>JAVDPK010000712.1:45070-101307 GCA_034780415.1 Cichlasoma orientale
GTGCGTGTCTCTGTGCCCCGGTCATCCCTGTTTTTGTGCCTGTCATTTGTTTTGCCAGCAAATAAAGCTGTGTTTTGGGTTTATGCTGTGTGGAGTGTCCTGCATTGAGGTCCTTATCCTGCCTGCTACACGCTGATCCATGACATTCTCTGCCCGGGATCAAATACACACTAATTAAACCAATATACACACACGCATACACGTGCAGTTTTAGATGCCTGCACAGTGAGCCCTGACTGTAACCTGCAACTTTTATGCCTTACCGCAAACCTTGACCTGATAATGACCTCATACTCATATTAGACAGGATAATAATACGCATTTTATTTTGTGTATCTCGTCTAATGTTAGGAATTAAACTACACCGACTATATTGTGATTTGGGTTCATGTTGTGAATCTGAAAGTATATATGAATTTCACAAACACACTCACGCACACACACACACACACACATTGAGTCTGACCTGTGACAATGCCATAGTTGGGAGATTCCAGCACGGCTCCATAAAACTGAATGATGTTCTTATGACTCAGTACACTGAGAATCTCAGCCTGGATGAGGGGGTCAAGAAAAAGAGAAGCGGAGAAACATGATCGCCTTCATTACCTCAAGTTTTACAGTGTGCGACTTTAAGAAAATAATCATTCATCACTGAGTGTTACCCTAACCTAAATGTTAAAAACAATTTTAAAGTTAATCCCGACAGCGTGTCCAGGATGCCTGAGCTGAGGTCGGAATTTCTTCCATTCCGCAAGTTGAGTATCCTTACAAAGATCCTCCAGCCTGCAGCAATAAACATCCCATAAATCTGAAATGGCATCTGGATCATCACTTGTGCATATGTGGAATATGTAACTTTTGCCAAGCAACATAATAAAACAGCAGTAAAATGGATTTACACATAAACTGCAATTGAGCATGAAAATATTTTCTCTGTAAACACTTAATTTCTCCATAAATACTTTTTCGTCCAAGGACAAATTTATCATTCTGGGTTTAATCTCATTTATTGTTGTAAGGCTGCCGGTCTGTGCAAAGACTCGCAGAAAAAGCTGCGTGAAGGGTCCCAAAGAAGCTGCAGTTCTCCCATTATCCATCAACTTGTATTTACACATGAACTGTGCACACAGGTTTATGCATGTCTTCCCACCCTCTATGTATTTTTGTGTGGGTGTGAGAGAGTGAGAGTCAGTCTACCGACGAATTAAAATCTCTTCCCTGTGCAGTTTTATGAAGTTGATCCACATGTGAGACCACCTTTTATTTGTCTATAATCTATATGTGCATTGTAATTACATTACACAAAGTCTGATGCTGTGAATTATTCACCCACAGCCCCTAACTTCAGTTTCTGATGCAGGCCCATAAGCCTCTACCAGCCCAGGATTATTAACATGGAAGGAAATAATGCAGCCCGGCTCATACTCATGGAGACTCACACCCAATCCTAAACTGAAGTGAATTAAGCCTCAAGTGACTACACACACCTCACCCTAACATACAATGGGAGGAACAGGGGAATCCAGGCATAAATAAAACAGCTCCATCTACAAAGAGTGTGGTGGAGGAGGGGGATGAGAAGCGGTATGTTTAAGATAAACACATGTACAATGGCAGACCACAAGGGAGGGGTAGAGGGCGGGAGGGGGCTTTGGATCCAAAGAGAATCAGGGTATTAAGTGGAAAGTGACCATTTTTGAAATTTTGGGCAGCAACGTGCCGCAGAGGAGAGGCTATAATTAATGACTACAGTAAATTATGATTGTATACAATTGTTCTGTGCCTGTGTGTGAGTGCATGTCTTCCTTTTACCTCTTTGTCGATCTTCAAAAGCTTCTTCACAGCCACTTCCTTGTCCTGGGATATCCAAAGGGCTCTGTAGACGCTCCCAAAGCTGCCTCCGCCACAGTTCTCATAGAAGAGCAGGTCCTCATGCTTTATCTGCACAAACGACGAACCGGGGGACGACATGGCATACTGACTCCCGGGCACTCAAACGCACACACACATACACACACGCAGCCCCCAAAGTGTGAATGTTCAACTACCTAACCGCTATGCCAAATGTATACCAGTCACGGATCAGCTGAGAGCAAGTGAAGGAGAAGAACTCAAAAGAGAGGTGAAGTAGTTTCCTCCACAGGGTCAGAGTGGATGTTGTCAGTCAGCAGAACAGATTGTCAGGGAGAAGAAACCAGAAAGTGCTGGAAAGAGAGAGAGCAGTTCGCTCCCTGTGAGTCAGGAAAAGTCAACTGTCACTACAAGACAAGGTATTACATTGCCTGATAGTGGTGATCCAGTGTAACTGCAAGACAGAGCGCGCACACACACACACACACACACACACACACACACTTGAGGATGGGGGAGAGGTGAGCGTGAGTGTGCGTAAGTTACGGTTTGCAGTCAGTGTGCGCAGTCTGTCTGCAGCAGACACACTGTTCAAATATGGTCATTGGCATCCCGGGCATTCCTTCTTCCTGGATAACCGTGGCTATATAAAGCTCTCCATACACACACACACATACAGCTCCGGCTTATAGTGTGCCTGACATAGTGTAAATCATTTGGCAACAAGGTTGTTGCTGCCACATATGCACCTAAATCTATCCCTCACACTCTCTGCAGCTAAAAACACACACTCACCAGCGAAGCCAGGCGGGGACGGCGTGTTACTCAACCAGACAGGAATGACCCACTGACATCATCAAGCAGGATAGCTGTGCTGACATCACTGCGCAGGGACAGGTGAGATCAGCCATGGGAAGTTAGGGACACTTGTCACTCGTTGACTGTAATCAAGTGCAAATGTGGACTTCGTAGTGATTCACTGAGTAAATAAAACACGACAAACTCTGCCAGAAGCTCTTAGAAGCTGCGGTGAATCATGACAACCCGTAGTACAAATGTGCTGTGTAAAGTAAACAACGCCCTAAGAGACAGGCTGCTTGAAGAGATAAAAATTGACAGCTAAAAATAAGCTCAACAATAAAATAGGCAAATGGAAACTGTGATGCAAATGTTATTCGCCACCATGCAATTTTACATTTTTTAAACTTAAATTAAAGCCACAGGATTTCATTGCAGTTCATCAACATGGTTTTTGTATGAAAGGTTGGTAATTTGGAATGGCACTATATAAGGTCATGTGTTAAAGAAACCGTTATCCTCTGAGAGTCGCTGCTCATTCGAGACTGTGTGCAATACTGCCCTTTTTCTGCTCCTAATGTTGCAGAAATGTTCCGTTCACAGCAACATGTTTGCAGACGTAATACACTATACACAGAGCAAAATACGAGATCCTCAGTGTGCAAATGTAGTATGTAGTATACAGGTCCTGTTTACTGCAAGTGTTGCAAGAGTTTTGACCTCTTCACTTATTCCTCTCCTCCATCATTTCTAGGAAATAGATGAAATCTCCACTCACCACAGGCTAAAGTCATCTCATTTGTCGCATTCCCAGGATCAGCTCTTTTCAGGTCCAGAAAATCTTCCTCCTCCCTGTTCCTGCCTTTCACTTGTAAAGTTCACAGAGGTCACATGTACGCAAAGGCCAATCTCTGTCACATTTTAGTTTTTCAAGCAAGATGTGGTGGTGTACAGTAGCTGTCTTCAGACTTCAACCAAAGTCAAAAGCTTCACTGCGGGCTTCTGCAGTGGCGGCTCAAATATTTTGCTCTGGATTTTCTTTGCATGACCGATTATCCAGCAACATCATCTTTAAGCTCCATCACATGCACTGCAAAAATCACAGCCTGAAGAAGGTTACAAACCATTAGAACTGTTAAATTAGCTATTTTTATTTACAAGGCGGACTACACAGAGTACAGTTACAGGCTGCTTTGGGAAAAGGCAGCTTCGCTGCAGTTCTCAACACACACCAGCACAGCGAAAGCTCCTGAGATCAAAGCAACATTAATGACACTTGTCAAGAACACACTCAAAATCTATACGCACATATACAAAAATAAAATTACATGGACTGAAAACAACTGGCAGAGATGACGAGATTTCCCCTCAAAGTGTAAGTTAGACTCTGTAGCTGCAGTCAGTCCAAATATAAGACGTTGCACTGTTTAGAGGTACAACTGACAGCAGTACATATCTGGGATGGTTTATACGCTTGGCTGCACCCTAATTCCAAATAAAACTCAAAATAAATACTACAGTGACCCATGTGAGCACTGCTGGTAATACCATTAAGGATTTAATCCAACTAATACTCTGTTAAGTAGGTTTAAAGTGTCTAATTAATTAATGGACACTGATATTTACCTAAAGGACATCAAAGCCTACAGATTTTCAAAGGTCCTTATATACTTATTTCGATTATAAAGTAAATATGCTTTCAGATTTAATACTAATCAGGGTAAACAAAGAGTCTCGATCACTACAGTTTGCGGGGTTTCCTGTGTCTTCCGTCTATGAGCAGGATCATCAGGAGAGAACGGTTCGCTCTGCAGGCAGGTACAGTACTTTGTTGTAAACTAGGGCTCATTTGGGGTAGCACAACATTACAGGACACTGATAGAAATCCACTGTATAGAACACAAAGCCTATGAAGTTCAGACATGCAGGATATTGATTCACGTTCTATACATTACAGTTCTATCAGTTCTACAGGTCCCAAACAGTAATAATTAGTACGATATAAACCCTCGGTCTGGCGACTGAGACACGGCGACAAGAGAGCAGCTGAACAGCTTCTGTTTGTCCAGGGAGAAGAGGCTTTTCACGGCACAGTACAAGTCCTTAATAGTCCATAATAATGCTAAAGTCACTGAATGCTGCGATTTGCTACTGCTGTGTTGATTTATTGTATCCAGGTAATGGGCGTGTGGCTTTCTTTTATGCTAACATCACAGAGAAGGCGATGATGGTGGCGGGGCTGGAGCTCATGTCCGCCGAGGCTCCAGCCGGTAGGAGAGCTGCGTCAGCGCCCTCTGGTTGTCAATCACGCAGAGCTTCCTAACGTAACCCCGGACCTCTGCCTGATTCTTGTTCGGCTGGCAAATGTCGGGATCTAATGTTAAAGAGAGATAAAGCCGAAAAAAAAAACATTTTTTTCGACTGGACAGATTGTTTACAGTATGTCTGCAAAGCCAGCAGATAAGAGGATAAAAGTGTGCTCATGAATAATAAGCAGACTTACTGAATGGTTGGCTTCTACAATGTCTCACTTGTCGAATTGTGTTTGCTATAATACGCTGATGGGACAAGGACAAAACAGCTTTAGATATTATGCAAATGTGAATGAAGAACAACACGACACTAAGAAAACTGCACGCATAAAACGCGCCATCTCTTTTTGCGTGCACAGGAACTCACCATTTTCTCAAAATTGACCATACTGTCGATGAATGTCTTGTTGCCCTCGTGTGTAAATGTCATATCTGCAAAGAAATTAATTCAATTCAAATAGAGCACAAGCAAAATCTTGCATTTTCAATAAGTACTTCCTATATGATACATGATAAATGATAGTCTGGCCCTATACTGGGTCATACCTTTGAGAAGAAGTGGCACAAAGGGGATAATCGGTGGTTCCAGTTTGGTAACAGTAAGTCGGTAGGACCGGTGGTTTCTTGATGGGTCCTGTTGCCAAACAAATTACTAGTTTTAAATACATTTAAAGATCATTTCACCTACATAAGTTACAATGTGTTTTTTTTTTCTTTAAAACTAATGTTATACAAATACCAGCCACTTTATTGGGTACACCGTTCAACTCGATGTGTTTAGGCATGTAGACATGCTCCAGATATCCTGCTGAAGCTCAAACCGAGCATCAGAATGGGGAGGAAAGGCATGGCTGTTGGTGCCAGATGTGCAGGTTTGCGCATTTCAGAAACTGCTGATCTGCTGAGATTTTTCCACACAACCATTAGAGGATTTAAAGAAAACGGTCCGCAAAAGAGAAAATACCCAGTGAGCAGAAGTTCTCGTTCTCTAGGTGAAAACGCCTTGTTGGAGTCAGAGGAGTATGCATACCAAGGTGTGCAGAAGAGCATTTCTGAATGCACAACATGTCAAACCTTGAAGCAGATGAGCTACAGCAGCAGATGACCACACCAGGTGCCACTCCTGTCAGCTAAGAATGGGAAACTGAGGCTACAGTTCACACAAACTCACCAAAATTGGGCAGTAGAAAACTAGAACAACATTGCCTTATCAGATGAATCTCAATTTCTGTGCAACATACAGATGGTAGGGTCAGAATTTGGAGTAAACAACATGAAAGCATGGATCCATCCTGCCTTGTATCGATGGTTCAGGCTGGTAGTGGTGGTGTAATGGTGTGGGGGATATTTTCTTGGCATACTTTGAGCTCCGTAGTACCAACTCAGCCGACCTGAGTATCACTGCTGACAATGGCCATCCATTTATGACCACAGTGTATCAGCACCTTGTTGAATCTATGCCATGAAGAATTAAAGCAGTTCTGAAGACAAAAGAGGGTCCAACCCAGTATTAGTGAGGTGTACCTAATAAAGTGGCTGGTGAATGAACAGCCACTTTGGTTTTGCCCACATTTTTTTTGCACAACAGGGGTGACCCTATTTTTTTATGGTACTCAGCAGTAAAAATCAGAGTAATTTAAGAAGGAAGAACCATTTCCAGAAGTTCATCCATAACGAGTTTCAGTAGACGTGAAAATGAAACTCACCATCATGTTCTCAAACTCGGCGTAGAACTTCTTAAACTTGGTGGGTAGTTTCTGTCAGCAAAAACAGTAACGACAGACGTGAACTGAGAATTTAAGCAACAGCGGCGTGCAGATGCAGATGGATTCTTTGGCTTTTCAATAAAGTTTACCTCCCACGTCTGGCTGAGCCTGCTCACAGCCGGGTTGCTCATCCCCATGATGATAGCGAAGAATGAATTCAGGTTCTTGAACTCTCGACAGCTACAGACAAATGCACACAAGCAGAAACTAAAGTGAGAACCAGCAGCGTCAAGCTCACCTTCCTCTATTCTTTGCTAGAAATACTCCATTCAGTGAAGTGTGTCACATTAACAGTCACATCCTCCTCACTGTGCGGCTATCTTGATGAACTTCTTGAGGAGCTGGACTCTCTTGCTGAGCTGCCCACAGAGGCAGACTTCGGTGACGACCCACAGCTGGACCTGGTTGAACCTCCTCAGGAACAGGTCTAGATTGGCGGTGGTTCGTTTAAAACTTTGGCAGCCAAACGTGTGGTAGAGCAGCTCGTGCTGTAAAAGAAAGCAGGGGGAAACAAGAAGCGCAGGTTTAGGCTTAATCCAGTTGAGAGATCCCGCCAGCCTGCGTGGCATGTATTCGTTTTTGAAACACTGAATATGCACAAAGGTGAACAGAGTACCTCATGAACACAGCTGAAGAGCTCCCAGTCAAACATTGTCATTTGATAAGCCAGGTCTTTGGAGCTCATCAGCTCAAAGGTTGACATGGAGCCCGCGGTGGGCCCCTCCTGGTCTGGAAGAGGAGTCTTGACGTGCACAGAAACACATACCTGGTTTAATTGTTTTCTCCGCATATAAAACCAATATCTTCTTGCTCAGAGACCACCTTTTCCTAAATACTAAGTGCATTTCTTGCATACATTTAATAACGACATAATTCACGTGCACAGAGGAAACACTGATCTCTTACCAGACTATTGAGCTGCTCGCGAGGACAGGCAAATAATCTCCCATTGATGCTCAAAGTAGAAAACACTGACACATCATTAGGCTTCAAGATTTGTTTTTCTGTAACAATAATTGGGATAGATTAGCTTTCACAGCCACGTGAAAGGCCATCACACGTAACTATGAAAACTTTAAATCCTGTTTCTTATTTACACAGTGCAGAGGGTACATGAAAGTGGTGATCTATGTGCGGATGATGTTGCAAGACAATCCGTCTTCTTACCACCGGCAGAGCTGAGGTGCACCAGCAGGAGCTCGTCAGTGGTGCCAAGTTTATCCGTCACGGCACTAATCACTTCTCTTCCCGTCGCTGCCACGGTAATCCTGATTGTAGTGTAGGTGTGATCGCTGCAGTACACCTTCAACAGGACTGCACACGCACATGTGAAATTAATACAACGATATGGTACGTGACAGCTCCTGATCTGCTCCTGATTAAACCAGTATAAGAGGAGGTAGGGTTATGGCTCTTGTGCTCTACAGTTCTACTCTTCAATACATATCTATACGTTTGAACTCAAATACGTCGCACAGTCACCAAGATGCCTCTCGGCAGGCGACGCAACAAAAAGTTAGCCCTTCCATCTCCGTGTGAGTGACGACTGGCGTCTTTCTCTGGCTCGGCGTTGCCGGCTGTCACACACATGAATGGCGGGAAAATAATCTTGTTGTGGAACTTTGCTGTCAACCCATCCATAAGCCTTTGTGGCATCTTTTGTGCAAACACAACTGGCAGCACGATCAGCGGGGTAAGGGAGTATTATTATTATCTGTCTTGTGAAAATGGGAAAACCCACTTTAAACAGCACATTCCGCGGCAACCTGGCAGACTGCTGTCAAAATGTCTTTTACGTTCATACGTAAGAAAAAAAAAATCACACATGTGCACAGAACTTACTATCATCGTGATTCCTAATGGGCTGTTTCTTCTGCAGCCTTTCCTCCCCATTGCTGAACTGTCGTATTAGGGTCTTCTGTTGAATTCAATTATATGACAGCATCCAGATAATTATGATAAAGCCGACATGCAAAGTGCACTATAAAATCTTATTACAAACTGTGTTACAGACATACCTTTTTTGTTGCTTTGGCCTCTTCTGAGCTACAAAATGTAAAAAGTGATACAATAAATGTGGCGTGCACATAAAACAGTGACAATGAACGTCCAATCCACAGATATACGTACTGCAATTTGACGACTTTCTCCAGGTCAGGTACCAAATCTTTCAGAGCTCTCAGCATCCGGGAATCGTTGGATAGACTTCCATACAACTCCTGCAGAGACAGACAGGAAGAAGCGCTCAGACTCTGCAGAGGATCTGGCCAGTTTACTGCATTTGAAAGGCGGCTCGTGTTCACCTCCAGGAAAGAGACCGCAGCGGGTTCCTCTTGTAGCATGTAGGTATGAGTGTTTGCCCAGCGCAGGGTCATAATCAGGGCTCTCCTTTTACTGTTGAGTGCGTACTCCAACCTCTCCTGTTCAGAGCCAGGAGGAGATGCCGCATGGTAGGTGCGCACAAGGTTAAAGGCAAATAGAAAAGCCCTGAAGCGTGAATGCAAAGAGTCACAGAGGTATATCTCTATCTCTCTATCATCTATATCTATATCTAGATTTCTGTTTGATAAAAAAAAAGAAGCACCTGCACCTTGTAACCTGCTTTAGCTCAAATAAAGTGAGTTTCCACATGACTGACTGTAAAAAAATAAAAATCATGGCCTGTACCGAGTTTACTGCACAGTGCCACACTTGCATTACAGCAGCTTCGGCAAGAAACAAACTGTGCAACTGGGATTGTAACTTGTTACTAAGGTGTGAAGGGAACAGCTGGTCAACTGCTGCGTCAGCACTTCCATAAGAGGAACTGATGTTTCACAATCTAAAACTGGAAGCGCTGTTACATTACACAGCAAACCACAGAGAGAACTACGTTTGTGCACCTGACACTAGGCCTGTTTTTTATAAACACACAGTTTAGATAAAGCGGCGAGGAAATGAAGCATGGTGAGAAGATAAAAGACAAAAAGGATATTGCGCCAGGAGCACAGGGCACAGCTGGCTGTTGGGCATGAAGACACAGTGCATGAGGACAAAATCATCCACTGCTGGATCTGACACATGAGAAGAAAAACACAAGAAGAGGAAGAAGAAGTAGAGGGTAAGGGGGGGTCAAACTGACATTCATCTTTAATCCATTCATGCTGTCAGTACGCAGCGCTGTGTACTGTCTTTGGCATTGAGACTCTGTGGCTGTTATAAAGGACCAAGCCCAATCCTGAACGTGTTGCTTTAATCCTGTTTGTAACCATATTAGGTTAAAGTAAAGCTTTTCAAACCAAATCCATGCCACATCGGACACCACACGATATCCCAATTAATTAGAGCAAAGATACTGAATTATTAATTTGTTGTTTACAGTTCACATTAGTTACTTTTTTTTTTTTAAAAAAGACACTCCCCACTGTTATGATTTACACAATATTTTTTGAGTAGCTTGCAATATAGTATCCTTACGCCATATGACACAAAATTAACCTCCAGGACCATTCACTCAATCCAGCTGAGGTCTCTCTGGCTACCTGGCTCGCTGTGATGTATGTCCATTCTCATCGTCTCCAAGAAGTGCTCAAGAATCTTCTCCGGCGTTCCCGATATCACAGTGTACCTGCCAAGTGTCACATTTAAAAAAAAAAAAAAAAAGCAAACACTTAAAGTGAGAGAGAGAGCTACAGGGATACTGCGCATACAGGCTTTGATGTATTTTTAGGTATATCAGTACTTGTATGTATAGTGTGTGTGCAGCCAAACACATACACATACTTTATGCTTCCCAGCGTGGAGGCTCGAGGACTCTTTTCTAACACCAGCACGGGCTGATCGTGCTCTTTCAAACGCACTGTGTTGGCTTCCACATCCTGTAAATACAATACGAAAACATGCAATAGCATTAATCTGTCAGATGAGGGAGACAAACATCACGATGCGGCAGCATCATCAGCGATTAAAGCGTTATGATGCGCTATTGGTTTAGACAGCTTCAGAGGATGATGCATATTTTCCCTCCCCTTGTTTCAGATGCTGTTAAAGGGATTCTGTCTAACTTCTGGGCTGTAGATTAAAGAATGCTGGCTGAGCCGTGACTATCTGAAAATAATGAACATTCACAATACAACCCCATTTCCAAAAAGGTTGGGTTGCTGTGATAAATAACTACAGACACATGTGCACCTGTACGTTGTATTATCTCTTCATTTATAAGCATTTGGGAAGGAGGAGGAGATCAGTTACTGGCTTTATTGATCTTCAATCAGAATCAGGGATAATTATCTGCCTACCCTGAGTATCCTGTTGAAGTCTTCCTTATCCACACGCAGGAAGTGACAGTTGTCCTCTCTCAGGACGATGGATGCAGCACGAGGTGAATCTGTAACCAGGGCCAACTTTCCAAAGTCATCACCCTCGTGAAGTGTACACACCACACCCTGACATACACACACACACACACACAGAGATGCATGAATCCACATGTAGACAAATCTGCACCAAGACACAACTGGCTCAGACACACGTGCAGTTTAAAAGTCATCTTAATACCTGAAGAAAAACATCAGAAAGGACGAACACTCTGAATCTGAATCTTTGCGTTTCTGTACATGCGTGCTCAACCTGCGTGCAGCGTATTTGTCTCTATAACAGTTGTGTGGTGTCAATTTGTGAGCTAGTACAATCCCTTAAGCCAGTTAATCACAGTGATGAGTCACGATGAGCTATGCAGAGTTTGCCAAACCCCACTGCTGGTGTTTCCCAGCCCTACAGGGAGCACAAAACTGGTCTGCTCCTTGCAGATATGATGAGGTAAATATTTTTAATCCACTGCATTCAGATTGAATATCATCAAATGAAACAGAAAACTAGAATAACATTTATGTATCAAGCGAGAGAACATAAGCAGGTAGCTGGATGGACGCCTTCAAGCACACCCACACACCTTTCCATAGATAACCACATTAACAGAGCCCTTCAGGATGATGTACCATGATGTGCCTTCTTCTCCTTGGTTAAACACTGAAAGGTAAAGAAAACAAACCCATATTACCATTGTATCCATGACTAGCACACACATTCTGTACAAGTGAGGGTTCCAAAGTGTGAGGCATGTCTCCCCTGAGGCTCAAAAGTCAGCGGAGGACTCTTGGAGTCAAATTACAAACACAATGCAATTGTTAAATTTAGACAGCACAGATATATAATTTTCTCTACAGGGGTACAGTACAAAGCAGACTAATGTGTTAGCTGTCACGAAGATGGCTCTCTTTTAACCTACCTAGATCACCATGGCAACTTCTGCTGAACACATAACCTGGTCAGGAGCAGGTTATATTTATTTTCAATTTGTCTACAAGCACCACACTTTCACTGACTCTTTATTTACAGCACTCTTTAAGTATGATAAAAAACCTGTGTTGTACTGTCCTGGGACTTTACACATATTCAAAAAAAAAATGAATGCATGCATGTTTTTATATTTGGTCCTAGACTTTTGCAAAACGTGTGTTACACAGCTGGAATTAGAGCAGCTAGAACGAGATCCAGTTTATCTGCAGCACCAAGAGCACAAATATATATATTAAATCCTGTTATATAAATGTTTTGTTCTTTACAGATCTTGTTCTCCTGTTTCAACTGATTAGTGTAGGTGATGCTCATGCTATAGATGCTCACTCAGGTGATGCTCACACTATAGAACACTTTTGGGATCAATTAGAGCGGAGACTGTGAGCCAGGCCTTCTCGTCCAACATCAGTATCTGACCTCAAAAATGTGCTTCTGGAAAGATGGTCAAAAATTCCCATGAACACACTCCTAAACCTTGTGGAAAGCCTTCCCAGAAAAGTTGAATCTGTTCTAACCACAGAGGCCGACATCATACTAAACTCTATGGATTAGGAATGGGATGTAACTCAAGTTCATGTGCAGGACAGACACATGAGGGCAGAGGAGTGAATACTTTTGGCAATAGTGCATTTCTGGGAGTTCCGTTCTCAAGGTGCAAAATATAGGGAGGAGAATATTTAAATCAAGCATGCAAAGTGATTTGCTAATGTTTTTGACATGCAATTTATTACTAATTGTGCCAATATTTAACGTAGAAAAAAACCTTACGTCTTATTTTTTGCGCTTGATATTGAAATTAACTGACTGTGCCTGAGTTTAGAAAACAGCACAACTTTTAGTAAATCACCCATAAAACTAACCGCACCCATGAGCACTATTTGGGAATTGTGCTCACGTTCTATTTTGTCCCATTTAGTGAATCTGGCCCAAATGCCCCTTTTCATGTGAGCACGTACAGAGCTGGAAGCAGAGCGCCTGGGTTAACAAAGAAAGTTGATATCCAGCATTGTGGTACTGGGATAACACAATGGGGTTGTAGGTTTTAGGTTTTGTCGAGCCAACTGATACCAGTGGCTATGTTGAACTTGCTTCATAGTAAGCAGTAAGAAACTGAAGAATAAAGATACTTGCTACTTGCCTAAGACTAACTGAATTAGTGCCTAAGACTAACTAAAAGTAATCCACTGATGGCTGTCTGTGCAGGCACAAAGCAGCTGCTGAGAGATTGTATTATAATCAATAGTGCCAAAAGGATTTTGAAAATTAATTAACGCCAACTTTTTTTGTGCTGTGCTGTAAATATTTTGTCTGGAATAAGCTCAGAGCACCTCATCAAAATGGATCTCTATTCAGCTGCCTCAGCTTGTTCTCACAGGGGACCCACAATGTCAGACTCTGAAAAAGCACTCTCCGCTTTTTACACAAGGAAAAATGTATTCTGTGACAAATGGAAGACTCACACACAGTTCCAGCTTTTGCATGTGACTCAAATATCACAACGCTCGCCAGTTCCCTCTTCACCTGCAAACCAAAACAAACTGTTTCAGAACTTTTGGATTTTGCTGCAATGCAGAAAAAAAAATGGGGGCAAAACAAGAAAATGCCCAGATCAGGGGTTTTTAAGGGTTAGCAAAATTGACCTGAAAAAGTAGGTAAACTATTGTTGCCAAATAAAGATGTACCTTTTCATCATCTGTAGTTATTACATAGTTATTAATCATATACTACACATTTGCAACACAGCAATAACGAGATTGCATTTAATTTAGTAAATGTGAGGGGAAAATGTTTCTGTATAAAGCACAGAAAAACAACAAAAACACTTCTGAAGCCAGCATGAGCTGAATTACTTCTGCACATGGAGAACCCTCGCGAGCACAGGACAGACTGAGCACCCCGCTGTTACGATAAATACTGTAGTAGTTACTTCTTCCCCCAATTTTAAACACTAAAGACTACAACAAGGGGTTCTGATGTATAATGTCCTTGGCAACTTGCACTGTCTCTTTAAAAGAGTGGCACACCAGCTGACTCACAGTGTTGGAGAGGTGAGCTAAGGCCTTGATGTGAAGCAGCTCGTCATAGATGATCTCTAGGTCGTCCCCTGTCCTCTGACCAGGCCTGCAGACACAAAGGGGCTAGTCACAACGCAGTCACCATGAAGATTTCATGCACGCACTTCAACATTAACTGCACACCAGTAAAGTTACTTATGACACACTCAAAGACTAAAATAATGTTTTGAAAAGAGTCACGACAGCTGATCTGGTCTGGAATCCTGGTTGGATATCATTGGGTTCAGTTAGCTAACTGGGCTCAATTAGCACACTGGTATCACATGAACAGCAACAGGAAAGGTAAATAAAGTAAGACAGTGTCAGTGTTCAGCTTTTAACTTATTTTTAATCAGCATTTTAATAGTAAAAAAAACAACACTGACGACTTCCTGAGGATCATGCGCAGCAGTGCGTCAGGGCCAATCTGAGCAAGAAAGAGGATGGTCTCCGGCAGCTCTTCCTCACTTTCCCTCTTCTCCTCCTCACTAGGTAACGGTGTGTCCTCCTCCTCATCATCAAGAAAACGGTAGAAGAGGTATTTGTCCTGGAAACCGAGCTCCTGGTCCACTGAAGAGCAGAGAGGCGCACACAGTCAAAGCACGAGTGTAAACAAATACAGATGAACAGTTTTCTCATCTGAGAACATCTCAGAGGTGTTATTTGAATTTAATGACTTCAAGATTGGATTTGATTTATATTTTATATCCATGCTTGGAAACTCATTAATTCCTACTATGCTATTCAGACAGAAACTCTCCCTGATAAAACTCATTTACAATTCAAAGTCTCAATAACACTTTATTCTTAATTTACACACTGAACAATGACTTACACAGAGTGTGAAAAACGTCTCACAGCTTTCCAGCTGCTCTGAGGTTTGGGAACTGACTGTAGTATGTTATGATGACTCACGTAATGAACTGAACTTAACAGCATGCTCTCTGATTGGAAACACTGGACTTAAGGATTCCTTACCATGATTTAGCACCCCTTCTTCTAGTAGTGCCTGCCACATCCCGACAGCATGAGAGCGAGTGAGCACACAGGCACTCTGCAGCACCAGCCAGTCCACCAGCTCTGTGCCTACACAGCACTGTCTGCAGCACACACGTAAACACACTGTTCAAATATTTACTGTGGGGACGTTTAAAATGTTTTTCTTTTTTTTTACTCGACACCACATCCACAGAAAATTTCCCCAAGCGCTCACATGCTCATAATTTTACACAAATGCAAACAGAACTGCACGCCCATGTACCTGTATGTCTTCAGGTGATACTTCCTGTCTCGAATCATGTGAGGGGCTCTGGACAGGATGGCATTGCGGAGAACCTTTCCTGCTCTCTGCAGCTTCTCTGAGGGAATCTGCAGAACACAGGGAGACCAGATGAAGTGACCTCATTACAATATTAAGAACTCAGACTGACTAGAGCTACAGTTTTGTTTTTTTTTGGTAAAATAGGAAAAGTCTGCAATAAAATCTATGATTTTGATTGTTAATTTTGTTGGTGCAGTCCAGGAAATAAAGTAAATTTAGTAACTTGTAGAGCCTCATTTAGCAGCCACACTCACCATCAGATGTTTCCTGTAGATTCTGCACAATGATGAGGGATAACTCTGGAGCATCACTCCTATAAAACTGCTCCAGCTCATCAATATTTATAGGATATCTTGATAAAACAGTCACCATCTCAGGTTGGATCAGAGCACGGGTTAAACGCTTATCTCTGATTTCAAGTAGCACAAAAGTTTACTTTATTTTCCCAGCTTGGACTGTGTGTGCAATAAATACAGGAAAGGTACGACTGCATGTGTATCGTCACGATTTAGATAAAGCTCGGGTTTTATGCTGAATCAATGCAAAAAAAATTCCTGATAATTTGCAAACTTTTTCTTACAGCTTTACGTGAACGTGTCCGTAGGCAGATTCTGAACGCTACTCATGTAGACTACAGCGTTATACATCACTCAAACAGTAAAACTGTATCAAAACACGCAGCACATACAAGCAGACACATCCTTTATAGACTACACCTGCATCACACACACACACACACACATCTGCTTCTGAAAACAACAAAGGAAAGCATTTTAATTGGGCAGATGGGATCTTTCTTCTGTGTGCATGCATTATCTCACATTAGCATAACTACAGAGCATCACAGCTGTGAGTCATCATCGGTCTCTCCTCAGAAAACACGCGCAGCTCCAAAATCCATTCTGGCACTCTGGTTCATTCACAAACATGAAAGTTAAAAACAGCTCGATATGATGACCCCCGTGGACGGGGTTATTACATTTTCTCAAAGAAACATTCAAATTACTCTCAGTTTCAAATATTAACCGAAGAAGTATTGCATTTATGAAAGATTTTGTGCCCTCTCGTTAGGGCATAAAGATGGTCAGAATGCAGAATAGCTGATCTACACTAGCTCCATAAAGATGGCGGTCTTGATTCATTTCACTGACTAAAAGAGGAATTCTCTCTCCCTAACACAGGCTTCTTTAGAAATCTCCAACTTTCTTAATCAAACATGAAGAACTGGGTAAAGTCTTGGCCCACACAGCAACTGAGGAGTTTTTAATAAAATTATAAACTGGGAAGCAAGCCATAGTTATAGATCACCTGCACCATATAGTTTCAGGTGTGAATATGAACAATACACTTCATTTTAAAAGCAAAGGTGAAGCTGCAGTGAACACAGATGTAAAGCAGGAGAGGTGGGCAGAAGCATGTACTGGACTACACTGATAACCAACTCCAACGCAGGGAGGAAATTCAAATTTAATGTAGTTATGAGACTTTTCCACACAGCAGTAATGGTGATTATACAATTCAATCGAGTGTTGGCCCACATACTGGTGATCACACTCACATGGTCATGTCCTAGACCAGGAATAATGTGGGAGAAGATGTTGCAGGCACTCAAAGAGGTGTTCCACCAAATTTTGTAAAGGATCCAAAGGTGGCACTTTTGGGTTAAATACTAGAGGGCATTGAAGCAGCAATCAAGTGTATCACGCTGCAGTTGCTCCACTTGTAACAACTGGGTTGAGAAGACTTTAAAATAATCTATTTATTAAACCATGAATCCTGTGGTGATCCTCACTTATTCAACTGATCTGAGATCACTTACAGAAACAGTACACATATCTGTGTCGTACCAGCTCACTTGTTACACAGACCTTTCTCATGCACATACCTCTCTTTCTTCTTTCCCTGATATTTTTGTTTTCTTGCAGATATTTCTGTAATTTTTATTCTTTCATTACTAATTTTCATTTAATTTGTCTTTTTAATGATTCCTCTGTAATCTACACATGCTTTTGAAGTTTTGTCCAGTTATTATCACTATCAGGAGCTGACATAGGGCGAGAGGCAGGGTACACCCCGTACAGGTTGCCAGCCTGTTGCAGGGCTAACACAGAGCGACAGACAACCATTTACACCTATGGGCAATTTAGAGGGACCAATTAACTTAACCCCAATAACTGCATGTCTTCAGATTGTGGGAGAAAACCCACACAGACACGCGGAGAACATGCAAACTCCACACAGCAAGAGGCCTGGGTCAAGGTGGAATCAAACCCATGACAGCTGTTTAAGTAATATAAGCTCAGTTTATTTCAGTAGAAGCTGTTGATTGGACTTGAAAACACAATTACAATAAAAAAGGACATGAAACAGCTCAGCTTACTCAGAATTAACAAGTAATGCTCACATATTAGGCAATTTTAATTAATATGAACTCAATATTTTTAAGTCAAATCAAAATCTGGGTTTACAGTGTATCCCTACAGATATTTTGACACAAGTCGTGAGGCATTCATGGAAAAAACAAAACTGAGGTTCTCCAGTCAGGGTCTGATGGTTTACAGTTTTGTTAATTCGGGCTGTATGTACCTTAAGGCTGGGCCTGGTTCTCATTCTTCAGTTAAAGGATCAGTCACGCAAAGCTAAGAACTTAATTTAGGTTCAAAGTGTGATCTGGAGGGAGTATTTACCTTGTTGTGAGCTTTGTTTGCAGAGTCTGAATTCATGTTGTCTTTGTCTGTGAGTCCTGAGGAGGAAAAAAATGTTTAGTGCTAAAGCGTAACAGGATGTTCTGCTTCACAAAGCAAAAAAGTAATGTGGAAAAAGAGGCATAACAATCTTATATCTGCATATACACAATCTAGACTCATCTGTCACTTTAAAGGGTTTGTTCCTGCTTCCAGTTTTACCCATCACACAGCCGTCATTTGCTGTTCAGTGATCTTTTTTTGTGCATCTGCTGCACAAATTCCAATTTACCCCTTGTAATATTTTTGCGCACGTGAGCAGGTTCATTGACTAAACATTTAAACAACATTCAGAGTGTCTTTTCTATTCCCGTGTGTCCACTTGTGCGTCTACTCACTGTCGTTGTTGGATCCACTCTCCATGGCTCCATAAGGAGGGGCCAACAGTGCAGCCAGGCTCTGACGATACTTCTAAAGGCAACACACATCAGAGGTCGCATCAGTCTTGAAAACACCTCTAGCAGTGCATCATCTATAAAGAACCAACATCTTTTAAACATCAAAACCCTGCTCCATCTCCCTCTCCAAAGCGCACGATGTTACTTGAACACAAAAGCGCCACTCAAAACAAAGCCCTTTGTACAACCAAGATCATTTACATGCAGAACAACTAACATTATATAATACACACACACACGCGCACACACACACGCGCACACACACACACACACACGCGCACACACACACACACACAGCATTTAAAAAAGGGTTAGACTGCTTGATGTGTGCAGATGCTGTTCTTACAGCTTTACATTTTTATAGCAAAGACTATGAAACACACAGCAAGCGCTTTTGTGTCTGAATGTGCCACTGCTCTTCTGCAAGGTCATTATCAAGCAACCCATGCCTTCTGACGACTGCCAGGAACACACACACGCGCGCGCACACACACACACACACACACACACACACACACACACTGGAAGAGAAACAGAGAGAGCATCTGTTTGACCTAAAGACACAAACGCTCCCCTATCCGTGTTTTTCTTGCACAGACACGACCTAGAAGACAGTGAAGCGAAAACATTTGATGTCAATAGTAAAAATACACGAGGTGATTCCATTCTGTAAAAAAGACCAAAAAAAGCTATGCAAGCAAAGATTACAGTAACACAGTGCATGGCCCCCGTGCACACTACAGACTAGACACAGTTAAAGTCAAGGAGTCCGACTCACCTGAGGTAACAAACTTAGCTGCCTGATAGTGAAGGGACTGAAACCCCAGAGAGCTGCCCCCTGCTCCTTTACAACTCACACACACGCCATCCGGATAGCATCCTGCTCTAAAACAAGCTGCTCTCTTCCTTTCTTTTTTGCCTCTCTCTTCCTCCCTTCCACTCACACAGTCGCCCCACTGTCTGTCTCCGTCTCTCACTCGCCCTCTCTCGCTGCGATCACGCCAAGAACCAAGCCACTTTTCTCTCACAGGTTACCAGGGTGATATAGAGTAGCTCTGTATTACTGAGCTACTCTAGTGTGGGGAAGGGGGGGTAGTAGTCAGAAGTAGTGTTGGAGAAGAGGAGGAAAGGAAGGAGGCTGGCAAAAGAAACATGGCCAATAGAAGGGAGGGGAAGCTGGCATTAGAAATGTAGAGCAGGTGAAAAGGGACATGGGAGTAAATAAGAAAAGAGAAATAAAGTCAAAACGAACCAATTATTAGCAGTAACTGGTAGCTATAAAGCATATTGGTGCATACTGGTCAGAGACAACAAGCTATTTCCCATTCACACACTGTTTTTGATCTCAATTTTACTAGAATTGTGGAGCAGCGCTTTTTTTTTTTCTTTCATCCTTTTATCAAACACATGACTGTATTCATCCTGTAGCTTTCTAGTCTCCACCACAAGCACATGCACACAAATTAGTTCATGCACACGGGCGCACACATAAAACACAGAGGTCCTTTTTTTTATCTGGATAAGATTTAAAAAAAAAAGGCAACAACCTCAGGCTATGTTTTCTGTTTTATATCCACTGTCCTAAAATAGACGGCCGAGAGGGAGTCCGAGTGCACTTAGTCGACAAACAGACACACACACGCACGCTACTGGCTGAATAATAAGATGGCACACATGCTTTAATAACCAATTATTGTCTTATCTAGGTCTCACGTGTTCCTGCAGCATAAAATGGAGAAATCACATTTCCGTAAATTGAATTTCTTTTCATCCATGATCACATTGAAAAGGTCTTTTTTTCATAAATTGGAACAATGTGATAGATTCATATTGTGATCCGAAGTTCCTTAGAAACAAGACGCACTTGACCCCCCAAAAAACTACTGTTTTCCTGCAATTACTGGATGGAGATGAGAACCACAGTGTGCAAGTAAAAAGACTAAAATAGTGAATGTGGTGAATGAAAACTGGGCTTTCTGGATCGTGCAATGCAAAGTAACCACCTGTCAGACCAAACAGCAACTCAGACCACACAGTCGCTCATTGTGACGTTGGACTGAAGTGCTCCCCGGCTCTGCCACGACTTCCTCTCTGAGCGAGACAGTGAATGGAGTTTGTAACTGCAACAAGGAGGCCCACAGAGAGGCAGCTACTACAATGCCAAATCTCTCAGGGCCAAAGCTGTGTGAGCGCTGATACTAGTAGTTTGTACGACACACTAACTCACTGCAGCACGCGGTACATCAGCTGACTGCGGGCTTTTCAAAATGAGTTGTGTTCTCCAATCCAACTCAATTTCATTCATTAAGCACATTTAAAACAACAAAGTTGCCCAAAGGAGGGTTACACAATAAAATAAAAAATGCACCATACATACATACACACACATGCCCACACACACACACACCAATAAATCTATCTAAAGGATCACAAAAATATAAGAGACAATACAGCAGTCTAAATACCCACAGCTCTCACTCTGGTCTGAAAGCCAAAGAATAAAAATGAGTTTTAAGGTGTCATTTAAAAATGTGGTGCAGCGGGAGAAGCTGAGCCAAAACACCAAAGGATGTTGTCATTCAGCATTACAGCTGATGGAAGGTCTTTGTGCAATATAGCTTATTGCACAAAGAACTATAAAACAATATTGATATTAGGCATACAGTACTACGCAAAAGTCTTGAGCCACCCCTGATTTCTTTATAATTTGTTGGGAAAATGGGAAAGAGGTGCAGAGATTTATTGAAACGTGCAAAAATATATGGAAATACAGACTATAAGGCCAAAACAGAGTTTATAAAAGTCTAATGAGCTTGAAAGGTAATATTTGGTATGGCCATCTTTATTCTTTAACAGCCTGAACTCTCTTAGGCAGCTTTCTTGTCATTTCCTTCAGTAGTCTTTGGAATAACTCTTCAGGAAGGACATTCAAAGCTCTGGATGTCTGCTGCCTTTTGTTCCATTCTCTGTATGGGATCATCATCATGCTGAAAAATAAAGCCATTGCCAATCACATGTTTTCTAGATGGTATCACATGGTGAATCAAAATCTGACAGCACTTTTCTGCATTCAAAATCCTGTCAATTCTGACGAGATCCTCCAAACGTGCCATACCTCAGCCTTTTCTCCCTGTTTCCCTTCCTTAAGAAGGACAGCATCTTGACAGCCACTCTTCCACTGAGACCATTTCTGATGAGGCTTCAGTGAACAGCAGATGGATCAACTGAAGGGCCAGATGCATCCTATGGGTCCTGTGTCAAATTTTTGCTCTATTTTATGATGTTTATTAATTAAATGACTTTCCTGTAAATTGTGTTTTTTTAGGCCATTTCTTCTTTTGTCCTCCACTGTCCAGTTTCCTCAATTTTTTTAAGGACACACTGCTCACCATGCTGAGAGATGCCAATTTTTTTTAGCTCATAGCTCTTTGGAAATCACCTTGTTGGTGCAAAAGTACTATTTTATGTCTGTCAACCTGTTTTATCTTTGATATTTTTCATAAATTCAACTAAATGGGAACAAATGATGCATTTTTGTGACAGGCTGCTAGTAACAAAGTGTCTAAAGATACAGTTTAAAAATGGTTCTTTACTAAGTTGTCTCTTATGTGTAGATGCAACACTGATTCATTCCTTGTGTTAGGTGACTTTTTTATGCTTGAGTGAGTCATAGGTCAGTGTTAAGGGGCTTAACAAAAAGCCAAGGACTGGACTGAAAATGAGTATAAAAAACAGCCAACATCCAAAGAAAAACTTTGAAAAGAACTCCAGAAATCCTGGAGAACTATTTAGCTCAAGACCACTTTACAAATTACAAGAAAGTCTGGCTCCTTATATAAAGAAATGAGGGGTGGCGTTTTCACAGTAATGTAAATATCAGTATCATCTGCCTTACCTAGTGTAAAGCCTCTCATGTATGACTTTTTTTTACATTTGAAAATATCTCTTACTTTCCATGATTAAAGCTGTATTTAAAGCTAGACTGTAAAATAGGACAGTTGTATTTATTTATCATTATCACTCATAGATGGCTACAGCCTATCCTAGCTGACACTGGCCAAAAGGCAGAGTACACCCTGGACAAACACATAAAGACAAACAACCACACTCACATTCACACCTCTTGACCTAATGTTCACGTCTGTGGGCTGTGGTAGGAAGCCAGCGTATCTGAAGAGCACCCATGCAGGCACAAGGAGAACATCCAAATTCCACACAGGCTGTGTGGTGAGGTGCCATCCCCGTATTCCTACATATTCCTGCAGATTAGGAAAACTGAAATTATTTTCTTAAGTAAGTAAAGCACTTAGTCTACAGCTTCTGGTTTCTTAAAAAAAGTCCTTAGGTTTTTGTTTTGATGCCTCACTGGAGAAACGTGACTGTTCATCCGAGACAGAAAACTGTACTTCATACATACCAAAACAGATCACTGAATTGGGCCCTTTTGTTTGCAGCTTTGTTACTGCAGGAGTCTGTGTAACCTGCCTAAATAGAAAGTTTAATAGCATTTTTATATTATATTTTTTAGTATTTTAGTTTGAGAGCCCAAACTATTTTGCATATAAATTAAAGATATGTACTTATTCAAACAGATTCATCCATCTGCACCAGCTTAATGCCATTTAGATTACTCTCTCTGTCTCTCTCTCTCTCACGCACACACTCTCTCTCTCTCTCTCTCTCTGTACATTAAATCGCTTACTGTCCAGCTACCCGAGGTGTGCAACTAATAGGCGGACAAAAAAGGCACCATAATGATGGACAGCCCTCTTGTGGTTAAAAGCACAATTACAATAAAAGGTTGTCTCAGAGTTGCAGTCTCAAAAGCGAAGCTCTTTCCACAATGGAGTTCATGCTGAATCATGAAGTTCCATCTCATATCACACCTCCCAGAGGGTCTTGAACTCCCTCTGTTCGATCCGGAGCAGCTCACTGGTCTCTCTGCTGACAATGGTAGCGTGGCGCGGCGTGTTGTCCAGGATGGACTCCCCGAAGGCTGTCCCGATCCCCAGCGTACAGATCGCGACTGCATCCTGCACACAGACATGACGATATTTTTTAAAGTGCTGCTATAACAGGCAAACAGTGAGTCAGTGTGCGCAGCGTAAAAGTGAGATTACACAGCAGTAGCTACAAGCAACATACATTAAATTTCTTTGATGAACTCGGACAGACATGGGAAGCAGACAGATTAATATGTGCAAATTAATGCAAATAAATCCAAATATGAGGAACTGCTGTTTACTGTAAGACAAATATCTCTTGGTGCTGTATATAATTGGGCAGGCTAGCGGCAAGCAACGCACACACACACACACACATTCGGCGCTCACTGATTCAAACAAATACACTGTTTGCTGTGGAAACCTTTTCAGCTGTCCAAACTGACATTTCAAATATAGCCACAGAAAGTAGGCCACCAATGGCACTTTAGGGCTACATACATGAAAAGGACATCTCACAATGGAGGGGCTTCTTATCGCCGTCTTTCATTCGAGGCAAATCCTCTCTCTCTCCCCTCCCACACGTCATTCTTCTCCACTACATGTAAAGCGTAACTCTATTTCCACACTCTCACAGCGAGGGTATAAAGTGAAGAGGAAACCACAATTCTCAGCTGTGCTCTGATATGTTTAGGCAGGGAGACACAAACTCAAACACAACCAGCTCTCCAACATACGGGGCGACTGCAGAGCAGAAAGGGTTTTGAGAGAGAAGGTTATGATTGGAAATACAGAAGAGAGCGTTGGGAAATATCAACCGTGAAAGAAATGTGTCTTCACGAAAGCAGGAAGGCGATCAGATAATCCAGCAGCATCCAATTCATTATTCATTCGTGATTCCCAATATGACGACTCTCACCTGGTGGTTGGCGGTTTCTGACACTTTGACATCCAGGGAGCCAGAAAGAACTGCATACCAGCTGGTCCCAATGTCTCCCTGTCGAAACACTGCATACAGTAAAATACATTAAGCCATACAGTATCACGAGCTGATGAGAAACATTACTAAGACAAAGGCATTCATAAAAACAGGCCCCGCCATCCCCGAATACACCGCAAACACTGCTGTTTAAAAGACACCTTAGAATTAATTGGACAAACTAACATAATTTTAAATATAAGGATTGTTTTTAATGTTTGGATGAAAATCATTTGCAGACAGTGACTGCCTGAAGTCTAGAACCGACGGGCATCACCAAAAGTTGTGTTTCCTCCTTTGAGATTTCCTCCTATCCTTTAGAGCCTGACTAAACTTAACAGCCTCATAAGCATCAAAGACATCATTTTATGTTCCTGTCAGTATTGGGTGTGAATATGCATGTACATACACGTGATGCCTTTCTCCAGGCATTCATAAAAGGCACAGGCGCAGATCTGCAGTAAGAGCGGAGGTGGGAACCTCTGGAAGGCTTTGACTTCTCTTAGTCGGGTCAGAATGATATCCACATCCTCTCCCGAGCGCTCTGAAGGCCTGTGCAGAGGAAGAGCCATTTAAACCCACATGAGGCGCAGAAGTGGTTACACAAAAAAAGATACTGCACGATGTAACTTGATCAGCATGATGGATTATCTGTCTCATTCAGGTCTATTTCGGCCTGAGGGATAGTAAATCAATCAAAATCCTGCAGCACGCTTTGATTAGCAGTCGCAATTAGCAGCCAGTGGACTTAAACGTGAAAAAGCAGCGGCATTACCCTTTAAGGAAGAAGGCAGCTCTATTGTTATAATATTATCTATGATTTTTTGTGTGCGAGCACGCTGTCTCCGTTGTTCTTCCTGGTGTCTTAGTGATAACAGTGAAGAGCTGCAGGCACCGTTTCTCTCAGCTCAGGCCCCCCACAGGCTGTTGATGTAAGATCTCATTTGTACTGCTGCTATTTCTAATACGCTTAAATCTGAGCACACACACACACACACACACACACACAAGTCATTGTTGGACATCTAAGCGAGCGCATACACATGAGAACACACGCACACAGAGAAGTTTGATCTGCGAGCTTAAACAGTCTGTTCTGAGACGTGGTGGTGCAAAAATACCAAGCCAAAATGTCTCAGAGTAACACACACACACACACACACACACACTGCACTTAGCACCATTCATTCACTTATTTTGCCTTTTTTGCCTGATAGTGACTCATCCTTGCACGTGTGTGCGTGTGTGTGTGTTCATACAGAATGGTTAATGCACTGTGGGCTCTTCCTTCGCAGAAGAGAGGCTGCCTATCCCCTCTTCTGCTTCATCTCCTTCCTCTTCCCTCGCTCCCAGCTCTCACCCCTTTCTATCTGCATCTTCTAAAACCTTTCTCTAATCTCCATCTATTTTTCCATTCCTCCTCTCTCAAGACTTGCCCGTTTCTGAACATGATAGGCATGGCTGAATAGAACAAATGTTACCCATTTTCTCCTTTTCACTAGTGGCACAGATTCCCGGTGCATTTAGTCCCACCACTCAGTCACACACCAAATGCCCTATTTATGCCTTTACTTCAGCTCTGCAAGCTCAAAGGCAGCAATGACTCCCACGTTCCTCACGTGTGCATATGTATAGTAATAAACACCAACATATTTGTGTCCTGAAGCAGTGAAATGGCCCATGTACCTGGGAAGGTTTGCCATGATAAACACAGATTAAGGGTTGCACATCAGCCACATGCTCAGAGCATTTAAACATGCTTTTTTTTCTCTCAGTCTTTTTCTGTGTTTTTTTTTTTTTTTTTTTTTTGCTCTCTGACTCATCCACCTACAGCTTGTGTATTGGCCCTTGGTGCTCCAACAGAGTGTCATATATCCCAGAGTAGGCTGGGTTAATGGTTGAGACAGGTGGACTCCCACACAGTACAATAGGGAGAGACAGGGAGGTGAACTCTGCAGGGTTGAATGGGTAATACAAGCACCACCCTTTATCTATTTGTCTACAGTAAAACTGTTAGGGTCTGTCAGTTACTGTCCCCAGGTCAAGTCCTCACTCTTTCCCTTTTTTCCCACTAACCTGTGCTTGCTCACTCGCTTCCTGTCGAGAGGAATTCGTCTCTCCCCCGCCGGTGAGAGACGAATGTGACCTGAGAGTTGTTCACCTTGTATCACTCTCTGTTCGTGTCTCTCTTCTCTCTTCCTTGACCTCTTCCTTTTCTCAGTCTTCCCCACTCCCTCCCCCCACTCTTCATGTCAGCAGAGATCTCAGCTTTCAAGCACAAATTATGGCGAAACCCACAGACGCGCACGCGTATGCCCACACGCACACACACACACACACACAGAGGATTAACAAATCGACCGGCATGACACACGGAGGACAAAAATCAAGAGACAGCAGAAGGCTCTGCAGATTGTTTCAGGAAACATCCATCTGGAAAAATCCACTGTTCACAGACAAATAAATCAGAGGTTGATCTGTGGCAGCCTGTCAAAGTGTCAGACAGACTCAAAACAAACACATTTATTCAGCTGGCGGATTGATACATTACTGCAACACAGATTATGTGACTGCATGCAAGAAGCTCTTCTAACACCAACCTACATCACCACTAACAACTAGAGATGCTGTTAAATCACTGAGTCACATAAACCCTGCTCACTTTGCATTTAAATGGCCAATTACAATTAAAAATGACTCATCGAGCTTTGAAAGATTTGCAGATTAGCCTACATAATCCATGCATTTATACCTTTCACCTATAAGGAAGTGCTTCTTCTAAGACGTACTACTTTGCTATGTCAGCCTAGTGCCCCACGACATTAAATATAAACTTGGATCCGGCTTGGTGCTGCGTGTACATTGAGTGCACCATCTATTTAATGGCTGGGTCAACAGAAAACAAAACAAATAAGATCTTATCCCACATATTTCACAGCCACTGGCAATAAATGTCTCCGGCCAAATATATTGCAGACAGTCGTATCTTAACCCCTGTCTTTCTTTCACCTTCCTCACCTCCCCGCCTCTCACTCTTCACTTGCTCGCATCAACAGTTACTACAGATGAAAGCTCCCAAACGCACATACACACACAAACATACACACACACCGCTGGATATTGATTGAATAAGAGGTGGATAGCTTAAAAGCACTGAGTGCTCTACAATAAGATCTGCTCAGTTCCCCCTCTCTTTATGAGCGCCCAACTAACACCGCATACTGCTTGCTTTAAGTTTTATGAGATATGCGAGCAGCAGATGGACACACTAAACCAAAGTTGCAAACAGAACACATTGTGTGACTAGCAAATAATTTGCAGTGTTTCGGTGCTGGACCACCAGGCTCATGGTTTATGGCAAACAGAAGCCCAGTTAAGCAGGGAGTGGCTGTAAGTCTGCAACCAATCGCATCCTGCATTTGCTTTTATACCCTAATCACCACCACAACAAGGATCACGCCCTTTAAATTTAAGTATAACCATAAGAATACTTTTACCAAATTTTACCCATTACATGCAACTAAAACTGACACAACCGGACAATGAAAATCTTTTTAAATTATAGGTTTTAAATTACATTAAAGTTTAAAGGCACCAGCATCTTGAGGGTGAATATTTGGTGTTATTCTGTCTTTTACGATAGCAAATCATTGATTTTACACTATAAATCTGAAGATGTCACTTTGGCTTCCGGAAAATTATGAGACCTTTCTCGCTAATTTCTAACATTTCCTGTACCAACCAATTGCTTGACAAAATAATCCATGGACTAATGAATAGTTCAATTCGTTGTTAGGTATAATGCCATGTTCTCAACACCTCTATCAGTGACTAATAGCTGCATTTATGCATCCAGTTTTATTCCAGGTGAAGGATGAGGAGACAAGATGGTTGCTTCAGGTTGCCAATGGTTATGTGAGGATGTGTCAGATAGGTGTGTACAGTGTGCGTGGGTGTGCGTGCTGTGCTGTGCATGTCATATATGTCACTGTCTATGATCTACAGTAATTACTGTAGTGCTGCTCTTCATCTTGTTTATTTATTCGAGCCCTCTCCCTAAGCTTTTTCAACACAGTATGGCAGCTTTACTGTTAATTGGGCAGGCACAGTGTGGACTGAACGGTTTTCTAATCACTGCAGCTTTTGGATTGTTGAGCTGTTGATAGACAAACTGTGAATTGGATGTTCGGTTATTCTAATCGGTTCAGTCAGCACAGACTAACGTAGCCTCATGCAGCACTGTGACACAAATGGGAGGGGGGGGGGTATCACTGCGTTGGCTGGCCTCTAGTATTTTTATTGGAATCACTAACATGCACGCCACAGTTGTATTTTAAAAATGTATGGCTATTTGATTCAAGCAGGCAGCGATAAACCATGTGCGTCTCATCAGCCATGCAGTGCAGAGACACCCCAGCGCACCTCGAAGCCACCAACGCCTTTTTGACCGAAGAGATGCAAAGACAGGAATTTTTAAAAAACGAAAGAAAGAGAAACGGTGTGTGTTGTTACGCGCTGCAGCCTTTACAACTGGGCGACAAGTGGTGTCTATTTAGTAAAATGACAGACAGCGATAATATACTAACAATGAGGCGTATCACGTTATTATTGCACAGTCACACACTGCACACGCAGCGATCACCGGTCCCGATTAATCACGTTGACGCGGATGAATGAAAGAGGGCTGAGACAACGCCGTCGTTGCTGTGTGGGGATGCGCGGCGTGGCACTGGGTCATGTAGTGCTTTCACCCACCTTTTGTCCAGGCAGCAGATCCACTCCGCCGATGGGGACGAATTAGGGGACGTCTGCACCGCGACCATCTTCCCCGGCTGTGTGCGTGTGTCACTGGACGCTGGGATGCTTACCGGAGGATGGTTCCCGGTTGTCGGTGGTCGTTAATGATTGTGAGCACCGACTGCGCCCCCTCCCCGCCCCTCTGCCTCACACAACTACAGGCTGCTGCTGCTGCCGCCTTCATCAGGTCATGCAGATGGGCTTTTTTAAATAAGGGAGGGCAGCAGTAAGGTAATGTCTAAGGGGGAAGAGGACTATAGTTATTTTTTGGTTCAAACACAAACAGTATGTTAATTTCAGTGCCGAGGTAATATCCTGGACATTTAATCACATCCTGGGTCAGACATATGACAGAATCATGTAGCAAATTTTCATATGGACAGAGCACAGGTGGTTTATAAGGATATTTGTACCAGTGGCTAAAGGGCAACCCAGATGCCCCTCAAGTATCCCTGTGTTCTGTTCAAAGTGAAACTAATTAGCTCAGGTCTGTCCAGTTGTCACCACAGGGCAGCATGCTGTGGACCCCAATCTGGGAACCCATTTGTTAGTCTGCTGCAGATATGTGTTTGAAACTGAAAGGAAATATTGATTAAAACTAAGATGAATGATTGATGGGTCATCAACTTTTTTTTAACTTCTGGGATAGGACATGCCCAGACTGTATACATGCCAGTATAGGTTTAACTGTCATTACCCTAGGGCAAAAATTAAACCTTACATTAGTTCAGTCAAGACCAGTATTGTCCAAAAGTTATTTCCATCTGCAGTAGCATTTGATGGCATGGAGCCACCTGCCTGCCCTCCCCTTCCACATGCACGCTTGGAGAGCATAAGGTGGGGAGAGCAGCAGCAAGGCCCAGCACAGAACGGTGTGTTCAGTGACAAGAGATGTGACCTTAATTAAACTACATACAGTATAAAAAGGAGTGGGTTAGACATGGGTTGCACTGTGGCTTGCAGATGCACAGTGACTGTAGGCAGTTTAAATAGCATGGGATTTTGCAGCTGGATATGAAAAAAGGCATCAGCTAATTCATTAGCCAATGGTCACTGGCATTTGAGTCTGCCTCTGAATGTCTGTCCACATTTCTACAATTCTTTATTAATGAAGCTCAATAAGGAAGATCTGTAGTCACTGCTCTGTCTGCTTTCCCGGGTGTTCGGGTGTTCAGGATAAGGTCAGGACTCTGGGCAGGCCAGTCAAGTTCTTCCACACCAAACTTGCTCATTTATGTCTTATTCACTGAGTTCCTGAGAGCGACTCATTCTTTCACAAATATTTGTAGATGCAGTCTGCATGCCTAGTTGCTTGATTTTATAAGCCTGTGCCCATGGAAGTGATTGGAACACCTGAATTTGGTGATTTGAATGGGTGAGTGAATACCTTTGGCAACACAGTGTATGTCATCGTGCAATGAACTGTGGGACAGCAGGCAGCATGAAATATGCCTGTAAAATGTGAGAAACATATGTGAGCGTAGAAAAAACATGTTAACTGAGTGGACCTCTAACACCAGATTAATGCATAACCAAAAAATGCACTGCATTTATTTATATTCTTGAGAATGATTATTACCATGACGATGAGAGAGGATCCAAATCATAGTCAGGAATGAGCTAGCTAAGCTGAGATGATGTCAACACCGTCTCCGTATTTGGTTTATCTGGCTAAATAAAGATCAATGCAAAATGCAAATGTTGTGGCCTTGAATGCAGCCTCATTTGAAACGGCGTATAAACAGCAGGGAAACAGCATTAGTTTCATTTGTTTTGTTTCAACCTAAGTGATGATTAAGAGGCAGCAGCAGAGATGCAGCCTGTCACTAGTATGACCGCAGCTACCGCAGCAACAGCAGGTGGGGAGGGAAGAAGGGGGTGCAGATGATAAGAAGCAGGGAGCTTCTGAACATTCAAAACCACAACATAAATCCAATGCATGTGTGAAAACAGACAGGGGATGATGGGAGGTGCAAGAGGGATTTAGGGAATTCCTCCATTTTCACTGGTTGCAGTGGAAAAGCACGTCAGGTCAGACAGAGGGAGGAGGGCGAGGGAGTTACTACGCCAAGTTGGACCCTCTTTTTCTCCCCTCATTCTGCCAACTGATAACATTAACTCTACTGCATCAGGTTAATTACAATGTGTGAACGTGTGCACTTGCTGTAACCGTGTGTGTGTGTGTGTGTGTGTGTGTGTGTGTGTGTGTGTGCGTGCGCGTGCGCGTGTGCGTGCACAGATGTTTACGCTTGCCTTAATGCATCTGTTTGAAATGGCACTTCAACATGCATCAGAGTAATACTGGAGGGTGAAGGAGCAAATTTTCACCAGACTGCACGTGTGTGTGTGTGTGTGTCTGTGTGTGTGTGTGTGTGTCTGTGTGTGTGTGTATGTGTCTGTGTGTGTGTGTGCCAGCTGTCTCACAAAGGGTAATGTTCTATTTTTAACGTTTCTCTTTAGCTACAGAGTACATGAATACCTATTATGTATTATAGTATTATAACAGTATTATAACACCTATTAAAAACCTATTAACCTTATGGAATATTATTTCATGGACTGAGATGTACAGTACTTTAACACATTTTACAGTAACAACATCTCCATGGAGATTGCAGTAGGACTAATAATACACTGATGACAACCAAAAAGCCGACAGTATGATACTGTAAAGCTTATACTCAGAGCACAGCGCAGTACTTACAGTAACGCTGCTACTGTAGCTTACAATATTACTGGTACACAAAATTTTATACTTGCAAATCAAGCTGCCAATTCATTGTTAATAATCTAACTGTACTCAGTATACAGAGGGATTTAACTATGCTAAGGTTTCACTCATAAATGATAAACCTTGGTCAGACACACAGAAAATGAGAATAAAATATTTATACACATTAATCTGATTTGAATCTCAAGAACATCATGATGATTAACATCATGTCTGACCTAATGTCATTTATGCTCTTCATACTCATCGGTACAGGATTAGGTATTACTGATGTTTTTTAAATGACACATCTGCATTACACACATGCAGTATGACAGAATCACTGTGTATATTTACAGGCTCACTAGTTGATCTATAAAAACTGCCACTTGAAGGACATGTGAGACTACGTCACAGCACTGTATAAACTAAACTCATCTTGCAGAGCAGCAGAACTGCTACATCGAGCTTTGCTCATTTAAACTGCCAACTTGTGCGTTCATCCCAGCCATGAGTTGAGCAGATAAAATGTGTGTGTGTGTGTAAATGCTCAAAGGATTGAAGGCAGTTCCCTTATGAAACTGGGAAGCATGGCTGACTGAACAGACAACCATATGGGGCAGGGCTGTGTGCCAAATGCAGCCTACATGACAACGCACTAAGCCCCGTGTGCACACACACACGAGCCTGATACAGTCAGCTATTACACAGTAAAACCAGCATCTGTCCTTCACCTTTAATTTGTTTTTTGTTTTTGTTTTTTTAATTTTTAATTAACCATGTAGCTGCTGTTTATTTAAGCAGCACTAGATGGCAGGTCTTACAGAGATCCAGGAGTTTGTAAACATACAAATCTAATTCTAAAAAAAGTTGGCTGTAAATGTTATGCCAATAAAATCAGAATGCAATGATTTGTAAATCTTATAAACCCATATTTTATTCACAATAGAACATAGAAAACATGCATCTATTTTCTTCTAATGCTAATCCATTTCAGGGTCACCGCTGGGCTGGAGCCTATCCCAGCTGTCCCAGCAGAGCGAGAGGCAGGGTATACCCTGGAGAGCTCTCCAATCTATCACAAGGCTAACACAAAGAGACAGGCAACCATTCACATTCACACCTATGGCCAAATTAGAGTCACCAATTAACCTAACTTGCATGTCTTTGGCCTGTGGGAGCAAGTCGGAGTACCCAGAGGGAACCCAAGCAGAAACAAGGAGAACATGCAAACTCCACACAGAGGGGGCCTCAGCCAATCGGTGGATTCAAACCCAGGACCTTCTTGCTGTGAAGCGATGGTGTTAACCACCACACCACCATGCCATATAGTTTAGTTTAAACACATTAAATGTTTAAATTGAAAACTTCCTCCCCTAATTCCTATCACCGCTGGGATTCTGTTCTGCTTCAATGGGCCACTGGAGTCTAATAGCTTAATTGAATTGCATATCAATAAATCATGTTCATTTGGATTGCTGAAATACGCAAGGCCTTCTCTGTAAAAGACGTCATCTGGATGGGAACCTGTATATACCTATCAGCATTGATGGCGCCTTTCCAGATGTGTAAGCTGCCAATTCCATAGGCACTGATGCACTGATTGGTGAGCCCATCTTTACCTCTGAGGACCTCTGCCTCTCTAAGATGCTCTTTTTATATCCAATCATGTCGCAGACCTGTTGCCAGTTAACCTAATGAACTGCAAAATCTTCCTCCAGCTGTTTCTTCTGAGTATCACTTATATTTCCAGCTTTTGTTGCCTCTGTCTCAACCTTTTTGAGACATGTTGCCGCCTTCAAAGGAGCTAATATGTTTTCTATGTTCTATTGTGAATAAAATATGGGTTCATCAGATCTGCAAATCATTGCATTCCAGTTTTATTTACATTTTACAGTGTCCCACTTTTTTGAATTTTGAGTTATATATTAAGAGTAAATGTAACTTTTAAAAAAATAATAAACAGCTTAATACATATAGTTACAATATGTACAATAATCCCTACATTATTTTGAAAGGACTGTATACTGAGGTCATAATAAAGCTGTCAGTGCTCTCTGGTGGACTAACAACAGAATAGCTTCACTAATCTTAAACATATGTAGGTGTATGAAAACTGTGCTGCAGTTTTATGCTGCATATCAGCTGGAATAACCAATACTTATATGCAGCATCTGTGATAAGCAACACAACAGGTCAAATTCTAATTTTAAAAAAATCAATACGAACAACAAAGAAAATATGCTGGTGTGTGACAAATCTGTGTTCTCTAGAGACACTGACAGCAATGTGTTAGCTCCGTTTTCCACCTGCAGCAGACTAGCCCAGTGGTAGGACTGTCCACAAACCCAAGCACAATGGCACTGCTGTGAAGAAAGGCTATGTGTTTGCACAAGTGCACTTACACAACTATTACTGTGTCTAAATTGTAACCATCTTTAAAAAGAATTTTTAAAAAAAAGTCTGAGGAGAGAAAGACAGAAAACTCTTGCACAAGTCAAGGTGACCTGAGAAGTATCAGCACAAACGGAGCCCTGTATTTCTCATCTTACTCGCAATCAATCAGAAATTCTGCTGAGTCTAACAGAGGGCATTTGCTTCCTTTTCAGAGCATTTATCATATCAGTAATTTACTGTTTTCTCTACTTTTCAGTCTTTTGCATTTCTACTGCTTCTGACATTCCAGGTTAAATTCTCAGCCTTCACTCTTTGTCTTCATCTACTCTGCCTCACTCACTTTTCAACCTCTCTAAATCTACTTTGTCACCCACCGCGACATCGCTCCCTCAATTTCCACTTCACTTCATTTTCCCTCCCTCTCTTGGTTAGCCTCATTCAGAAGAAAGCTTTTGTGATTGGCCAGTATTTATATCAACTAGGTCCCAGTGCCACCTGGGACAATAGTCTCCTGTCAGATCCAGGTCATAGCAAGCAGAACCACTCTTCGACTCAGTCCAGTCCAGTGAAATCCAGTCCGGTCCATCTGCCAGGCAAGCCAGCCTCACAGACAGACATATGTACTGCACCTACTCACCCACTGGCATCACACAGACACACACACACACACACACACACACACAGGTGCTGCATCACTGCTCCTATTTGCCTCACACACACAGGTAGACAGTGGGAGATCTGGCTGACTGCACCAACCTGCATCATGTACACAGGTGAATATTCACACCCATCTTGCCTCTGAGCCCAGCAAAGGCTCTGCCAGAGGGATATTTCTCTTTACAACAGATAGCAACCCTGGCAGTGATGCTGAGAAACAGGAAGCAGGTGAAGGTAAGTGGATGTAGCACAGACCTGCATGTTTGGTAGAAGTTTAAGACAGAACTACCATGTTTAGTATTGTGCTACCACAACGTACATAATTGGTCACTTTTAGGAGACGCAGCAAGAGGAGGAAAAGCTAAAAAACCAGTATTATAACAGATGGCATCATTAGCCTCACAGTGCTTGTTTACCACTATTAAATATGTGGCTGTAATAGGCTTTATCGACCGAAATAAGACTTTCCACTGGACATAAATACTTTATAGGGCACAGATGTTACAACTGGCTCTTTAGATGTAGGCTAACTTGCCTCAGGGCTAGTACCCGCTCACCGTCAGTGTTACACAGTGTTACAGGAGTAGTTTACACAGGATTACAGGGGGATAATCCATTTACAGTATTTAGAGACATGAGTCGCCATCTGTCTGTATTTATCTCAGCAAGGGAGCCGTCAGTACCGATTGACAGCAGCAGCACTTTTATGTTAAGACGCAACTGTCGCGGACAGTCTAGAGAAACAGCTTCTACTATAATATTCTAGTTACTTTTTATTTTAGTTTAGCTGACCGCTGGATGGCGAGCCCCCCCGGCACACCGGAGCCCTCGACCTTTAAACTGCGCGCGCACACACGCCAGGTTGGTGAACTTTGCTGCCTTCACATGCCGTCGTAAAAACGTGCTCCGACCGACTAAATTATGTTATAATTTTGTGCGCCAGTTTTAGCCAGTCACAGTTAGTCAGACTAAGTCTCGGGCCACGCGAAACACTAATTGTGCAATATTATGTCAGAAAGGTGGGTGTAGAGTTGCAATGAAAAGAAGGCGAAACCGACCCAGGCTTGAACCCAGGTTCAGTTAATGTAATTAATTCATCAAATATGATTTTTTTTTAACTTAAAACATTAAGGAAACAATCGAAATGAACTTATGTAGACGATTACAGGTGCAAAAATGCGCATGCTTGCGCTCCTACTCCCTCATTCCTATTTTTCGACAGCGCGTAAACGTAAATGTTGTGATTGTCCAGAAGGGACAGCAAACAAGTTAATTGTGGATACCTGTGTCAAGGTCTACAGGCTACATTTTGTATCGTTTTAACTGCGCTGACGACTCGAACACTTTGTTTAAAGAGTGAGTATTCTGGAAGTGTGTTGATCTTAATCCTGGCACTTGATAGTGGTCCCAGTTAGAAATTGAGGTTTGGGGGTTTTGTTTTCTTCTTCGAATCAAGAGTTTAAGATTATAGGGAACCTGAGGGAATTGTGTTGTTTCTGATATACCTGTATTAGATTGTATTGTAGACTTACTGAGCTTTTCTTGATGCACTCTTCAGGAGATTTTCACTGTGGTGCTGGTGAATTGAACAATCTGGAGTCTACCTTAAGACAATGAAGCTCCCAGACCAAGAGCCAGCCTTTGATATTTGCTGTCATCACACAAATGCAGTAAACTTTTAAATCACCAGCTTTTATCAAGCATTTCTCGCCTTATTGGACCCATTTCACTGTACCAGCAAGTCTTCAAACATTTGCCTTTTTTCCAGGTGCTTTTTTTAGCTCTGAAAAGCATCTTCTTCAGATTCTCCAGTTTCTTTCTCACTTCAGAGAACCTCCAAATTCCCAAATGATGCGGACGGAGAGCAAAGGCCGAAGTGCCTCCCCTCACAGGATAACGTACAAATCTGATTTTCATGCTATCAAATGCTCATTCGATACTGGGACCAGTTTACAATCAGGAACCAAAGCTGCAGCTGTCCAGCTCTCCGCTGTGCACCCTAACAAGCTGGAGTCCTGTCTGTCAGAACCCATAATGTCCTACACCAGCACCAGTGGCAGCACAGGCTGCAGAGGTAGGAGCCACAGCACCAGGGGGACCAAAATCAGAGATAACATCTTTCTTCAAATGGATAGCCAGCAGCTGAGACAAGAGAGTAGCCCAGTGCTGAGTTCTGGTTCCACTGTGCTTGTTTCTCCCCAAAATCCTAGCGTGCAGCTCCAGACTTCACCTTTTCCTGGTTGCAGACATTCAGTCATCAGTTCCTCATCTGTTCTGAACACAAGTATTTCTACCCCAGAATCCACTCTGAAGGATAAACCATCCAGAGCGGAGGAAATTGTAGATATTGATCGAGCTGCTCTGGCTCAGAAGTTCTCCGTAACGCGGCGGTTGTTTGAGAGCAAGACAATGGAGGTTGGAGGTGGTGGGAGCCAGGTTTCAAAACCTGCGATTGGCAGGGGGAGCAAGGGAATGGCAGATGGGAAAGGAGAAGTCAACAATGTAGAAAAAGTGGAAGAGGGAAGTGGGAAAAGGAGGAACACAGAAGAGGATGGCTTAGATAAAGACAAATCCATAAACCATATCATAAATATTTCCTTGCTGAAGCCTCCTGCACTGTCGTCACTGACAGGGTGCCATGAATCCCCTGTCTCAGATGTTCCCGGCGACGCATCCATCAAGTCTTCCTTGTGTTTTGACGAACATGATCAAACCAAAGTATCACAAGCAGAGGGAGAAACATCTAGTCTTGAACCCTGCTTGACCCCTGAGGAGACACTTAGGGCAGAGCTAGTCAACATAAAAAATGAGTCATCAGAAAGTGATGAGAATGAAGAAGGGAAGGAGTGGAAAGAGAATAAATGCTGGATTAAGAATGAGGTGACATATATTAGCATAGCTGCAGGAGAAGCATCCCTAGTGGATGACGTCTTTGTGGAGCCCAGTGTGGAAACACCAGAACCTTACACACTGGAAAATGGGGTGGAACTGCAAGCAGGAAAAGATGGACCAGTCATTTCATCAGAAGACCACCAGAAGGAGTTGTCAGTGGGCATGCAAAAGAAAGGAGGAACTGAGGATGGCAGGGAAGTCGGAAGAGACAAGTATCCACAGGCGAGTGAACAATGGGAGGGTGAAAGGGAGGAGCAGAACAGAGATTTCGTAGCGTGGGCTAAGAAGGAGTCAACAGAAGAAAGAGACAACAGGGAGACAATGACGGATGCAGTGGTGGAAGAAAGTGTTGGTGGAACTGCGGGGGTCATCATGCAGGAAAAGAGCATTTACAACAAGGCTGAGGGAAAGGGCAAAGGTGGAGAGGAGGAATGTGGACAAAGTCAAGAAAAGGAAACTGGGAATGAAGAGAAAAGTAGGAGGGAAGGAGACGAAACACCTGAGCTACAAGAGGAGTTTGTCACTGAGGAAGTCGAGCATGTGGCGTCCAAAGGAGGCAGTGATGGAAACACTGAAGTAGGTGGAGGCAAGGAGGCCCAGAAAGGAGGTGCATTAATCGGCGGCGTTGAGAACAAGGCGTTTGCATACGATCAAGAATCCCAGTCCCATCCAGAGCTTTCCACATCACCAAGACAAGACTGGGAAAAATCCCTGCATACGGAAAACCAGCTTTTATTGGAGTATGAGGAAATTCCTGGTGTGCCCGAACTGTCTGACGAGGAGAATGAGAATGGATCTACAAAGAGGAAGGTCAGGTTCTCCTCGGCACCGATCAAGGTAGGGAAACCTTTGTGGGCAAATAATCCAAACACAGGCTTTAAGCCGTCATTGCTCATTTTATTGAAAGCTGTGAGGTCTGTAAAGTCGTGCATTTAAGAAGCCTTTTTGTTGTAGATTTGCGTGACTGTCAGTTCCAGCTGCTGTTTGAATCCATGTAAGAGAGGTGTTAGCCCAAAGCTATGTTTCTAATCCATTAAGGGAGGAGGAAAAGCAAGATTCCACATGCTTCACTCTGTCAGCACTCGGCTCAGAGCTGCCTTAACACAGGAAAAAAAAGACCTGTGGCATTAATCTGGATCAATTCAGAGCAAACCGCCGTAGCAGTGGTCAGTGTAGGATCACTGAATGTCACATGGAATTTGTGTGTGTGTGTGTGTGTGTGTGTGTGTGTGTGTGTGTGTGTGTGTGTACGTTGAGATTTTTAGCAATCCTGTAATTGTTTGTAGAGTTTGCTCAAGTCTTTGCACTTAATCTTTTGCTGACTCGCACACTCTCACTAACCATATTTGCCTGCACAAACAGGGTCTTGTTGTGTCAATAGCTGCAGATGGTTCTCTTTCTAGTCAGCTCATGGTGAACATATGTACTAGATATGAGTGCAAGCAAACAGCCTAAATTTGACATCAATGTTAACCTAAGTTGAGGCTTAAACTGCACGTTGAATGGTGTCTTTCAGGTGTACAGCACCTATTCTAATGCAGAGTACGACAGACACAATGAGGATGTTGACCCGGTGTCTGCCTCGGCCGAGTTTGAGCTGGAGAAGAGAGTGGAAAGGATGGATGTTTTTCCAGTGGAGATAGAAAAGGGTTTGTATGAACATCTGTTTTAAAGTCTGATCATTTTTAGCTGCTGATATAACAGTTAATGTAAGGGCAAAGTCTAACTAGCTTTTCCTTTTCCCACACACTCAAGGAGAAGATGGACTTGGCATCAGCATCATAGGGATGGGTGTAGGTGCTGACCAGGGACTGGAAAAACTCGGAATCTTTGTCAAGACGGTCACCGAAGGAGGAGCGACGCAGAAGGATGGAAGGTAAACTTTAGTATTTTATTCTCTCTGAATCGAAAGGAACATGACAAAGATCGATCCTCTTCTCAGTCTCGGCTTGTTTATCTCTGTAAGGATTCGGGTGAATGACCAGATAGTGGAGGTGGATGGAGTGAGTTTAGTTGGAGTGTCCCAGCTGTTTGCAGCCACAGTCCTCAAGAACACATCAGGTCTCGTCAAGTAAGTTACCACACGACAAGTCTTTTTGTTATTCTCGTTAAGTTGAACAGTTTTGTGTTTTCTTTCCCACCTCTTCTAAACAGTAGATTGCTGTTACTTTGGATGTATGACTAAGCGTGTAGCCCCCAGCATTTTTTTTTTTTTATCACAGTGTGGAGTTTTTTTTGGCCCCGTGTTTGATGTGCCACTTTTAAAAATTATGCCCAAAGACGAGCAGCAGAGCCCCCTAAGATCTCCAAAAGGTTGTTGCAGAACTAAAGTTATTTAAAGATGAAATGATGCTACTGCTGTAATTGTATTTTTTAACCATATGAGTGATATTGCATTTGCATGTTTAAACCAATTAACACATGTACACATACTTTACTTCACAGTACTGTCAAACATCATCTTAAGCGTACCATAGTGTGCAGATTGTCCTTCAGATCCTAATGGAAAAAAACTATTAGTGGCATTTTTTTTTATAACTCTTTAAGCACCTCATATTTCGATATTCATATCGAAATGCCCAAAATGACCACATCAGCTGATTATTTCCCCTTCAGGACACCCACGTGTGGTCTGCCCCCCCCCCCCCAACTGTGAAGCAAAACTTGTAAATTGGATCCAAAATGTTGGATAATCAGAGTGTCTGTAAACGCACCAACATTTAGAGTGTGTTAAAAACAGTCTGCGCCCGCAGCTATACGAGTGTACGATGACAGCACAACACCAACACGCAGAACACATTTTGACATGCCACAGCAGGAAGAACCCAGCTGTAAATTACAATCATGACTCACTTCCAGTTGGCTGCTTTAGTTTTGGGGGTTGTGTTTGTACTTGACTGACTGGCATGAGTTGTCATGCCATCATTAATGTTATTGGTGACACCTGACAAGTCAGATGGCTCCTCCTAGTGAGGATGTGAAAGTGAGCCGCCAAATGTCAAATCCTTGCTTCCAGTCACTCACGAGCAACGTTGCCTAAGACGTGTCGAGGTGCAGCAATTACGCGTCACACCGGCTGATGAAATTACAAAGGCTAGATCCGTGTTTTCTTGTCTCCCCGAGGGACAGCTCAGGGTTTGAAAGCTCCACCCTGATGGAGGAAGCCTTTCTGCGTCACAGAGTGGAAGAAAAGCGCCCAAAATGTCTGCTGTGAAAGAAAGCTCTTCAACACAATGTGCACAGGTGTGTTGTGCGACAGAGTGATTGCTCACAGCTGTGATTGATTTCTGTGTTTTTCTGCAGGTTTTTGATTGGTCGGGAGAAGGGGGGCGTGGAGAGTGAGGTGGCACGACTGATAAATGAAAGCTTGGAGATGGATAAAAGCAAGAAGGTGCGTTTTCTTATAGAAGAGGGGCGGTTGGCTTGTTTTAACTGTTTCTTGTCGTTTAAACTGTGCTCCTGTGGTGTGTGTGTCTATATATGAAGAGAGAAAGAGATGGCAGTGGAGCGGAGGGCAGTGATAGCAGCATGTCAGAGAAGGGCTTGGTGTTTGAAGAAGAGGAGGTGGAGGATGAGGAGGAGGATGATGAAGAAGAGGAGGATGTGTCTGCTCTTTCATGTCTAGACAACTACCAGCTCTGCCTCAAATACCAGCAGGTACTTTGCATTCAGCCAGATGTTTTAGCTTGTTTACAAAAGAAATGTTGCTATAAATGTAAGACTCTGAAGTCTGCGTCCTTTCTCGTAAATCCTAATACGTCCAGGCTCAATCATGCGTTTGCTCTTTCACTCTTACATGTGCTTACAGCTTCAGTCGAAACTAAGAAGCAAAGCAACCCAACTCCAGCACACTAAAGCGAAGGTAGGTCACTCAGTCGAGATTGAGATTCTCACACTCACAAACCAGTCACTGCACTTGCTTCAATACGCTACCTTTGCATCCAAATTTGGAAACATCTGACCCATTTAACTGTGTGTGAGATGGCTCAGAGTGGAGTTATTAGGACGTGGCTGCTTTCCAGCGCTCCTCCTCGTCAAGCCCCGTTTTTCTGCCTTTTTGCCTTGAAGTAATCACCGCTGCGACATAACTGGGTTGGTGAAAGCCTTTCAGAAGGAAATCTGTCTCTCTTCTTTCCCACTGTGTTGAATTTGTGACGACTTCAAGGGTTTTGATACCACAAATAGAGCAAGAGGAAGTGTTTAGTTTCTCCAATAAAATGCGTCTTGACACGTATGATCTAACAGCGTGATGGCCCTTTTTTTGGGGGAACTCTCTTTTTCCTCTTGTGCACATGCCATGCCTCTACTGCATAAAGACATAATCTTCTGATGGCTGTCTCTCAGTTAAAGGCATGGGAGGAGCAGCAGGCCTGTTGGGAGAGCCAGAAGGCTGAGTTGGAGCAAAGAGTGGAGGATGGAGAGGACAAAGCGGACAAACTAGAGAAGTACGGTTGAACAGACTCAATCCTTTGTCCCATTTGTTTTATTTTTTTTTTTTTGTGATATTTATTTTTCAGAGCATATTAAATAGAAATGTATTTCACTGAGGTGCGCATGAAGATTAAAGGCTGCAATTGGAGACTGTTCATAAATGCAATGGAGATTATAATGTGGGTTGATTTTGTCCTAATGAGTCCTACTGTATTTATCAGGTATTGGCAGGAGGCCCAGACGCTGTGCAGAGTTGTAAGCCAGCGACTGGCTGATGCCCAGAACCAATCAGAAAGCCTGGAGATCAAATACAATAAGGCCAAGAGACTGGTCAGAGAATACCAGAGCAGGTATTCATGAAATCCTATTAAGTGTCTCACAGTATGAAATGACCCACAAATTACTGGAGAGCAGGTTTTGTTCAAGTTAGTGAAACTGTACTAATGTACCTTCTTACATGAGACTTGTTTGCTAATCTTTTTAAAAGAGAGGAAGAGGGGGAGAAAAGGGAGGCAGATCTGATGAGAGAAATGGAGGAGAGGGAGCGGCAGCACAGAGACACAATTGAAAGGCTTCAAATCCAGGTGAGGGGAGACTTCTCAGTGCTGTGAGGATTTATTTCACTGAACTTGACATTTCTCTGTAGTCATTGTTTTCACACTGTATCACAGATTGCACAGCTAGAGGGAAGAGAGCCGGTACTCGAGAGAACGAACCACTCCACTGACTCTTCAAACACTGGTAAGCGCTGGCTTTAGTGGTGGTGGAGTGTCTGCTTTTGTGTGTCTGTGTAGCAGCTGGTTATGAATATTTCTGATAAGAAATAATTGTATGGATTCAGAACTGGAACTCAAAGCTTTTTGCATTGCTTAATGCAAACTGTGAGGGGAAAAATGATTAAATGTGCTTTTTTGATTGAGCTGCAGCAGTGGTGCTTGTCTCTGGTACAGACTGGTCTATTCCAGTACCTGACACCAGACGTTTAGACTCCAGCGCTCACATCGCCAGGGCTCAGCTAGCCCAGAAATCTAAGCGCCACCCGCCTTCACGAGACAAACTCAGAGAAAGCTTCAGAAAAGGGGTAAAGGAGTGATTTTAAAAATAAAACTGGGGGCCGGGGGGGGGGGATAAGACACTGTTTCTAGCTGTCATGTCTTCTCTCATCGCAGGAAGAAGAGGTCCAGAAAACACAAGAGGGACATTCGCTGTCCGTTTCCACAGCGATCCGGACCAGTAGAAGTGACATGTCCAGCAGCACCTCATCGTTCCCAGCCTTCAGTCCTCAAGCTGCCAACAACTCCGTCTTCACCCCTCCCATCTACATCACGGATACTACCCCTTCCTCGCCGAGCAAATCCTCCGCATCTCGAAAATCCAAAAGGAAATTTCCCGACTTCAGGTGGAGCGTTTCTTTAGATTGACTCGTTCTTGAGTACGAGTACTGCATAAATTCCCCTTCAGACTATTGAGAGTGGCACTGAGTGGAAATTTTGCCGGTGGCATTTATTTTATTTATTGAAATCTCGTTAATCACGGTTTCTCTTTTAGTGGCCTCCGCAAGTCTCTAAGCAAAAGAAGACGTGAAAAGCGCAGCAGGAGGTCGATGAGCAACAGGTGTGATCGCACTCGCACAGGGAAAGGGCACAAGATTCAAAAGTCATCTAAAAACGTGATCCTAACGTCAGTTTTGAACACTGCTGCTCCTGATCATCTCTAAATGTGCATCTTTAAATTACGAGCAGCAAACTTATAAGAAATGACCAAAATTCCAATAAAGCAAACATGCTGCACAAAAATTAGGAAAAATTGAGCTATAATTCCAGACAGAAGTCATTGTTGTCACTGCATTTGTCAACAGAGGGCCTGACTGGATAAAGCTAGGATATAAACCTCTGAATGTAATCTTAGTACTTTCGAATATATTTATTTAAAAAAAAAAAAAAAAAAGAGGTTGCTGGAAATGATCACAGTTTGTGCAGAAAGAAAATGTGCATGAATTTATTTATTTATTTTTTTAAATGAGGATGTAAATGTTCTTCACCAGGGCATCCAGCGATGACCTGGTGGATGAGCCCACTGAAGTCTCTCCATCGGGCTCAGTCACCTCCATGCCCTCTTGCCTGCCCTTTCCCTGGTTTGGAGAGCGAGGAAGAGAAAAGGAAGAGGAAGGGGAGGGTAAGAGGGAGAGACTTCGGTCTGTGTCCAGCAGCAGTCTGCCGTACTTGACCACCTCAGGGAGACGACAACAGGTAAGAAAAATGGTTGCTGCAGTAAGAGGATAAATTAAGCTCACAACCTTCTCAGCATGACCCCCTCTTTCTGATGTAGTTGTGCCTCCACACGTCGCATGCAAATAATAAAAAATCCCATTTCAAATCGGCTCGTGTACACACGCAGTAGATAATGAAGGAAGTAGGCCCAGTCTTGTTTCTATTGGTTCCAGAGTATTGGCTCTCCAGTGGGCTGTTCCAGTATGGTGGGTCATGTGTCTGATCACTCCCTCTCTGGACACTCTCACACTTTCACCTTTTCTTCCACTGAGGTGAGTCTATCCTTCCCTTTCTTTTCTTTTCTTCACTTTATTTCCCCCTCCCCTACCGGGCACTCTGTCCAGCTTTCACACGCGTACTAGTCTTTACTTTCCTTCTCCTGGTTCTTGTGTCCCTTCAGACTCTGGACGATGACCCAGTTCCCACTAACAACAATCAGTGGCAGACTCGACCCATCTTGGAGTGGAACAACCAGCAGGTGTGTCTGTGGTTAATCGCCATGAACATGGCTAAATACACATCAGAGTTCGCTGCCAGAGGTGTGGACGGGACACAGCTTCTCAACATGGACAGTGAGAAACTCAAGGTGAGCAGATGAGCCCTAATATCAAATAGTCCAAGTGACTTCAGATTTATACTAATAAATTTTAACCTCCCATATCTCATCAAACATGAAGTCTTTTTGTTGGAAGTTCAAACACCCCTGTTTATACACACACACACACACACACACACACTTGTGTTGTCAGGCTTTGGGCGTGTGCAGTCAAAGCGACCGATCTGCCCTCAAGAAAAAGCTCAAGGATATGAGGAAAAGAGAAGAGAGAGACCAGAGGAGAGGAGAGAAGAGGCTGAAAGAGGAGAAGGATAAAGAAAACGTCGACACAGACGGCACAGAAGGCAAAGAAAAGTCGAGGATAACGAGTGAGGAGAAGCCCCTGAAAGACGTCAGGCGCAGTGGAAAAACTGTAAGAACTGAGTCGCTCTTGTAAAGGAAAGGTGGAGATGGTGAAATGTACACCACCAGCATGAGGGTGTGTTTGCAGTCTCTCACAATCAGAAGTATACTTATTACTACTGAATTAATAGAAGCGTCTAGATCTACTGAACACGTCCATGTTCACATAGATTTTAAGGTCCAGAGCATCAAATCGGCACCAAGGTTCAAACTCACAGCAATTATCTGCTAGGTAATCCATTAAGTGTGTAAGAACTCGTCGTTTTTTTTTCTTGAACCATAAATTATCCTTAATTTTAATATTTAATGAAGTGCTCATTTAAGCGCTCGGGTATTTCCTGTAAATGTTTTTTTTTGTTTTGTTTTTTATGTGTTAATAAATAATGTTTTCAACATCCTATTGTTGCCTCATTCAGCTTAATCACACCCAGGACACTTGGATATTTTTAAAAAAAGAAAATATTTATTTGTCAGGCTTCTTTTATTGTCGCTAGTAATTTTAAACGATGAATTGTGCAGTGGCTATTTACAGTCCAAGTGCTCAACAACTGTAGAGAAAGCTGCGGTATCTGTGCATGGCTTCAACTTTAAAGGCAGATGCACGGTACACTGGGAAAAAACCTGGGAAGCTAACACATTTAGTTTAAAAAGGGGGGGGGGGGGGAGAAAGCCCTCCCCTGTGTGCACTGTGCGACTCTTTGGTCTGTAGAGCGTGTAACAGTCCTTGCATGAATAAATACAAAATTATGCTAAACAGAAAAGGAAAATACATTCAGAAACACTTTAACCCAACACTGAATTTCAACATCACAAACTCCAAAGCTCTGACAGTAGTCGTGCTGGACCGTCTCCCACACAGCATCTCTCCTTCCAGTGATTCATACAGATTTATTCAAGATCAAATCAGCCCCTGAAGCACAATGTTTGATCCAGTATGGTTTTTTTTGTTTTGTTTTTAAACATGACATTCTTTGTATCTTAATTATTTACAGTCCTCACTGTACAAAAGGCAAGGCAGCAGAAATTTATGAAACCGGAGTTCATCAGTAAGCGACAGTAAATCGGTGGAGTTTCATTGGTTGTTAAGAATAGTGTTCATTGTCATGCCAGGTTGTCATCCAGGGCTTCTTTTCCAGGTTTTCCCAGTTGGCATTTCCAGGGTTTAACGCTCTCTCCTCCCGTTTGATCCGAACTGCGTTGTAACTGGGAACCTTGTCTTCATATTTGGCACGTTTAAAAAAACCACACTGCAGAGAAGAGAGGGAAAACAAACTCAGTGTTTGGTTTGAGGAAGCGGCTATTTAAAGCTGCTCAGAGAAAGCAAAGCGGTTTGAGACGTTTGTCATCGGTCTCTTTCACAGGCGCCAAAATGCAATTAATCCCGTAAGAGGTGTAGACGAGCCATCTGTGCTGCTGCTACGCAGAAAGAAAATGTGTTCCAATTCCCCCATTTTTTTTTTTTTTTTTTTTTAAATGTAAAGTGAAAGAAACCTTCAGACCAAGTGACTGCAGGTGTAAGAGCAGCAAAACAAACTGGAAACGGAAGAAGAGCTGAAAACAAAGAGATGCAGAAATGACCAAGTGCTGCTCAGAGCTTTAAGAAGCAGTCACTGCTTATCAGCCATCACCTCCCCTGGACATGCAGGTAGTAATACACACATACTCATGTGTGAAATCTTGTCTCAAAATGACACGTCACAGTATGAGAATTGCCCATAACCTGCCTGGTACCAGAAAGCAGCACTTTTGTAGCAAGGAGGAGCAAGAGGAAAAAGTTTCACTCATTTGTGACAAGTTGGGTAATTTTACCCTCTTTCTCTTTTTTTTATGCATTTGGAGTCAGTCTCTCTTTGTCTGACGGGTCCGCTTTATTCTTTTTCCCAAAGACTCCACACTGAGGAGAGGCAAATCATTAGAAAATGTGTGTAATCACTATTACGCATAGCGACAGTTGTTGTGTAAAAGGTGCTTCACAGACTGCTTGATGTCCACAGTTCAAAGCCTTATCAGTAAACTGTAGGACTGCTAGGATAGAGTCTGTTTTCCTCTGGCCTTACCTTCCAAAGAAGGAAAGCCAACAGGGCCAACAATAGCAGCCCGAACAGGATGGACAGCACGATGATCCACCACGGCACTCCCCCGTGCCGAGCTTCACGCCTCTCTGGGAACACTGTCAGTCTCGCCTGGGGAACACGGCGAAGCGGCAAAATGTGATAAAAGTGTCAAATACTCTTTGAAATATGCTTTCATTCTCTGCGTAATTAGACAAACCCTCAGGCTTTATGTTTATAGGGGGCAGAGGACTGTGTTTAGTTACCTCTGTATTAGCATTTTCCAGAACGGTGTTCTTGGATGAACTAACAAGGTTCAGAGAGGCCCCGACTGTCACCTCCACATGATGAAACTTGGTATAATCCTGTTTAAACAAAAGGGAAGAAAATCAAAGAAAATATAAAAATAGTGATTAATGCCAATAAAAATGATTCTGTGGGGGAAAAAAACATTTGTGATTTCCTTTTTCTGCTCCCGATCTCAAATCCGGAGATGATAGCTGAGTAAAACCAGTTACCTTTAAGGTGCTGTTCCAGAGGCGAGATTGAAGGATGATGGCTGCATTACTGTCCAGGCCCCGCAGGGGGCACCTTATCTTCACACATTTTGCCCCATTTTGGCAAGACTGTTGACAAGGGAGTATAAAGTTACTGCCAAATTCCCATTCAACTGGTTGAAAAGGGGCATAAAATAATATAATAGTCCAGGACAAAAAAAAAAGTTGTATTACCAGAGTTTCTGATTTCCTGTTCTCAATTAAGCGTGAAATAGTGCCCCCGTCACTCCCCTTGGTGTTTGAGACTGCTCTCCTCGTCCTAGAGTTCACTGCTTCCTGAAAGAAGAGGGAAAACAATGTTCATTCAGTTTATTGCATTTAACTCCATCCATGCATCCATTCTCTTCTGCTTATGCTTTTTAGGGTCACGGGGGGGGCTGGAGCCTTTCCCAGCAGTCATAGGGCGAGAGGCAGGGTACACCCTGGACAGGGCACCAGGCCTGTTGCAGGGCTGCATTTAACTCAATATCTTTATTTGTCTAAATAAAATACAGCTATCAATCTTTTACATATGTCTTCTGCTATTTAAAGTGAAGCATCAAGTAAATAAACCTGAAGGCAGAGTGGCCACAACGCATTAACATGACGTTTTTACTGACTTTGTTAAGAGGGTTGATCTCGTTTTTAGGCGTGCACTCTATCTGATCCACCCCCGTGGCGCTGATCTTCATCAGGTAGAGCAACCCCTTCCCCTGCGCTGTCTCCTTTGGCCAGTCAATTTCGAGAGTGGCGGTCCCAAAGTCAGTCAGACTCCTTCCCAAGTTGATAATCTGTAAAAAAGTCCAGTTGAAATGTTATTACTTGCCTCTTCAGGACATTAATGAGGCTGGATTAACAATAAATTCGGGAAAATATAGATGATCTAGTTGCTTTTCCTGTACTCACTCTGAAGTTGTGTGTGATGGCACTGCCGATGTCAATTTCAGATTTGATGGCCGCCTCATCTACGGCATCTTCTGTAAAGTAGACCTGAGACGGCTGGGCTTGTCTGCAAAGACAAAAAAATTAATTTAAAAAAATGCACAATTGCCAGCATGAGCCAGTGCATACCTGTGTGTTTTCTGCACATGTATGTGCATGTGTGCATTTCTTACCCTGACACGGAGAGCTGCAACACCACGGCCACCTTTACCTTTGCTTTGACCGGGGCGATCTGCTGTTTGCTTGTTCTGCCAGAACAATGTTTACACAGAGATCAGCTCCACACTACAAATATTCTAACATACGGCATACAAACATTACAGTAAGTTTATTATATTCCAGGAGCGCATCTATTGCATTTGTAGGTGTAATCGGTGTTATTTAACAGTTGGTGCTGCAGGATTACAAGCGTGGACATACTTACGTTTCTAGTTGAAGATTAACCTCTAGTTCAGAGTTGCTGAGCGAGATGCCAGATGTACCCAAAATAATGTAGAAGATGGCCTATAAACACACAGAGATGCATATTTTATTATAAGGGCTAATATTTATAGATGTAGAGGGGAATTGGATTTTTTTTCTCACCTCTGAATCACGTTTGAAGGGATTTCCCAGCTCACAATAGACCTGAGAACCATCTTTATTGGCTTGGCAGTTAAACTGAAATCAACAAATAATAAGTCCCAATCAGAGCTAAAATGTGTATGTTTATGTGTGTGAGAGAGAGAGAGAGTTTCAGACACACACTCACTTTAGACAGGGGGCGGGTAGCGGAGTAGGTTAAGGAGCGAGGAAAGGAGGCGTTCACGGAGGCTTCGTATGCATCATCTCCACCTGGATTGGTCACGCTGACCTCCAAAGCGATTTCCTTCTGGTTACTGAGCGAGAGCACCGGCACACCATCCTCTCTTTAAACACACACACACACACACACACACACACACACACACATTATGAGTCCGCTTGCTGACGAGCGTGCACATCTTTTATAGGTCAGTGTGCGAGGCAGTGAGCGCGTTTCAGCATCAGCATTTTGAATGAGATTCGATTTTTCTTTAAATGATACATGGAAAAAAAAAAAAGAGGGACAAGCGTGTTTAGAATCTTACTCGTCTAAAGGAGTGAACATTTCACCGTTAGCCTCCCAGTGGCCATAGCGATATTTCATCTGCAAATTGCTCCGACACACTTTGTCGGAACCACAACCGTCCTTCATGAACTCCACCTACAAACAACATTTTCACATATAAGAAGTAACAGTGAGTGGACACAACACATCTGTAACAAAATCCACCATTTGACAGGTTGATAGACTGAATAGCATGCACACGCACCACTGATCGAGCTGGCTTTGAGCCTTCGGCGTCCAGGACAGGCTGCAGCGCAGGACTTGAGCTCTGTCTACGTTTACGTTGGCCACCACTGATTTCCACAGACACATCAATGGGGATCCCATGTAGCTTGTCTCGAATAGTATCCTGAAGGACGACAGCACCACAAAGCATTACGTGCAGCCCACGGTCTCCTCTGGTCACAAGAGAATGCAGAAACTTTCAAAACCTGTATGGCGAGCTGACGTTGAATGCACTCTGTCTTTCCTTTCTGAGCCAAAGTGATGGTCCCCGTGGATTCATAGCTATTGATAGATGCGGAGTCTGTGAAGGCTGCCCTGGCTTTAAGATTATTCTTCCTGTTTTCAGCATCTACCGCAAGGTTGTATTTCACCTCTGGATGGGACAAAGAAAGGCATATAGCGTAAATGAAAGGGGTTTTTGATTAGTATTACTATAAATACAATAACGATGACTTTTCAAACTAAAGGGAAAAAAAATATGGCTCCGCTTACCCAGTTTGGGAGCATAACTCCCAGGATTGGCAGAGTAGGAGAAGCATGCCTTAATAGTCAAGCTGGGGGCACAGAGTCCAATATACGTAGAGTCAGATGCAGCACATTTTTACAGCACAGGATTGAAGGCATTTTAGAAATTCAATAATAAATTGAGCACACGCACCAGAACTTATTGCCACAGTTCTTCTTGGTGAGATCGATTTCCTCTGGTGAGATCGTGATTTCCTTCTTGATGTCAATAACTGGGCGGGCTCTGTGAAGAGAAGCCTCAGTGAGCGTTTTGGTAAACGTGGCGAGAGAAAACATGATCTGATTCGTGTACGAGCTCGCACACCTGTAGACAAAGACAGAATCCGAGAGGGATCCGACAGCCAGGTCAGGGTAGGAGTTGGAATCCAAGTCCATGTTGCCCGCCAAAGAGTAGCCGAAGAGTTTCACTCCGGAAGGGCCAGACAGCACCTGATGGAAGAGAAACACCCACCTTGATTAAAGCCACTTAAAAATGAGCGTCAGTGGACGAATGTTACACTCGATGACCTCTCAGAGAAGTCCAGTGTGCCGGCTCAAATCTGGGTATAAAAATGTGAATTTATTTCAGTGGATTGAGTCGTTTCAAGAGTTCTGGAGCTGAAACTGAGGATGCCCCGTGTATCACGTAGGACACGATGAGCAGCTTTTGCTCAATGCAGCAGCTAATGAATTGCAGTAATGTTGTCTGGATGTAATAAAAGCACGAACGACCTTCTCAGAGTTGAAAGAAACGGTTTAACTTTAAAAGACTCAATTGAAAAAGATCTTCTTCAATCTATTGAAGTCTGATAAGACTGAAAAAAGAAATCTAATACAAGTAGAAATCAATATATAACCACATGTTGAGTTGGTGATATACTGTATATTATAATCTAATGTCAAGCATGCCAAGCAAACTGATTCACACCCCTGTTACTCAGTTTTTTCCACTCAGCTCTTAACCTGATACCCCCCACCACACACACACACACACACACACACACACACACCCATCCCCACCTCAACCAGTAGGGGTGACGGGAGTGGAAAGAAAGAAATCATGCGTTTATTACGTACCTGTGAAGCTTTTGCAGAGATTTGTCCTGTAGCTGATCCACAGTAGATGTAAACCTTCCCTGCGCTCTTATCTTCATAAGGAGCTCCCACTGCAAAATCTGTCATGAAGAACAACAACAGTGTGGTTATGTATTTCTTTGGCTGTCAAGAATGGCCAGCAGACCACAGTATACACATATACGTGCATCCTCACCATCATAACCATCCTGATTGATATCTCCCAGGTTTTCTACAGCCAGGCCAAACATAGAGTCCTGGGGTCCATCGATTCTGGTGGGCTTGACTTTGTTCCACTTTCCAGCTTTGTTGATGTAGACGTAGATAGCTCCTCCAATTTCTCCATCTTTCTCAAAGTACTGAGGTGCTCCCACCACTATGTCCTGCCAGCTAACGAGCAAGAGCATTGCACGTTCATTGGAATAAAGTCGCAATAACAGCAGCACTTTCAGTGCAGAAGCTGCAGGTTGTTGTTTGCGTCGCCGTGCATCACTCACCCATCCTTGTTGAGGTCCAGCACAGTGAGATCATAGCCAAAAGATGAGGACAATCCCTCCCCTTCCAGTGTGTACTCTTCCAGTAAGATGTTGCTCGTATCAGCGCCTTTCTTTAGCAGTACCACCGCTCCGCTGTGGTTCGCTCTGGGAGCCCCTGCCACCACTGTTAGCTGGCCTTTTTTAGTCAAACTTTTACCTGAGTCCAGGGAGAAGCCTGAGACAAAGAGACAAAGGAATGATTACTTAAATAATCAGAGAGCTGTGAGGTGCTTGAACATGTGTCTTTGTATAAAGGTGGAATCCCAGTAAAATTTAAATAGTTTACCCAGGTAGCTGTTGGGAGGAGCAGGGACCAGGTCAGGGTTCTTTTCGTTCTCATCTCCTACTTCAAATGGGCCATCATCATAGATGCCCATGTCTATGAAAGAGTCATTTTTTTGCTCCACGCGTACGATACCTTGAAGACAAAAGCGGAAGAGAGGGGAGACAAGAGGGGGCTTGTAATGAAAGTTTATAAACTGCAAAAGTATTGTTGAGCACATGACTGAAATAATCCTCACAAGCAAACTTCTCTATCGTGAAACGTTAAAAAAAATAAATCATACAAAGTAGATTTATTACATTTTCCAATAAACATATGAATACACACTACCTTTCCAGTTGTAAGCGCCGGGAGCCCCAAAGATGAGGTAGTGGTAGTCCTTGTCAAATGCAGCAGAGAGGCCCTGCTGGCAGGAGCCAAACAGCTCATGGCCTCTGGGCCTCTGGTCACAGAAATGCCAGATACCTCCTTCGCCAACAGGCAGCGAAGTATCGATTGTTAATCTCTGACTCAGCACATAGCAGCGCCCAATGATGTCACGAGATTCCAAATCTTTGCCCACATTGGCCCGGCGCTGGTAGCGATGAGCACAGACCTACCAGAGAAACAGAGACAGTTAAGTGCAGTTAATGAGACTGAGGTGCGTTTTGTTGGAGTGAGAGCAAGTTTTTTGTTGATAATGTGATTTTTATTTTTTTTTTGTTTGTTTGTTTGCTCGTTTAATTCTAGGTACCTGTCGGTTTAAATCAAGTTCATGTTCAGGTACAAAGAAAGTCTTACCACAATCTGGCCTCCTGGACCCTGACTTTTGACTGTCACTCCCATCCACTGTTTTTCTTTGCTCTCCCTGCTCGTGTCCTCTACACAGGGACAAAAATAGACACAAAGGAGAGGTTGTGGCTTAATTAAATGTCCAAAATGTCCAAATGCATACTTAAAAAAGCTCAAATATCAGCTAATGTCTCACCATCATTATCAAAGAGAACCCTCGTGCAACGATTGGTGGTGGAGCTCATGTCACAGCTGTAGAGTCCTCCTGTCAGGCTAGATTTTTGGCCATTCAAGGCCTTTGCTAGTGGGGCGCCAACCAGGAGTCTGCAACAGATACACATATGAATCAGGCCCATATGCAGCGCGATCAAATGCTCACTGTAACTCAGTTCTGACATACATGATTTAGCATGAGGAACAATCTGGCATTTCTTTCGCTTGCACAGAATATTGTCACACATTCCAGTCATATTCACACACAGACTCACAAACACAAATGCACATCCGCCACCAAACTGATGTTCCATGTCCTCACAGTCAACAGTCAAACTGAGTCAAAGACCCCTTTCAGTCGCCTGCTGTGGATGAGTGCGCACACACACACACACACACACACAGACACACACACACACACACACACACAGACACTGCCTTTGTGGGCCAAAAAAAGGGAAAATGCCACACCCAACCATTGATGATGGGCCTCCAGTTCTCAGGGTTTCCTACAGAGTCAAGTCAACGATGTCATCCTTTGAAATGAAACTCTGCACAGGTTTACATGGGAAATAGAGTAAAGTACTGCCAGTATATAAATCATTGTGAATACTAACTCCAGCAAACATGATGGGTAATAGCAACTATTTATGGCATACAAAAAATGGATTGCTATAGGTGTCCACATTTGGATGTAAATTTCTCTTCAGCAGGCTGCAGCACGATAGGCGATTACACCAGAAACAGACTCTGCACGACGGACAAGTGTACACTGTTTATCTTGTTTTAACCACTGGATTGGTTTGGCCTTGTTTCAAAAACCAGAGCACTATAATTTGTGCCGTTATCCACCCATTAAGTGTTCCATCCAGCCTTTTTTAAATTATAAGGCGGAGTGAATGACACTTGACACTTCATACCACACTAACACACTACCACAATAACGTTGTCGAAATGAGCCCACCGGTTAGCCCAGTGAACACACATCCGCTCCAAAAATTCTCTGGGACACAAGAAGTAAGGAGAACAAAGAGGAGATGAAAATATACTTTTATAGACTTTTCTCTGGAGTAAATGCAACCAGCGGTAACGCAGCTGCACGAATAGGGAGCTGAAAGCTACATTAGGTGTCTGCACGAGATCCACAAAACAGTAACACTTAGTGGAGAATCTGTAGTATTTTTATTGCTGCACATTATAACCATTTTTGCCACATGACACGGTGTGTCAGGGAGTGCGATATGGTTGATCTGCGGCTTCGCTGACAGTGGCCCAGCTGTTTATCTAATCATTTACCACCAGCAGGGGAAGCCCCGACACACAGGCTTAGACCACAGGAAGAACTAAGACAAACAGAAAGAGAGACAAAGAGCGTGCACGCGTGTGTGTGTGTGTGTGTGTGTTTGGATCCAACTGTGCAATGACAGTCACACACATACTGATGGCGGCAGCAGTTGAACACGCAGATCAGCTTTTCCTGTGTGTCACAACAGATAGCTTAGAAAAGCCATTGGAGAGGCATCCCATTGAGAGAGGTGTGCCCCCCCCCCTTTTTTTTTTACAGCAGTAAACTGGCTGCCGGCTTAGGGCACAGCCCGTTGCCTAGTAACAGCCAGTGGCACCCTATCAGCTACAGGCATTTACTTCCAAATGGCCTGCAGATCCAGAAGTTCATGACGTGTTGCCCAACTTCTCTCTCCGCCCCTCTGCCAGGATCGAGCACGCTAAATCTGACTGGTTGAATAATGCTCCTGTTTGGTGCCCAGATGTACACCTGATTTATGTTGCTCTCAGCATTCTTCCAGCTCTTCTTCTCCTCCTCCTTTCTCTTTGATGCCGGATAACCAGAACTAACCTCAGAGGAATCTGGTTCTCATATTTGTTCTGTATCAAACACACAGCCCACATGCACTGACACACAAAGATGACTTTGGTATTAAAAAGACAATGACAGCAAGACACTGACATTATGACTCAAACTCCTGGCGTGCCACGTTTTCCTCTCAATCACAGGCTGTTTCTAGATTCTTTACTCTTCTTGTTGCATGTTTCCATTTCTCCAGAGTCATTTTATTTCTCTAAATCCCCACAAATGCACACACATATGCATTTGCTTTCTCCCACACATTTCTCACACCCGATCCGACCTCTTAAAATACCCTAAACTCTCACTTGGTCTCCTCCTTCTCCCTCCTCTCTCCGCTTATGCATTTTGTGCTTTCCCTCTTGACTTTATTATACAGACAGCTCCATCTGGCAATTATGAAGGAGCATGGAATGCTACTCACACACACACACACACACACACACACACACACACACACACACACACACACACACACACACACACACACA
>JAVDPK010000712.1:119647-138465 GCA_034780415.1 Cichlasoma orientale
ATAATTCTTCTGGGTCTCAGGAGGTTTAAAACTAAAAACGATTTATAAAGAAACACAATGGAAATACATAAATATGTAGTTGTTAAGTCTTAATATCTCCTTAATTATTAGTAAATTACAGTAGTCGATGAATCTGGCACCTCTCTGTAATGGTCACTAGAGCGCGCTCTGATAATCTGCAGAGATAATTCCCATACAGTTCAAACAAGATGTTGAAGCTTCCACAAAGTGCTCTTAGCAATCTATATGTGATGATATTGCTGTAGTTAATTATCTTTTATCTGCACCTAACTATTCTTCTCACTAAAATTAGAACATCCCTCATTTTTCTTGTTCTCTTCACCTCCATTATCCTCTGCCACATCTTCTTGCTTACTAAACAGCTTAAGCCTTAAGGACTTAGTCTCCTCTATTAGCATGGTGCATACAGCATGATAGCATCTTAATCAGGCCAAATGTAAAATAAAAGACTATTTTATTTTCATTTAAACTGCAACACATTTTTGCTTACAGTACCTTTCATTTGCCTATCAGCTCCACTTAGAATATCTCACATCCTCAGTGATTTGTTATGCTTTACTGGGAAATATTGATATTCATGTACAGTGGTAATTACTTTAGGATACTAATAATTTATACAGTTATAGAAAAGATAGGCTCCAAGTTTTCCTGGCTAACTGTCTTAAGTCTGTAAAACTGCTCTAAATCTGATGGTGATTTGTTATAATTTTATAGTTTGTTTGTGGGTGGGGGTGTTTGTGTGTTTGTTTTTGTTCTTAATCTTCCTTCAGTTTAGTCTTCCTATAAAGAAGCCCAAACAATACCTTTCTAATGTGTCTTTACATACAGACTCTCAATCATCTTCCTGTATAGGGGTATTGAGCTATTACAGTATTCAAGAGAAGAGATTTGCAAAGAAAAAATGGGCTGGGCAGGAAGACGAAGAAAGTAGACAGGGGTACTGAGAGGCTAGGAGTACAGCAAAGAGAGAGGGGGCAAAGAGAAATGCTAAGGCTTATAGTGAGTATGATGTGAGGTTGGACACTAAGGGAGGAGAAAAGGACTTGTGAGGTGAAGGGAAATTTGCATGTGTGCTTAGATTAGTGGTAGATTTACAAATAATGATGTATAAGTTGAATAATTATGTTATATATATATATTAATGTGTAAGTAGAAAATGATTATTTGTTCACATGCAAGAGTTTAATAACGGGACACAAAAGGGAAGAACTGCGTGGTGTCTGTTGCTTTGTTTGTTTACAACGTGAAGCAGAAACACAGGAACTCAGGAAACAAGCGAAGGGGGTTGGAAGATCACAAGGCTGGAATGCGACCAGAGGCTGGAAACAGGAGATAACCCCCCGCTGACAGCTGTAAAAGACAGAAGAAAATGCACCCACACCCTTTTTACGGCTTTGTGTGACTGTAATAAAAGCTGGACCCAGGGAGAGAGAAGGCACCAGACTTCGTGAACTGATGCTAGGGTCAGGGACACGTGTCTGGTCCGGAGCTTCGTATTTTAACTTCATTTTTTTTTATGGGAAAATAAACGCAATTGGAGATTAATTGAGCACCTCCTGTGCTTTTCATTAAACGAACACGTGAGTTCAATTTTATGATTACTACAGAGGGCAGCTGTGGAAAGAATGGAGAGTGGAAAGGCGGCTGGTCCAGATGGCATACGAGTGGAGGTATGGAGAAGTCTAAGAGACAGGGCAGTGGACTTTTTGGACATGTACAGAGTAGGGATAGTGGATAAATTGGACAAAGGATGCTGCCAGACAGGAGGGAAAGAGCAAGACTACAGCGAATGCTAGAGATAGGGTAAGATGTAGGCAGAGGATCTGCTGTGGTGACCCCTAAAAGGAGCAGCCAAAAGGAGAAAACAGTTCTGTATATATCAGTAGTTTTCATGGATTTTTTTTTTTTCAATTCAGTTTAGTTACATGTGGTTTTTAGAGTGAGTTTGTTTCTCTGTGATTTCTACTAGCATACATGTTACTTTTATTGTGTTAATTCATATAATATTAGGGGTTATTTGTTATGATTGCCCTGTCCTACTGTGCCAACCTGCTATTTATCTTTTCTACTTCTTATTTTCTCTCTCTATATGAGTGTGGCATTTGCATTTCAGTGGGAGTGTGGTAGTTTTGATGGTTCCTGCAGTTTAAATCCCCGGTGCACTCTACACGGAAGGTCACTTGGTTCATTAAGAACATCAAAAGCAGAAACAAAATGCTTGTGATTTTGGCATCCTGAAGTTGAAACTTACCTAACCTGTCCTATGGTGTGCTTACCTGTTTGGTTTTTATGGATTCCTGCCTGCTCCCTCAAGCTATAACCCCCGCCTTCTGCCAGCTCTTTGTTGCTGCATCCATTAATGTTAATTACTTCTTCTGCTTTACAGCCTTCTTCTGGAAACCTTAACACTCTGCAAAAGTCCTGAGCTACCCCTCATTTCTTTATATTTTGCTATGAAAATGGGGAAAAGGTGCAGAGATTTACTGAAATGTGTGCAAACATGCATGGGCATAAAGTATATAAGGCCTCTGAAAATGCTCAGGTACAAGAACTGGACTGAAAATGAGTGAAAAAGCAGCCAATGTCCAAAGAAAAACTTTGAAAGGCTTTCAGAAAGCCCAGAGAACTATTGCTCAAGACCACTTTAAAAATGACAAGAAATTCTGGCTCCTTGGAAGCACAATATAAAGAAATGAGGGGTTGCTCAGGATTTTTGCACAGGGCTGAATTGAGAAAGTCTATAACTAAAGACATTTCTTGTACTTTTCTTTTTTTTTTTTTTTTGCTTTGGAAGCACAAAATATTGCTTTCTCAGTTAGGCTGTAGTTTTTTCAGTCAACTAAAATATTTCTTCAGATCTATTTTTAGTTAATTATAACAGTATCTTATTTCCAAGCCAGATAGCGTGCCATAATAGGGCTGGTTGTGAAGATACTGTAGTCGGTAGCTGCCTTATCAGTGTAAACACTGCTGATTTCACTCATAGGGACACCTCACGAAGGTCGGTGAGATAAACTCTTATCCAGTTTTAAACAAACAAAAAGTAAAACAGAGGGTTTTTTTATTTGTTTGGGGAGTTTTAATCATGAAAATAAATAATTGCTGCATCTAATGAAAGCCGAAACAAAGTCCGGCTGAATGAAGAGTCATTTTTACAGCAGAATTCAAACCCACAGATATTTGTTTAATGAGCATGTTCTATTGAACCGTCCCAACAACCGTAGTCCCAACAACCAGTAGTCCTGGTACTAGTATTTGGGATAGCTGCAGTAGTAGTCCTGGTACTAGTATTTGGGATAGCTGCAGTAGTAGTCCTGGTACTAGTATTTTGGATAGCTGCAGTAGTTGCTATTTTTGACTAACAGTGGTAACAGGAGTCTCAGTGGTGGAAACAGACTGGTACCTGCCTAATTTGCTGGGCGCACCTTTTTTTTTTTTTTTTTTAAAGCGCGCGCTGTTTCCTTTCGTTTTCCGACACTTGTAGGTACACGTCTGCGCGCGACCGTGCACTGCGTATTGCACGCTCACTGTACTGACGTCCAACCAGCATGGCGGTCAAGGTGACTTGGGGATCGCTCTCTTAGCGTTTTTCAAACCTTTACTTTGCTGTACTTGCATGTTTTCTGTTCAGCTTTCTTGTGTAAAAGCTACTGAAGCTAGACTTTCTGCTCCGGTGCGGATAGGCTGTCTCGGGCGCGGTGTACACCGACGCTGTAGCATCACTGTGCTAGCTGCCGCACAGCGGCGGCTGGCCTTGACGAGACATCCACAACCTAGGGGTTAGCGTTGAAATGCTAAACAGCTGTCGAATTACTAATGCTGCAGTGTTTAAAAAATTAAAAAAAAAAATCACTACCGCTAGCTAAACTTCCATTTTTTTTTATAGCAGTCGACTCTTAGTTTGCTTTCATCCTGTTCTGATTGCCGACTTAAAGTGTAACGGTTTGTGTCCTCTTCATATGGGTAGTGTGCGCTTGCTAGCACTACAAACGGTATCGTTTGCTTGAATTTTTGTAGAAAGGCTTGGCTTGTTGGACTGTTTCACTAGCTTCCTGTATAGCTCAATGTAATTGTGTGCCACGTTATTGCTTAAGTTTTGTTTGCCGCAGTGGGTCGTTTCTCCTTCACAGCCGTGAACGTTTTCAAGGAGACATCACCCCCTGAAGCTTTTTGCTCGCTTCGCTTCGTGCTAAGCCCAGCACGCCGCCTGCAAAGACTGGTGTTTAAAAGCACTGTCGAAAACATCACCGTTATTTTGTTGTTTTGTGTGTTGTTTTAGGTGCAATCTACCAAACGCGGGGATCCAAGTGAGCTTAAAACGATCTTCCAGAAGGTAAGACTTTCATGAATGTTTCCTGACAAAATCAGCATTTCAGCACGTCCTGTTATGCGTATTATATGTTAAATCGATATATCTGTAAACAACTGTGTGTGTAGCGAAAAGCTTAGCCTGAACTGTTTTTATTTGGTGAATGAGTTTGTAAAGTTGTGTCACGGGGTCTAAATTGCAGCATAAGCCAGGATGTAGCTCAATAGCATGTTAATTAGTTTAGCCAAACAGTTTATTTCTCACTGAAGTTGAAGCAGAAACTCAGTTGTTGCTTATTCTTAAGTCATTAAAAGCAGATGTGAGTGGTTGATACGGCGTTGCAAAAAAGCGTAATATGTGATTTTTCTCAGCTGTTTGCTCGTGTTATCAGTATGTTACAGGCATACTTGGTGGCTGCTTTCAGAACCTCAGTTAGTCGATCAGGCAGAGCTGTGTCTGGTGTTGTGGTTGAACAAATTTTGGAGTCAAAATAAAGACTGAATGGTTCCATGTCAGAGGATACTGGTCTGTGTGTGATCATGTGATGTAATGAGAGACTGTGGCAACAGCACACTTGACTAACCTTCACCTTTTTCCACCATCTTCAGCATGGTGAGTGTGTGAGCCGCTGCGTGGTTGTCATGTGGGGCAGCAGTTTTTAGCACACTGACAATACAGAAGGTCAAATAGCTTATGAGCTCCTGCCAAAAAACATTAGTCCACGTGTGCCTGCTCATGCTTACTGCAAATGTGTTTCTGACATGTCATGTTGAACTGCACCATTCGTGACCTTGGTTGAGGTGCAGCATGAATAATCATGACAATTTATTATGATTAAGTGATGAATGGTGGCTAACTTATGTTAAAAGTCTGACATTAACTGGTTAACTTCACTTTTGTTAACCAGTTAACATGTGATCTTTAACTTGAAACAAACCTTACACCGTATATTACTGTCATGCTCCACTCTTGGTGGCCTGGTTTGCTCCCGGGAGGAGAGACAAATCCCTTTGGGGTTGTGTCAGGAAGAGCATTCATTGTAAAAAGTCTTTGGTTAGGGCTAAGGAAGCTGTAAAGTTTGATTCAGTGAACTTTTGAGTAGAGCAAGTTGTGCACTCTGCTTGTACAGATAATTTAAGGTCCATCTGTAGACTATTTTTTGGTGGCTTTTTATGTGAGTCAAAAGGGCAGTTGTTGTAATTGTTTACCATCACTTTACGGTATCCATGCTGATTTTATGTTTCGTTTCTCCCGTCTCAATTCAGTATGCTAGTGTAGACGGCAAGGATGGAGAGAGGTTCATGACCCCCGGAGACTTTGTCCAGAGGTATCTAGGACTGCATACACAGATTCACCACAACCCCAAAACTGTGCAACTCATTGCTGCTGTGGCTGACACCACAAAGGACGGGTATGTACTGACTAAAAGCCTGTACATGCACAAGCTCCCAGTTTATCAGCAAAATTGACAGTTTATTGAGACATGTCTGATTGCATCTGCTTTCAACAGGATAAATTACGTAGTGACTTTGAATTTAAAAAAAAAAAAAAAGCTAAAAATGTATTATTTTTAGTCTGATATGATAAATGGTGTGTCTGTGCTGGCTGGCCTTCTATTTCATACAGAAATCTACAACCATATATGCTAACATGCTTTTATAGTGATGGTAAAACTGAGTAATTTTTGTGTGATTTGATCCTGGAAGCAGTATTGTATGATCTCACCTTTGTTTCATTTCAAAGTCTTTAATCTCTTAATGATACCTTTTAATAGTTTAACCTTCTTCTTTTTCTCTCTCTAATACCCACACACCTTTGCAGGCTGATTTCATTCCAGGAGTTTCTTGCCTTTGAATCGGTGTTGTGTGCACCTGACACTCTCTTCATAGTAGCCTTTCAGCTGTTTGACAAGTCTGGAACTGGAACCATTTCCTTCGGTAGGGGTGTATTTATACCTGATTTAATGCACACGTAGATTAAACTGTACACAGTTTCGGAATGTTTCCGCGCATAGTTGATTGCACTGCACTGAATCCATCACTGTTCATCAGAAAAGCAATTTCCATGGTTTCCTGCAGTGGGGAAGTAATTTCTCAACATGACATTGTTAATCAGATTACTCTCTACGGCTTAAGCATTACACATGGATGGATTTATGTAATTGTTCTCATGCACTGTGTCTCCCTATTTTCTAATGCCACACACACAAAACTCTGTTGTGGCACTGAAATAATTTAGCCTCATTGTTTATAAAGTTTAAGAAAATCCTGCTGGATACAGTACCAGTCAAAAGTTTGGACACACTCACCCATTCATATATTTGTGCTGCAGAGGATGTGCGGGACATCTTCAGCCAGACCACAGTGCACCACCATATTCCTTTCAACTGGGACTGTGAGTTCATCCGACTGCACTTTGGGCACGACCGCAAGAAACGCCTCAGCTATATCGAGTTCACCCAATTCCTGCAGGTAAGTTGACTGCCTTTTTCATGCTTTCTCTTCACCTCGCCTCAGTTTCCTTTTTTGAGTGTACTCTGTGACTTTGACTATATTTAGATTATTTACACACAGCCTTGCAATGTCTTTATAGGAGCTGCAGTTGGAGCATGCACGCCAAGCATTTGCCCAGAAGGACAAAGGGAAAAATGGTGTCATCTCTGCCCTGGACTTCAGTGACATTATGTCCACCATCAGACACCACATGCTCACCCCCTTTGTGGAGGAGAACCTTGTCTCGGTGAGTGTTTCTGCATTCAAGTGGAACTGTTGCTAGGGCTGCAATGGGATTAACATGATGTAAATCAAAAGCTTAAAGTTTACTGAAGTTTTGATCACTCCCAAGTAGAAGTATAATCCCCTGAATTTACCCTCAGCAGAGGTAAATCCTGTCCAGCTTCCCATCTGGGGTTATTAGCCTTAAAGGATAATAACGGTCCTTTTAAACAAGGCCCTGGTGCATTTTAACAGACTTTTAAGCCTAACACTCAGACTCTTCAGTGTTCTCTCAATGATGCGTGCTTCCAGACTTTCCCACTTTCAGTCCTGGCCTTTATGGCCTAAAAATAGTGAGGGGGGGAAAAAAATCCAAATTTCCCTTTGCTTCTTGAGGCAGATATGCTGCTCTATTATAAAAAATATAATAGTGTATTGCAATATGTTAGGTATTTTAAAATTACTCCTGTGATCTTAGGATCAGTAAAGGAAAGTAAACGATTCTGTCTTTTTTTTTTCTTCAAGAGATTATTTTTACAGAGCAAAAACTTGTCAAAGTTGTACCTGACGTGCGATGCCTTTTTCTTTCTGTCAGGCTGCTGGTGGAAGTACCTCTCACATGGTCAGCTTCTCTTACTTCAATGCCTTCAACTCTCTCCTGAACAACATGGAGCTAATCCGCAAGATTTACAGCACACTGGCTGGCACGCGGAAGGACACACTTGTGACCAAAGGTGCACATATCATTAAATTACTGTGACGACGTAACTTTCTCTTTCAGATAACATGTTAGATACGTGAGTGTCGTAAATGTTGATGTTTTACTGAAGTGTTTCTTCCTGATTTCTCCCTGCAGAGGAGTTTGTTCATGCCGCCAACAAGTTTGGCCAGATCACGCCTATGGAAATTGACATCCTCTATCAGTTATCAGGCCTGCACTCTCCCTCTGGGTAAAGATGCACTCAAGCCCAGATTCTTACACTCAATATGCAGTTGACTGATAACGCTTAAGAATGTGAGTGATGTTGATAATGGGGAAATGAACACATTTTTCAGGCGTCTGAACCTTGCTGACATTGAGAGGATAGCTCCATTAGAGGAGGGATGCCTGCCCTACCACCTGGTTGAAACCCAAAAACAGGTAGGGGTGGATTGGGGTGGATGCACAACCTGTTAATACAATAACTGACCTAAAAACCAGAACAAAATTTATATGTTTCTGTGTGTAAACAAGATTTTCAAACCTCAATCCAGCACTTGGTATAATACATTATGAAAAACAGTTGATCCAATATTATTTGTTACCATTTGTTTCTCATCAGGCTCACGGAGATACTTCGAGGCCGGTGTGGCTCCAGGTTGCAGAGTCGGCCTACAGGTTCACCCTGGGCTCCATTGCTGGAGGTGATCTTAACAGTGCTCAGGCAGATATAACAAAACTTATGTCGTTTACTGGATTCTATTGAGTTTGACTTTTGGTTGTGTTGTGACACCCCCCCCCCCTCAAAAAATAAAAAAAATAGCCACGGGAGCAACAGCAGTGTACCCCATCGATTTGGTAAAGACCCGTATGCAGAATCAGAGGTCCACAGGATCCTTTGTTGGTGAGCTGATGTACAAGAACAGCTTTGACTGTGCTAAGAAGGTGCTGCGCTACGAGGGCTTCTTTGGCTTCTACAGAGGTAAGCCCACCTGTATTATTTCTACACAGGACCCCGTACATTTCTCCACTTCTGTTATTTTGTTCCTCACTGTACTATTTTTTTTTTCCTGCAATACCCAGTTTCTTGCCGAAAAGCCATTTATTGCATTTAATAACTTTGAATTGATTGCATTTATTATTTAAATGTCCCTCTTACATTTCTTAACATGTTCCTGCTTGTCCAGTATTGCTAATGAGAGTCCTGTAACTCACTCTCCCATAATGCCCCGCAGGTCTGCTTCCTCAGCTCATAGGCGTGGCACCTGAGAAGGCTATCAAACTCACAGTGAGTACCTCTCATCATAAAAGGCTTTTTACGACCAGTGTATGCAGAGAACTACATACATTCAAGAGCTATTTGTATTTGCATCTGAAATGAATGGTGCTCGGTTGGTTTAGCAGTAAATAGGTCACAACCACAAGTAGCTCAGACACCATGCTCAGAACTGCATTTATTGTGTTGCAGTTTTCTTGATAACAAGAGATGAAAAGGAAACATCCACTGAAAGCACCCTTTTTGTGTCCTTTTTAAGTTTTATAATGCAAATTTAGCAGTATTTTTTTTTTTTAATCTTTTAGTACACAAAGATGCATGAAACTTAGAAAGAGGCTTCCTTCAGGTTACTGCAGCTTCCGGTGTTGCTGATGGCCTCCAAAAGCCTGACTAACAAACCCTTTGCTGTGTTGTGTTTTTCTTTCTTATAATCCTATTTTGGTTTCATCATTTTCTCTCTGCATTGCTTCACTGTGTGTGTGGAAACCTCTAGACGGTTGAGAGAAAATGTTACTGAATTCTTTTTAAATTTATTTCCTGTCACAAATGGGGTTAAAAAGCCTGGACTTCACTGTTGGTCCATTTTTGTGTTTAATCTTTAGAGCTATTTTTAGTTGTTTGTGCAGTTAATATCAAAGTCCTTCTCTGCTAATATTTACATGTCTTTTTTTAAGTTTGAACTTTATCGGATATGTCATCTACTAGTGTTGCACTATGTCAAGTTCAGTCACTGTACAGTTGCATCACTCAAAGTTTGCTCATGTGCTGCAGAGTACCTAAGCTAAAGCAGGAGCTAAAAAAAAAAAAAAAAGGATCCCACAGCAGGGTTCCAAGAACTCTGGCTGTTCCTAGTACCTGCACACAGTACAGACACACCAGATAAAGGGGCCTTCCTCCAAAATGAGAAAAGGTTCCTGCAGTATAAAAGTGTCTGTACACAATATACAACCCTCCTTACATCTGTATTCACTTTCTTTGTATGCACAGCATTTCAACAGTAGTTTACAGCATCTTGGAAGTTCAGTTAAAACAATGAAATGAAAGATCAGTCTAAAAAGTGTGCTCATTGGCAGGGCAGACCAGTAAGACCTGAAGATTAGAAACGGTGTAAATAAGCATTGTGTGAAAGCATTGTGTTAAGGGAGCCCCACAAAAGTAAGATAAATCTGATTGTGCTTTCTTCTGTTTTTGTCCCACAGGTCAATGACTTTGTAAGAGATAAGTTTACCGAAAAAGATGACACAATTCCTTTGTACGCTGAGATAATGGCGGGTGGCTGTGTAAGTACTGAGTCCTAAACTTTTTTTTCTTTTTTTTTTTTCTTTTAATCCTACCTGTGTGTGAATGTATCAGCGAACACTCGATAAGTAAATGTAGATAGTCACTTACTCAAGCGCGTGTGCAGTAACATGCATGGAGTCCTCCAATTTGCTGGATTAACTTGCCTGCAGGTTCCAGCTTGCATTACTAACAGCGGATGCACTGCTTAATTGCACCCAGAGTCAACTCGATGTCCAATGCAACATGTTCTTTTTTTCTGTTTTTGATAGCGTTGTTCATCTTTACACACATTGGCCCAGCACTCCTTACCCTCCGAGGAAATGGCAAAGTAATTGATTGATCAGGATTTAATTTTTACTTTTGATACTTTTTCATGAGAAAAACTTGGTTCCCATCCTTGAGCTACATGCATGTGAGATGCAGGAGTAGATTTAAAAAAAAAAAGAGAGAAAACAAATATACAGTGTGTGTATATATATGTCATCTGTTGCCTCCTTTCCTTGTGTATTTAGGCTGGAGCCTCTCAGGTGATCTTTACCAACCCTCTGGAGATTGTGAAGATTCGTCTGCAGGTCGCAGGTGAGATCACCACTGGACCTCGAGTCAGTGCACTCAATGTGGTCCGTGACCTGGGCTTCTTCGGCCTCTACAAGGTAACATTCCTTGAAACGTATTACAACCTCCTCTCAGGCTGCCCATTCAAAGCTGCAAAACCAGTTTGTAATTGCCAAAGTAGTAGTACTACCGTCATTGTTTCCTCTTCGTTGGGAAAAAATGAATAAATTGCACTTAAGTTTTCTGGTATGTATGCACACATGCTGTCTTTGCATCAGTTTTTCATTGGTGTATTTTTCTGCCTTTAATATGTCTGTAGGGTGCTAAAGCTTGTTTCCTAAGGGACATCCCCTTCTCGGCCATCTATTTTCCCGTGTACGCCCACACTAAGGCTCAATTAGCTGATGAACAAGGCAGGGTGGGACCTTTGCAGCTTCTTACTGCTGGAGCGATTGCAGGTGACCTCAGATTATAATTCACAACATGAAATCATTCAGTGCTGTGTCTTAACATACCACCTGATCATTTCTCTGCACTGTAGTTCATAAAGTAATGCATTGATACTATTTTTAATTTTGTGTTTTAGCTGAATTAAAGTCAGTTGTACAATTTTCACATTTTACATCGACTTGATGACACTCTGCTTCCCAGGTATTCCTGCGGCTTCCCTCGTGACACCTGCTGATGTCATTAAGACACGTCTACAAGTTGCAGCGAGGGCAGGACAGACGACCTACAATGGAGTTATTGATTGCTTCAAGAAGATTTTGAGAGAGGAAGGGTTCAGAGCTTTGTGGAAGGGAGCTGGAGGTATGTGGCTGTGTATTCCTGGACAAATGGACACGGTGTGTCTCGGATTGTTTTTGTATTTAAACCAGCGTGAACTGTTTCCCTTTCTCCAGCTCGTATGTGCCGGTCTTCCCCTCAGTTTGGTGTGACTCTGGTGACCTACGAACTCTTGCAGCGGTGGTTCTACGTTGACTTCGGTGGACAGTAAGTTCATCTCTTTTTGAATGTGTGTTTATAGGAGAGTATAGCCTTATTCTGTACTCTAGGTGGACATGGGGAGAGGCTGCTGAAGCACATACTGTGTAGTTAATATTCACAGCCTGTATGGAAACAAGGGCTGCCCCTAGTCATCATGTTTGTATTAGTGTAAGTATTGAAGAATTTATTTTAGAAAGTTGTTAGCTGAGAAAGAACAGTGCAACACTGTGATACATTACAAAGACATGGAACAGTAAAAACCAGCCAGTCACCACTTGCTGAGAAGTTTTCTTCATGTAGCCAACCAACCAATTAAAACTTGTTTAAAGAAACTTTCTGTTGGCTCTTACAATTTGGTTTCTAAATATCATAATTACCTGCTGTCAGGCCTGTTTTTCTCTGTTGGATGTAGCGGACGCTCACCAACTAACCAAATATCAAGTTGTATTGCACTACAATACACAAACATTACTACTGTACTTTGAATACTTTTAACAGTATGTTGCTGTGCACCTTCACAAGTTGACATGCTCCTGTCCTGTTTTGTGCCATAAATTCTCAGCAAAGCAGCATTTTTACCCTTTGCATTGTCAAAGTGCCCCAGAAATGTTCACATGGTGTGAAATAGCCTTACTGTAGGACAGCTGTGAAGGGAAAAAACTCCACAGATTCTTTTCAAACATCTCATTTTGGGCTTCGTGGTTAAACAGTATTGTAGTTTGCCGCCCTTTAAATGCTTGGAACTGTCTGTGCCTTAAATCAACCAGTTTCCGTTGGGGTGAAAGTTTTCTTAACTGCACTCTTTTACCATATTTATATCTCTGAAGTGATTCCTCTGCTGTTTTTCAGCTGTTTGCCAAATCAAACATGCAGAGCTACCTGCTGTTGCGACCCCTTCGTGAATAAGGGAGCAGCTGCAAGTAGCTGTTTTAGGTCATTGTTAGTGTGGGTTAGGGTTAAGTGACCTTCTGAAGTCTATTTAAGTAGTTACTAAGGATAACCGTGGAAATACATTTTGAAATCACTGTAAAATAAATGCCAATAAAGTTAAACAACTTTACACCTTCATTTATATCTTTAAAAAAACAAAAACTGTATGCTTGTGAAATGACTCGTCCTTCCTGTCCTCTCCTCTCCACAGTCGTCCTTCTGGATCCGAACCCATACCCAAGTCTCGCATCTCAGAGCTTCCTCCCATTAATGCGGACCACATTGGAGGTTATCGCCTTGCTGCAGCTACTTTTGCTGGTGTGGAGAATAAATTTGGACTCCACCTTCCTAAATTTAAGTCCTCTGGTGTGACTTCCATACATCACTCATCTCAAGCACCGTAGAGGTCACAATTTCCATATCATTTTGTCATCCCTCTCCACCACTACCAGGAGCCAGACACTCAGATAGACACACAAATGAAGCACACACTCCACAAATACAGGCCATTGACTTAGGAACAAACAACACCAGCCCGTTACCCTCTTCAGGGCGAAAGGTGTGCTCCAGTGGTCACTAGCCAGCCATAGAGGTGGAGAGCTGCCTGCAGCTGTGTACAACAGAGCAGACAGTGATGGGGACCAGAATCTCTGACTGTGTTGAATCTTCAGTGGCTGTGTGCTCCTGGCAGCTCCATCCTTTCTGTTCTTCTCAAAACGGAGCCTTGGGCACTCCTGTCTCATGATATGATTTTCATTTTGTTTTCTGTCTGATACTCAGTATGAGTAGGACTTCTCTTATTGGACAGCGGGCATAGAAAATATTAGCTTGATCTGCACGGTATGTGGGGCTTCACTCTCAGCCTGTCTTCATTCGGGAGGCTTCTTACTGTACATATTGTATAACTGTACTGAGAAGATGTTACAAGACAGAGGTCCATAACATTCAGTCAACATTGTGATTCACTACCTGTAATGTTAAGGGATTGTGGGGCCTTGGGTCCTTGTCTCTGAGAATCACTCTTACTGATGTACAGAACTTTTCAAGTAAGTGTTTTCTTGATTAAAAAGAATTGTGAGCAGAGAATTAGTTATTAATAAATTAAGTGTATCTCATTTGAGTCATTGTATTTTAATGAAATAAATCACCCATATGGTTTTAATTTTACCAGTATGTCTCAAATTTTATTCCAGTGGGAAAGTGCAACCATCAATTCTATCAGGAACAGTAATGGAGGAGAATACAGTACAAGTAGTTTAAGTAGAACACTGATCTTATTTTACATAGATGTGGTTGCTTCAGTGTGTTTAAGCTCTTTTTAAATGTTCAAATAACATTTTTACTAACTTTGTGAGGCTGGATGTTGAATCCATCAGTCATGGAAGGAATGAGAAACCAGATGGAAAAGCAAAATAAAATAGTCCCATTCTGTGTTTAAGTTAGTTTCCAACCTTTGCTTCACAACTTCATTTAAAACTTTAATTTATTTAGCTCTTCTTTTTAAAGAGTATGTGTCAGGGAAATGTTTCCAACAACATTAACCTTTGGTACAGGGGAAAAAAGCATCACTTTTTAACTCTACTAGTGTCAATAAATTCAAGCCAAGTAAAGTAACAGATCTTTGCCTGTTTAAAAAGCTTGTAGTGCTAATTTCAGGATTGTACAATTCAAGCTCTTAGTACAAAGCAGTGTTTTTAAAATGATACACAATATTTAAATAAGTACAACCACCATGATAAATATTAAATATTGTAGTGGTTAAAATGTAAGAATGACACGCTTCTGCACAGGCCAAGTGTGTGTGAGCGAGCGCATTAGCTGTTTTAGTAATCAAATTCAAGTAGTACTCAGGATCAAAGGGGTCGAGTTTTCATTCTTTTGAAACTTTGCCGGCTGTGCACAAGCGTGTCTGGAAAACATGTAAAAACACTCAAACGGTAATAAAAAGGTGCAAGTACAAAGGTTTGCATATTTAAAAAAAGAGCTGAGTCTGGTGAGGCCTCAGGAGAAGAGCAGTTTCCGGAGCCCTGAGGATGTTATCAAAGCTAGAAGTTCAGAGTGGACAGCCACATCTACGCTGAAAATCACTTTCCTCTCTCTATTCCTCTAAGCTGAACTTTCAACAACTTACTCTGGTTTCTGTACTACTACTACACCTGACATTCATTGTTCCTACAAATGTACTCTAAAACTCTTAAAGAGGCATTCAAAGACACATCTAAAGCTGCCACTTCTATCCATTCTAGCTCTGCACATCTCCTCAGGCCAACATGTAGAAGATGGAAAAGCTGGCAACCAGAGAGAGGCGAGTGCAGCTCCTCTGGCAGCATTGTGTAATGTGCTATAGGTGTATAGTGGACTGGAGAGAGGATTTTAGGAGCAGTTGTGTGTGTGGTGGTGGGGTGCAACATCACACGTTGGCCAGTTCCTCAGCTTCGTCTCGGTTCTCATTGATCTCAGCCAGCGTCCTGACGAAGCGCGTCCACTCATCTGCCTTCGGAACGCAGATTTGCTGCAGGAAGACAGATGCATGTCAACGGAGGAGTTGGTGGGGAAAAAAAACAACTGACATTGCATACAAAAATAAGAAATCTCACCTCGCCTACATCGTAGACCTGAACCTGTCCCTCCGAATCCCCAGTGGCAATCTCCTTTCCAGTGTGAGACCATCTGACACGGTTCAGTGCTGGAGCCCCATCCACATACACACTAGCAGTTGGAACCTAAAATACACACTCAAGCTTACAAAGAAGCAGATACATACGCGGAGTGCTTTGTAACAGCCATGCACTGCATTCTCTGTAAAACCTGAAGTCAATTCTGTTTCTGAGGAAAGAATTTCTGTGCATCGTGTGTGCATACTTCAGTATCATTGTTGAGGTTCCACAAGTCCAGACGTCCAGCTAGGTCCACACAAGCAAACAGAGCAGGATGCGTTGGCGACCACATTGCATCATAGACGTAGTCACAGCTGTCCTCGAATGAGTACAATGGACGGGTACTCTACAGCGGGAAGCACGGATGGAAAGAAAGAAAAGAATGGATTTTTGTTTGGAAACTGTTCTAAATTTGAATCATGGCACAGTTGTGTGTTGTGCTGGTATGTCTCACCTTAGTGCTCCAGAGTTTGACGGTCCAGTCAAAAGAGGACGAGATGAAGAGGTGAGAGAAATCGACAGGTCCTCCAGCGCTGTGGCAGCTCAGCCCGGTAACTGGACCATGGTGGCCTTCAAACACTTCAGTGATGCCTGCCTTACTGTAACACACACAATTCTACTACTTGACCCTTGAACCCCAACATCTAACTCTTCACACTTTCCCTTAATGTGTGGCCCACAATTCAGATTTTATCAACGACAGACGTTTCGAGCGTCCTTACCTGCCGTGGCGACAGGCGGTGTAGACGGAGCCATCCTCGCTCCCCACCACAAAGTTATTAACATCGCCCAGAGGAAACGCCATGGAGGTGACGGCGACTGCTTTGCTCTGTTTGAACACCAGCTCCAGACTGTCCTGCAGAGAAAACACGCAGCCTCAGACAAAACAGCTCATATTTCTGTCTGCATGTCTGTACATGCAGCCATACATCATGAGTACCTGTGGCTGGGAGAGCATATCGAGGCTCCAGGAGCACATCTTGCCATCAGTGGAAATGCTGATCAGGTTGTTGGCGTTTTGAGTTCCTACCACGTTCACACAGTAGACTGGGTGCTGCACACAGTGGCACACAGTCAATACAACATTAAAAAATGCAGGGAAAAAATACTTAGTGTGTGTAGACAATGAAGGATTGTGTGGTCCAGCGGATTACTGTGTGTGCAGCTGCAGAAAGCGGAGTTCTCTGCACAGGGGTGCGCTTGTTGCTCCTGTTGTCCCATAATACTATCTGTCCTGAATATGTTCCACCCACCACAAGGTTGGGGTGAAACTTTGCAAAGCCCGCTGACATCACTTCAGACTGGGGAGAGACGACAATAATCTCTTAAGGATTTCCTATTCCATGTGGGAAAATTCTCAAAAAATATCTTTAACCGAGAGGCTCGCTGGACTTGAAATTCATCTTTTACCTGGCAGTGGAAGATGTATTCAGGGGTGGGCTTCTTATACTTCAAGTTCCAGACCAGTGCCACACCATCAGGCTCATGTGGAGCGTCCTCATTGTTGTTATATGAGGCCACCAGCAGCTCCGGATACTAAGAGAAATACAGCAGCCATTAGCAGGCACAGACAAGAAGCAATGGTGCCTAGTAAGTTACTCCTCAGATGTAAGCGTCTGCGTATGTGGAGGAGTCTGTTGCTGTTACAGACACGTCTGAACCTGTCCTACCTGAGGTGACCAGTCGAGACAGGTGACAACTCTGTTTTTAGTCCAGCGCTCATCTGCAAACTGCCTGTTCAGAACCAGCTTTGCACCAGCCTGCAAGTCACTGAAGGCGAGACGAGGAAATGAAATCACCTCTTCCTTGCATCTGGTTACCATTTCATTTGTATTTTCTACTTTTTTTTTTTTTGTCATGTGCCTCACCCCTCTTTATCCTCTAGATCTCTGCCGCTGTAATCGAAGCAGACATCCACCTGCTCAGCCAGAGCTCTCTCCACAATTCTGCTGCCGTGCTCAAAAAACGACAAGAAATCATCGGAGTGCAGCACCTGCAGCTTTTCCTCCTCTGTCAGCTCCTTGGGGGTGTCTATGGATATAGAGGAAGACGAGTAAATGCTGATCGTGAACGCAGACATCTTCTTTGCTTTTTTTCAGTTATTTAGAAAATAAGTGGTATGGAAAGAGCAGAAAAAGGCACTAAAAGTATAAATGTTTAAATCGTTTTCCCACCAGCAGTGTTAACAGCCAGTGCACACAAAGTTTACATGCTACAAATGTCTGTCCTTACCGTCCTGCTGCTGTTCACCCTGCTCATCTTTGTCCTCTTGGTTGTCCTCTGCTGGTGGAGGAGCAGTTATCTCCTCATCCTCTTCCTCATCTGGAAAACACAGATGCAGATTATTTTCCCCCCCACTGCTCAGTTTTGATTCAGCTGGGGTGAAATTTGGGGAAAGTGTTTCTTTACCTGCTTTTTGATCGGCGTGTGTCATTGTCTCCGTGGGTGTCTGCGTTTCTTTGGAGTACGACACCATTTCCTTCGGGAGAAAGTCCACCTGGGTCACTTTGGACATGCCTAGCCTCACAGCTCCTCGTCTACACATACATTGTGGAAATAAACAGATGCATGCACGCATTTGCAGTATGAAACAGAAGTGAATGCAAATTTTTACATGTATAGACATAAATAATGATATATGCATGGACATATTTGGACAAATCTAAGATGAAACCACAAAAAAAACAACAACACACAATTAAAGTTGGAAGACAAGCTAAAGGAGAGAGGAGGTGCAGTACCCCATCAGCTCAGAGTCGGAGTGGAGTTGCAGAGTAGAGGGGTCAGGATCCCAATGCAATGTCCTTATACAGCCAAACCATCAGATATCATTAGTAAGAGACAGAGAAAAAGGAGGAGAAAAACAGGAGGATGAAACAAAACACAGAAGACAGACAAAGGGTGAGCCATATAAGAGATGTTAAAGATGGGAGATATGGCAAAAGGAAAGCAAGAAAGACACAGAGAAAAGTGCGTGTTAATTAAGAAACATCAGCGTGCTGGTGAAAAGGCAAAGAGTAGACAGGTCAGAATTCATCAAAGTACAATAAACTTGTTAATACACACACACACACACATTTAGCATGCACTTAATGCACATTTAACTGACTAAATCACATAAGAAAGAAAGAGAATAAACAACCAGTCCACATCTCTCTCTCACTCTCTCTCTCTGACCTTGGTCCTGCGTTTCCATCGCCTGAATCTTGACTTCCTGCATCGCTGCCGACAGATTTGTTGGAGGGAGACATTGGGGCAGGGACTAGGTAGTGAAACAGACATGTATCTTCTGTTACTACCCTCAGGGCCTGAGCTGCAAGTGTGTGTGTGTGTGTGTGTGTGTGTGTGTGTGTGTGTGTGTGTGTGTGTGTGTGTGTGTGTGTGTGTG
>JAVDPK010000712.1:152203-209638 GCA_034780415.1 Cichlasoma orientale
CGTAGTTGAACCAGAAGAGTCATCTTTAGTAAAATACTTCCACACTGTTGATTTTCTAGCTATTTGCGAAGACTCGGGCTGCTCCTCATCATCACCTTCCTGTTTACAATCCATTTTGTCGCCAGCAGTCACGTGACTGCGACTAGTCGACGTGAAATTTAAAAACTCGCGAGATTTCCTCGAATCGACTAGTCGATGAGTCGACTCGTTCGTGCAACCCCTACTGTGGGATATTATTTAACTGCTGGATATTCTCACTACATTTCGTTTTTATGCTTTGTTCCTGACTGTGTAATAAAGACAGTGTCGTCTTTTTGATGGCGAACACTGCGCCTTGAACGCTGGTCACCGTAAATCCCTCAGATGAAGCATTTTCTATATCTAGTGCTTACCTTTCTGTTCAAACCAGTTTTTCAAAGCTTCATTCTTTTGTGTAGAAACGTTAAATGTTAATTTCTTTAAATGTGTCCTACCAGTGTGCAGTGATGACCTGACTCACAAATACAAGGGCTTCACGGTGATGAACGAGGACGAGCGATACGATGCTATCAGACATTGTCGCTATGTGGATGAAGTGGTGCGAAACGCTCCCTGGACGTTATCACCAGAGTTTCTTGCAAAACATCGTGTGAGTAGATGAGATAAAAGCCACAGCTAGAAACGCTCAGTCCATTGTGTTTAGTCAAATTGTTGAGATTTTTATAGTACAAGAATGTACTACTCAATCAGTCACATCCCTGAACCTTCGTAACTTTCTCCCTGCTGGTTTTTTTTTTTTTTTCTTTTTTGTGTTTATGCATGTTGCTTGTAATGACCTCTCCAGATTGACTTCGTGGCCCACGATGACATCCCATACTCCTCAGCGGGCAGTGATGATGTTTACAAGCACATTAAGGAAGCTGGTGAGTGGCAGAGTAATGGAGATTAGGAATGTGGTGTGCAGTAAACAAGGAACCGACTGGGATAAGTCCAGAAACTACCTGCAGTTTGTTCTTTCTTCAGGTATGTTTGCACCCACCCAGCGGACAGAGGGCATCTCCACCTCTGACATCATCACTCGCATAGTCCGCGACTATGATGTGTATGTCAGGCGCAACCTGCAGAGAGGGTACACAGCCAAGGAGCTCAACGTCAGCTTCATCAATGTACGGAACTTTGCTTTGCTTTAACGGAGCGTTAAACAGAGAGCCGATGTGTTCAGTAACCCATCTCCTTTGCTGCAATCACCCTCAACAGGAGAAGAAGTACCACCTGCAGGAGCGTGTGGACAAAGTGAAGAAGAAGGTGCGTGACGTAGAGGAGAAGAGCAAGGAGTTTGTCCAGAAGGTGGAGGAGAAGAGCATCGACCTCATTCAGAAATGGGAGGAGAAATCCAGAGAGTTCATTGGAAACTTCCTGCAGATGTTTGGCCCTGAGGGAGCTTTGGTGAGGATGCTGGTTTTGTTTGGTCTTTAAACAATATTTAATGAGGGAAGTTGATCAGGAGCACATGCTTGTTGGCAGTGTTAGTAGACTGGGAGATTTCAGTTCAAAGTTTGAGATGTTTCAGTTAGAAGGAAGGCTTTATAGGCAATGATAACACATCTGCGAGGTGAGTGTGTAAATAAAGTATAAACATGCTGGAAATAGTGAAGACTAAAGTAGTATCTCTATGTGCTCAGTCACAGAGGCCTAGAGACTAGTCAGCGACCATATGGCAACCACCAGTTGAGAGTGAAAAATGTGTATTCTTCAACTGTTTGCAGGCAGTCTCTATAAAATCAGCTGCTAAAGCCCCATTCCCACAGGCCTAGAGACCGGTCACATACCACAGGTAACCAGTGGTCGCTAGGGAAAAGAGTATATTCCACGAGTGCTGGAGGTTCAAGTTCCCCCCACGTGGTAAAATGATGTTCTGTCGCAAACAAGTTTCGTCTTTGCAAGATAATTAAATGACACAAACCATCTCTCCCAACATGTGTAAAATATCATTGTGCTGAAATATTTCAACACTGTATGTAGAAAAGTTGCGCAGCACATTATTCCTGCATTCAGCAGGTTTGATCATCAGCTCATCTCTTCTTGTCGCTGTCTCGCCTCCTCAGAAGCACATGCTGAAGGAAGGAAAAGGCCGAATGCTGCAGGCCATCAGCCCCAGACACAGCCCCAACAGCAGCCCCACCCGCGAGGAGCGCTCCCCCTCTCCCACCTTCCGCCTTCCCTTCTTCTCCAAGACCTCCCCGCCCCCCTCGCCTCCCCATCACAGTGGGGCCCGCGGATACCTCATCAGCGAGGATGACGATGACGATGATGATGACGATGACGAAGACGAAGACGACGAGAACTAGACTGCGTTCGCGCTCTCCGCCGTCAGGTCGCAGTCAGTGCTACAAGTTAGCAGAGCTGTCGAGTAGCGTGGATTTCATTGAGCTCCTGCTTCAAGTGTGTTTTTGTTTTTGTTTTCTGGTTTTACTTTGACCTTTAGGACTTCACTGTCTCTCTAACAGTCAGGTTCTCCACAGCTCTTGTTTTTTAACGGCCAATTTTCATCTTTTGTTCCTGTGTAAGGGTAAATTATACCTCTAGTCACTTGAGTTCTTTGCAGGTTAGTTTCATTTATCTCGTCACTTTGTTGTGTTTATTAGTCACTCACTGTCATTGATTTTCACGTTTCACTTGGTGCACTAGCCCATCTACAACAGTATTATTAAGGTTGGCATTATAGTGCAGTAGGAGGGGGTTTTTCCCCCTTTTTCCACAGCTTTGGCGGGAGGATTTGCAGGTCTTTGGTCACTTTTGTTGGAACAGCACCCCCAGATTTAGTATCGGAAAGGTGATCTGAGGAATCATGAAGACACTGTTGGGTGCGGGTTATCAGATCAGGTCAATAAACTGAACTGTTTAAAGTGCCCTGCTCATGTAGCAGGGCACTTTATATTCTGCTCATACTAGCACGACACAGACCTGGCTTCTCTTTTTTTTTTTTTTTTTTTTTTAAAACTAGGAAACTCCAGATCCAACCTGAGCTGAATCTGAGAGTAGATTTTGTTCTAGGTCTACTTAACAGCAGCATTTTCCCAAGTTTGTGCGTGTGCCTGCCTGCCTGCACTGGGGCTGTGTTCGTGAGTGTGCGTGCGCATGTTCGTGTGTGAAAGCTCTTAAATTGGCATGTTTGAAATGAGTTCTGTCAATATTTATCTGTTGACAGATCTAGTTTAAGCTATGACTTTAATGCATAATAGTACTAAATTTGCTTTTAAAATGTGTCTGCAGACAAGAATTCAGTCTTTGGAAGACCGGTTTTGGACTGGACGCCTTTCTGTGGCGTAAAAAGAGGAATGACCCATTTAGATGTTGATGTAGACTTAAACTCTTATTTTTGTAGATTTTCATTCCTGTGCTTCTTCCGTCTGAGCGGAGAATCAATGCGAGCAGGGGTGGATTTTTTTTTGTTGTTGTTGTAAAAAGTAAAATACACGTTTCCCACCTTTACAAATAAGTATTCATAAGCACAAAACCGGTTTCTCTAATGAATAAAGCCTCCTCACAGGAAGCACAGTGACATTGCAAATTATACAAGACAGGACTTCCACTTCCAAACTGGGCTTGTGTGCACCGCATCAACATTTATGTAGCTACCTCCCTCCCTGAACTGATTCTGTTTCCTAAGATGAGCACAAAGTGGGGATAATGTTTCCTTTCTGAACAGAGCCATTGTTGCTGCACTGAAGCAATGTGACTTGCTCAAAAATTTGAGATTTTCCAGTCTCTGTGTGTGTTATGTCATGTCCTGTATCTCCAGGGATAAATCACTTTTTTTTTTTTTTTTTTCCCTCCTCTGTAACCAGGACCATTACAGGTGATTTGAAGATATAATGCAATACTGTTAAGATGACTCTAATATAAATGTTGACTGATGTCAATTGATCTGCTCTAGGCTTGGTTTCCCAAAAGCACTTATTTTCTGCAGCGACAATTCTTGAGGGTGAAATGTGATTTTTAAAGTTGGGAAACGGCTGAAAAGGACTCCAGTACACAGCCTGTGTAACTTCTTGAGGAAATCCAGCCTAGACCTTGGTGCTAAGCTACTTTTGGGAAGCCTCGCTTTGATTCTTGTGGAATCTTTTCCATTAAATCAGTGTGAACTTCTCATTAAGAGCGTGTCCACATGCAAGGTGGCGAAGGCTCAAGTGGCAAGCCAATAACCGCCACTACTACTAAGAGGCATACAAATGTAAATGTTTTAACAGCAAGTCTTTTAATCATGTATTATTTTACTGTTTGGAGTTATTTTGTTTTATGTCCTGTATGTAGAGAGCAAGGCAAGAAAAATTTATTAAACATGTTGGATCAAGGTTAAAAAAATCTTTGGCCATCATTTGTCTCCTGTGGTTTAACAGAAGTGCAAAAATCTTTAATTATTTAGCGTCTGTTAGTATACTAACTGCATTCTTTGGCAGCCAATTTAAACCTGTATCATTCATAAGCCAGTGCACTTCATTCAACCTTGTTTTGTTTTAAAAATATATTTAGTCGAAAGCCCTGCTGCAAACGCTGTTACCCAAAATTTGTTCCAACAAAGAAGCCCCTTCCTTATTTCAAACAATATGAAGAGGAAACTGTGGTACAATAGAATTCAGACAGCCTAAAATAACACCAGTGCAATGAAAACACACGCAGCAGGTGGGTTTGGTTACATAGTCAGATTTAATTGGACAGAACGGTCACCAGGGCTACAAACATGAAGAAGCAGACAGCTGCAAAGCAAACGCCAGGGGGAGACCTCACCTCACTGCAAACACTCCTAGGGCCTCGTATTTGAATTAAAAAAAATAAAAATAAGTGTGACAAAGTTGATTTTGGTGTGAATTTGGGTCACAACCTGCTTATCGGGATGATGGTCAAGCTTAAAAACTGTCTGGAATGTTCCCTTATGTTTGAACTTCACTGACTGAATACCAGGGGGAAAAAGTCAGGGAGAAGTAGTGGAAAAATACCAGGGGGGAAAGGAAATGTACCAAAAAAACATTTTGCACATTGTCATTTATGCTCTGCCTGATTTGAGATCCAAATGAGTACTCCTGAAAACACGGATCACATTTCAGTCAACTCATTCAAAGGGTAGATTCTACTGAGATAGAAGTTTGTATACAGGAACTACATCAGGATTCATTTTAAACCACAACAGCTACTAATCATCTTAGCAGGGATAAGATGTGGGACTTCTAAATAACTGGAGAGTAGATAGTGGGACAATAACACTGAATAAACACAACAAGGGGAAACCCTTCAAGCCTATCGTCCGCTCCCCCGGACACTCCTGCATCACATGTCTTTTTCTTTCAGACACCGGCTGGTTTATGTTACTTATCACAACGAGATATATACACGATACAATGGTTCACATTTTGCATATATCTGTGTATTATACCATATTTACTTTTTTTTTTTCCTTTAACAATGTAAATTTCAATCTTCAACACCTAGTTAGGAAGAGGTGGGGGGTGAGAGAGAAGTGATAAGGGCTGAGGGAAGAAGAGGAAGGAAAAGAAGAAAAAAAATCTTAACAGGATAGATGGGAGGGGAAGTGGTCAGTGTGCTGCCTGGTGGGGGGACAACTTTAGCAGCGAGTTTCATAGATGCCGGAGCGGCCGATGTACCGCACCCATTTGATGACATCGTGGTCACTGTAGTTGAGCTTGGACTCAAACACCTTCAAGTAGCGCACCTTCAGGCCAGATGGAGCAAAAGGAACCTGCAGGGACAAGGGAGGAATGTTAAAATGTGCCAGAGCATGCAGGGAGGTGTAGGTCGTTTGTTCTTATGACAGGAAGTGTGTATGGATGTGGAAACAATAAGCAGGTTGTGATTTGCATGACAGATAGTGGGATCACATTTAATCCAGAGTCCATTTTTATGGCTACTAGCTCTATAAAAAAGGTCCATTCATCAATGCATTTAGAAAACAGGAACGGCACCATAGAATCAGGCAGCAAAGCAAACATAATTTAGTATGCTCACATCTAGCTTCAATGAGCCTCTTACCTCAAAGTTCATAGAGATGGGAGGCCTGGCCCATTTCTTCTTATCGTTGGTCGGCAGAAGCTCAATCTCAGCACTGATCTGAGACTCCTTCATCCCAGCCATGCGTTTGATCCTAAACACAGACACACACACACAAAGAAACACACACAGAAAGATATGTGATATTGCATTTTCAGTCAAAAAGAAAGAAAAAAGGACGAGCTGTGAGGCTGTTAATCATCAACTGGCCAGAGAGCATAAAAGTAAATTTGCTTTTCTCTCATGCAGCAACGTTAATACTCACTTCCAGACAATGGCGTTCTCACTGGCCTTGTACTTGGCTTTTCCTTTCATACAAATCACCTGCACACCGCTGGTGTTGAGGGGTGTTGGGATACGCACCTGGGGAGTGGGGGGAAAAAAAACAAAAAAACACAGGTAAACATTTTACACGCAACTGCACATTTTCTCTGATTAAAGTTCTTCTTCTTAGAATTAAACACATTTTCTGAACATCGTATCTGAGCGACACACTACAGGTTTATAGTAACATTAAAAACAGCTGACCTCAATCTTCTGAGCCAGCAGAGATGGTTTGAAGTTGGATTTGATGACCACCTTCACCTCCAGTTTGGTGCGGCCCACCTCCCTGACCAGAGGAATAACTCGGAATGGCAGGATGATGTCCTTTGTAGTGCGATATCTGCAAGAATGTGGAGGAGAAAAAGCTATTTAAATTAGTAAAGCAGAAATAAGCCTTTTGAGTTTCTTCATGCTGTTTCATGCCTTTAATATTATTAGTGCTAAGCATGTCTAACAATTTCTTATGACTTAAAAAATAAAAATAAAAAAGGGAAAGAAGAAAATCCATCTACTGACCTCATAAGCTCATACTCTCCATCAGGGGGGATGAAGCTGATGCTACGCTCTGAGTCAAACTTACTGAGGCGCACACACTGGTGGAAGGTGCAGTCATCGATGGCTATGGACTGCTTCCCACTGCCAGGAGAGAAAACACACACCACATGAGATGAAAGTCCACCTGTTTATTACTAATCCAGAACAGATACATAATTATGAGAGCCAGTCTCCAAAAGATAAAACTACAACTCTCCCTCAATTAAGATTTATCATACGAGTACACAAAGGGACACAGCTGCTAGTATCAAGACACGTGAACCTGGCTGAGGTTAATGTCATTATTCTGCATTTAAAACAAATCGGTCTCTGTTAGGTGTTTGGGTAAAGGGTTAGATGTCAAGCAGGTAGGTGTGGGCTTAAAAAACAAAAAACAAACAAACAAACAAACCATTCTACCAAAAGAGGAAAACAACCACCAGGCAGCACACTCAAAAGTTAACAAGATGTGTTTCATTTCTATTGACTGTGTGGAGCAACAGTGCATGAGATGTACAAATTCTTAATTTGCTAAAGGGCTGAGATGATACAGGAGCTGGTGTGAGTGTGCGTTGAGGTGGCAGAGGGTGAGGACACTTGTCAGTACAGTACCTTCCTCCCCCTAAATCACTGAGGTACAGCACATAGAAAAGAAAGAGAGGGAAAGAAAGAGATGCATCCAAAGGAAAGAAAAATTAAAGAGAAATTGTAAACCCTGTCTCACTGCAAACAAGACAATACTAATAACACAGACACTGGGATAACTTAGGCCTCTTAACATTATCTCAACAATTACATTTCCTGTTATACTTTTAAAGATAAAAATGATTTTCAGCTTTTCAATTTTCTTGTTGGTGGACCTTCCACAAAGCTTCACTCACCTCTTCCCTGCATCGTCAGACGCTCCTCCCTTTCCCTGCTTGTCGATGACGATCTTGTCGTTCATGCCAAATTTGCACTCAGGCATTCCGCTCAGGTAGCTCTTCATCACTACTCGGCCTGACACGTGGGCACTCAGGACCTGGCCTGTATGAAAGGGGGAAAATAATTATGCTATTCAAAAACTGGACAGAGCTGAAATAGTTTGTGGAATCCAGTGTTGCTCAATATGAAACTCTTATTTAGAACTCCATTTCTAAAGTATGAAAACAAATAGAATTGTCAAAAAATCAAAAACAGAAGATTGGAGTTTATCTTTCAAAACACCTAAACTTGTTTTCTGAGTAATATTTGTAAACACAAGAACCCGTATTTTGGAAGTTTGTAACTGAAACACCCACAATCAGCTCTATCAGTAGTTGCAACTGTGAACTCTAACACCTAATGCTGCTGGCAGAAACGTATGATACAAAACAAGAGGCCAAAAAACACACACACAAATGAACTTTGGATCTTTATGTCAGCATGAAAGGGAAGTCCTCAAAATGAAAATTCAAACATATAATTTTATATTTTTAATGCACATGCTCATATTCAGAAGTCAATGAAAAAATTAATTAATTAAATTAAATAAAAACACACCTTGAGGCGACATGAGCAGGTTAACGCTTTCCAGTACATCCAGGAAGAGCTCATTGCGGCGATACTTGATGCCCTCACGACGCCAGCCAATCTGCCCCGTCACCTGGCTGGTGATCTGAGACTGCTCCTCTTTTGTCTGAGAGAGAGGGAGAGAAACTATATCACCACTAACAAAAGCCAAAGGCTGAAAGGCTTTGAAAGAGCATAATCAGCACTACAGGGGAAGTGGAAACAAACGTGACACGGATCCATGCATGGATGAAATTCATTTTCAGTATGCCATTACCTGGTGCTGAAGAGTCCAAAGATTCAGTTCAGGGAAACAATGAGACAAAAACAGAAGAAAATTATTTAAATTTTGAAGCAGGAGGCAGTTGGCAATTGTATAACAATTTTATATATTAAACCAGGAAGGCACTGTTTATTTTTCCATTTTTTTTCCATATCTGATCTGAATCATGACATTGAGTGCCAACCCTCTATTTTTCCTACATAACAAGTGGGTACGCTTTGATGGTTTCCTGTAACATTGTGTCTATACTGTGGGATACTAAGAGGACATTAAAATCACACCGACAGTTACCATTTGCCTCACTTGGAGCGCTTTGCATTAAAGAACAGGATACTGGAATTACTAGAATTTTATATTAGACTGAACTATATTTAACTGGCAACTGGAGAGTCTATCAGCCTAAAAGCATTACATTATTACTGACCTGCCCCTTAATGCCCTGCTGGGTGATGAAGGTCTTCAGCGCTCCGGTCTCTGAGTTCTGGGGGTAGCCAAAGTCCAGGATCTCTGTTTGAACATACACAAACATAACTGTTGGGTAAGAGGGGAAACTAGGACACGTAGGAACAAAAACCTGTGTTGACTTAGAGACACTGCCTTGACTTTAACCTGGACAAAAACACAATGAACAGACTGTAACGCAGGCAGCCTCTTTTCCAACAAGTGAAACTACTCACACTGTACCATAATAATCTATAAATTACTAGATCAAACAAATCAGTAGGATAATCTAATTGATTCCACACACAAGCAATAATCATCACCTACCATCCAGCAGCTCATAGATGAGCACAAAGTTGTTCTTGATGTTCTCCTCGCTGATCTTGCCAAAGTAGGCTGTCATGACGTCACACATCTTGTAAAGGAACTCAAACACCATGGCAGCGTTGACATTTTGCTTGGTGACGGCTGCCAACCAGATGTTGGAGCGCTTGACATGGAAGAAGCTGGTGCGGGCAATGTTGGTCACCGGCGATCGAACCTGCTGCCTGGCGTGGATCACGTTCACACGGAACGCATCCACGGCATTACGCCTGGGATGTAAGGATGAAAGACAGAAAGAGGAGAGGCAGTTGAAATAATTGTTTGGGGTTTTCATGCAACAGTGAGACTGTTTACAACAGTGCAGCCTGTGACATCATGTGAAAAACCTCCTGCAGCAAAACGAGAAGCTGAGCTCTGCCCAGACTCAAAATAAATAACTGCTTAATACCTCAAGAATAAATCTACTCATTCAAAAGAGGAGCAATTACCAAAAACATTTTCAGCCAACAGGAGGGGTGCATGTTAAGTTGCTGTTGTTTTGTGTAAATTACGATAATTACCATGAAGAGACAACTGACACACCAAGACAACAATGTCATAATTAACTCAACTTTATAGGAACAAAAAAATAAACCTAAACCACATAGCTAACCTCGCAGCAAAATTTCATCTTCATTTTGATGTCTTTTTATTTGGGGGGGGGGGGGGGGTAATCTGAATTGCATTCTAGGGAAGTTACACAAAGTATACCTTAGCTTATTGCCAAAATTCAGCCATGATTAACATGGATTTATAGATGACAGGGCTCTGCATAAGGGATGCAGCAAGTTCTGACAAGAAAGGCAAATGCCTGAGAACATCTTCAGGTCCATTTCCAACCACAAACGACCGACTTCACAAACAAACCCCGAAGTAAGTCGATGAGAGTATGTCCTAACCAAAAACTAATACTGCAAATGAGCCTTTCAAACACAGGTATTATATATTTTTCCTACTGAAAACCACCATGATCTGATTTTATATGCATATCCTCGAGTAAAAAGTCAACCTCTGATGTTGCTCAGGGCCAGGCCATCTAATAATAACTAAAAATAAAAACAATCCCATCTCATTACTGTTGCATATGCCAGAAAATGTTTAACAAAAGAAAAAAAAAAAAACCTTATTAAAAGTTTATAGGACTTTGAAGTGCCAAATGGTCACATGAAATGTTGGGTTTGAACCATAGCACACTGGGGTGGCGTGTCGGTGAAATTCTGAGTCTGCAATAGCAAAGCTTATGGATGTAGTTGCTAAGATATCAAGTATAAAGTGTTATTTCATAAAGAGCCATTCTTTGTTTGTTGACTCATGTTCATTTTGCCTCATGCTTTACTTCATGTCTGATAAGCAAAGCTGTGATAGCATGAGTGCAGTGGGTAGCTGGCTTCATGATCATCCATGTCTTAGCACAAATTAGTGTGTTCAGAGAGAGAACCTACTACTTGGCAAAAGAAACTGTGTACAAAAACTCCAGTTATACTGGATGTCTTTAAAGAGTGAGTCGCTACTCGCTTCCATTACCACAGCATAATGCAGTAATTACTAGGGCAAACGAGAACACATCAGAACAATGCACTGTATTTAAGCACGACAACTGCACTGAACAAACAGAGGGAGTTAGGCCTGTGTTTGACAGTCTTATTTCTGCTCTTTTATGCATTTGAGATAAATAAAGGCCACGGCCACTGTTTGGGGAAACAGAAGGACAACTTTTGCAATTCAAATGTGGTGAATTCCCATTATAACAGATGCCAGTTCACACAGCTCATGGCCCATTTAACTAACTATATCACAGCTAACAAGAATTCATACCTTATTAGCTCAGTTAACACTTAATCTATTAAAACGTACACACAAAATCCTGTTTAACATCTATAAATGAGAGCCATTAATATATTTCAATCAACTCTGAATTTGCATGAGGAGGAAAAAAAAAAACAGGGCAAGAAAAAAGGATAAGAAGACCATCATATAACCATCATATCCCATGCTCAGACTACATGCTTGGGCATCAGCAGAACTGACTGTGAGCAAAATTATTCACTGGAGTGGCTGAGGTCTTTGGTTATAACTAATTTGCTGTTGTATTTCAGTATGTTGTGGTTTATTTACCACTGTAATGAGACAGGTGACTCATGCTTGGAGAAAGTATCAGGAGTCTGACTGTGGAATCAATGGACATGCAGTTTAGGGGATCATGGGGTCATTGATTGGTGGCCATGAGAGGGAGAGGTCATGCTTTAGAGGCTGGAGCATCTCTTACCTATTCCTACAGGGGCCAAGATGAACAGATGGACGAAAATGGTGATACAGAGGATAGAGAGGAAACACGGATGAAGTAAAAGGAGACAAGAGACAAAAATGCACAAGAGACATTTTCGTGCATCATGTAGACAGAGTGAGCAACATGGTGGTTATTATGATGCCATCACTGCAACCGAATATGCTGGGAAAAGGTCAACAGTATTACACCGTTCCTTAATCTAGTGTGTTATAATACAACAGCATGGCAAGTGAAAAATTATTTATGCCACTTCCTGATTTATTGTTTCAAGGAAATCAAGTTGTATGACAGCTACAACTAAAAGCTGAGTGAATAATGTAGCTGTCAATACAGCAATACAGAGCAACGTACCATCTCTGGTTTACCCTGCACTGCTACAACAGTGAGGGGATCACCAAAAGCAACCGATGCTGATGAGGTCAACATCAAAGACAAAGCAAGAAAATGTTTGAACTGCGTTCTGCTTCCAAGCATAACGAGAAGTCAATTGATTTTAGTCCTTATTTTACAGATTTCAGGGAAATAAACTGTTCATGTTCATTCTTGCTTCCTTTCCTTATTCACTCCTATCCTGTAGTACACACAATGCTGTGTGCTGGAAGTACAACAAGCATTGCGTTTGTGCTACAGCTGAAAAGGAAGGCGCAATGATGAAAAATACAGAAAACAATAACTCTACTGATCCTGCTAAAAATGGGACAGACGGAATACACCCTACATGAGACTGCATGTACCCAATTCAGACTATTAAGTGGTGTCTGACTGGCTCAGCCTGCTGAAGCAACAGGTCTCACTGAACAGCTCTGCAATGCAGCACACCGCTTGCTATTCCGCCTTTTTCTCCCCAGTTGTATTTGTGATGCCACTAAGCCCTCAATGAACAGATTACATGTTAAAAAAATGTTTTAAAGGCCTTCTGAAAATGTACCCTTGACTCAAAAGCAAGCAAATAAGTGGATGTCATTCCTACACTTGTCCCTCTCTAGCTTGCCAACCCTCGCTGGGGCCTGGACTGTCACTGATCCTGCTTGGACTTCAAAGCAGTCACTGAATGTGAGTGGATCTATACAGAAAGTGACAGGCAAATTTAACCATTTTCACACATGCACTGTTGTGTGAATCTTTCTCAGCATAACTCTAAAGCTGTATATGATACTACAAACATTCAGCCAAGTCACATCAGACATTTAGCAATACCTAGTACAAAGTGTATGTCATGTCAGGTGGCCCAGAATGAGAATTGAGCAGGTATTTGTCCAGAGACTTGTCGCTTACTGCCTCACAGATAAAAAGCAAAAGGCATCACTGCCTAAACCAAACTCCAGCATTCTGCAGCAGTGAGGATGCATTTTAAGCAGACCATTTCCTGTTGTGTTCCAAATATATGAGAGGGCAACTGTGGCTGCCTGACATGATTTTCCAAGCAGCATCTGGGGTCTGAAAACAGAGGAGAAGAAGAGGAGCGGGACAAATTTTCTGGCCACCCAGCAGAGCCCCTACATGCCACATTTGAAACCACAGATACAGATTTCAACATGACACCTTAATGGGCATTTTTATACTGTGGTGTCTCTAAAAAAAAAATAATAATAATAATAATAATAATAAATATATATATACACACACAATGCATATATCGGGTTTAATATGATGTCGGCCCACCCTTTGCAGCTAAACAGATTCAACTCTTCCAGGAAGGCTTTCCATGAGGTTTAGGAGTGTGTTTATGGGAATTTTTGGACCACTCTTCCAAGTGCATTTGTGGACAAGAAGGCCTGGATCCACTGTAATTCATTCCAAAGGTGTTCTATCAGTTTGAGGTGTAGGCCAGTCAAGTTCTTCCACACCAAACTCACTCATCCATGTCTTTATGGACCTGCTTTGTCCGCTGGTGTGCAGTCATGTTGAAATAGGAAGGGGCCATCCCCAAACTGTTTCCACAAAGTTGGAGCATGAAATTGTCCAAAATGTCTTGGTATGCTGAAGCATTAAAAGTTCCTTTCACTGGAACTAAGGGGCCGAGCCCAACTCCTGAAATACAACCCCACACCATAACCCCCCCCCCTTCACCAAACTTTACACTTGGCACAGTGCAGTCAGAAAAGTACCGTTCTCCTGGCAACCACCAAACCCAGACTCATCCATCGGATTACCAGATGAAGAAGCGTGATTCGTCATTCCATAGAATGTGGCGTGTTTTACACCCCTGCATCCAACGCTTTGCATTGCACTTGATGATTTAAGGCTTGGATGCAGCTGCTCCACCATGGAAACCCATTCCATGAAGCTCTCTACACACTGCTCTTGAGCTAATCTGAAGTCCACGTGAAGTTTGTAGGTTTGTAGTAACTGACTGCAGAAAGTCATTGACCTCTGTGCACTATGTGCCTCAGCATCCGCTCACACCGTGACCGAGTTGCTGTCGTTCCTAAGTCCTTCCACTTTGTTATAATTCCCTTAACAGTTGACTGTGGAATATTTAGTACAAGGAAATTTCACAACTGGACTTTTGGCAATATAGTGTATATAAACGACTTTGTAAAGGCTTCCTCCTGAGCTTTGCTTAGTTAGTTTAAATTCTCCTGACTTCCACATTTAAGATGAAGTATTACAAAAGTGACTGTGTTCTAAAGCAAGACATTTTAAAGCTAAAAAAAAAAATTAGCTGGTGTACATATGTTCCACTCCAAATACGACCAATCAAAGGGTGATTACCAATATAGTCAAAGACTGAAATCAAGCTTATTCTCTGTGACTTTACAGAGAATATGTTTGAGGAGGCCAAATACATTCAAAGCAGAAACTCCATGTTAGCTTAAGGAATCTGCAGTACCAATTTCTTTGTTGCCTTTGTATCTAGCTCCTGCCTTTGCAAAGAATTTTACATGATCTGGTTTACTGACACATGCATTATTTAACTGACTGTATGTGTCATTATGAGCAGAACAATAGTGAACAATTCAGCTCAGCAAAAATCAGGAATTATGCATTTGGTTCAAGACATCGTCAGACCCCAGAGAATAAATACTACATGGAAAAAAAAAGCTGAAGATTTTAAGGTTAAAATATTTGATCACTGCCTGGCGAATGAAATGTCTACAGGATATTAAGCTATCTTTATGGATCGGACAAGAAGGCTTCCTTCTCTGTGCCTCTCTGCCATATGGTAAGAATTAACAACTTGTGTTTTCAAGGGAGTGTCAAAGCTGAACTCAATTTGGAAGCGCTTTTTGCTCAGCTGCACTTAATCTTTTAAATAGAAGGTGTGGTTTGATAAAGTTGAGTGAACTAAATAATTACCTTAGACAATATGGAAAAATAATTACTTTTCTCCCAATTATTCATTTTATAGATGATACATTTCTTATATATCAATTCTATAATGTATCCTCTTGTATCCATAAATACATTTGATTATATGGTAAAAAACTGTACCATATAGAGGCAGTAACACTGCTCTAAATTTAATCCTGGTGCAGGTTTGTATATGGTCCTTTTCAACAACAGGAAAGGCAGTCATAAACTTAGCCAAGACATAATCCTCTCTCATCCTGGATCAACTGCAGCCTCTCCACCCACACTGGATCAGGACCTTTTCAGTGATCTTAAGTTTCTCAAAATGTAGGAACATCAGAGCAGGTTTGCTCCCAAGTAACCATACCCTATGTCATCTCGGTAGACTCGGGAGATGAGGACCTCCCCCTTGTGGTTGTAGATGAACAGTCCTCCAATCATTGTGGCTGCTCTTCAATCCCAACCTGCCATGGTGAAACCAAAGCCCTCCTGAGAAAAGACAGAAATGAAGACAGGATATACGGGAAGGAAAGGGAGGAGGAGGGTAAAGAAGAGAAGTGAAAGCAGCAAAAAAAAAAAAAAGTGAGCGAGTAAGCAACAGTACAGAGAGGCATTTGTCTCTCACATCCGCTTTTTCTGTCGCTCTCTCACACACACAGCCAGATGGATACATCCTGCAGCTGCACCACTGTGGTGACTCATTTTTTAAATAAGCCCCACACATACAGACATTATTTACGCAATATAGGCTAAAAATCACCACAGCTACTCTCACCACAGGCAATTCCTTGTTTTCTTCCAAACTAAACAAGATTATTGACGGGAGATTAGCAGTCACCAATCCGACGCCGGATGCCACCAGACAGCCAGCTAAAAATCTGATGGTCTAACTAAAGCGTCGTCTTACTGCCAGATGTTGTCCGAATCGGATTATACTAAAAATAAGAAGTAAGATTATAATGTGAACACAACAAAATTATTCTGTAGCCATGTCTGTTGTTTGGTGATTAATGTTGACAGAAAGCTGGCCTCTAAAGAATGAAAATTCTGGAAATCAAGGGATGAAGGACATGCTTGAAATTCCTCGAAGACGGAATCCAGACAATTTACACACAACAGCAATCAAGGGGGAGAGAAACAGTACAGATACAAGCCCTCAACTGAGAAATATCTCCCCGTAAAGACACTGCCGAGTCGTGACCGAATAAACCTCGCACAAGAGCCGAGGGCTTTAATCGCCCATTTATCGGCGAAGTCAAGATGTCTGCTCACTCGGGCCATTTCCTAACGTTCATAAATTTTTCATATTATCTCTTTTTTTCCTCGACTAGAGAGCGGCAGGTTTGCTCGCAGTGTTTTATCTTAAATATTCTTAAGTGGCTCGAACATGGTTAGAGGCTTGACCTTCAGCTAGGACCGAAGTGATGGAGAATGCACCGAGTGAGATGTAGCTAGCTAATTTAGCTCACGATAGCGGGCTAGCTTGGCGGTGATGTTCAGCAAACCGGAGTCGAGGCGTGTGGCATATTAAATTGACTTCCGGTCAAAAGAAAACCAGTTTGACGTGAGTTTAAAGAGAACCATTACTAATCACCGACAACTTACGAGTTAGCTATGCAAAAATGTAGCACGGCTTATCCAATAGGGTTAGATAATATATAAAGTAATACAATATATTTGCGAGGGCGCAGTTTCGTGCTTTTACTTTGAAGGGAAAACGCGTCTTTTCCGTTATCAGTCTGGTTACCACTAATGGATTGACGTAGCTAACGCGACGGTGGCTAATGGTGCTAAGTTAGCATCGCTCACGAATGAAAGCGTTTCACCGGCTTTCCGTAATGGTTTCCGGACCACAGTTGACCTAATTAACGACAAAATTATAATCCTTTCATGTCTAGTGAGCTTACCCTAGTTCTCTCACGAACGCCACCAGTCTTTTGCCCCCCCGTTTGGCCTCAGATAGCTTATATCGGGATCCAGTAGGTTCCCAATTCGCACACCCGCTAATTCCGCTCCTTCCTCCTGGTCCTCTGATAGCTGTCAGCTGACCCGCCGTCCTTACGCACAGCGCCGTGACAGGAAAAGGCGCGGCTGGAAAGATGTGTAAACCACACCCAGGCCTCGTTACGATAAGGGACATGGGTTACTGGTCAGTTATTGTTTCATGGTGGGTCGTGGTTACGTTTTTAATAGCTGGAAAGTGTGTTAGAATGCCTTTATACAGTGGATTTGGGATTGTGTTGGCATGTAATCACTTGTTACATATTTACAAATTTTCATTGGCTCCGGGACGTTCAAGAAAAAAGAAAAATTGCATTGTGTTTTTTACATGACGGTCGTATGGGTGGTCTTGTTTTACCCTGTCCTTCAGAGTCAACTTCAATTTTATTTTTCAAAGTGAATCAAATCGCCTCTCAACAGAAGTTTCCGCCTCAAAACACAGGGAACATTTTTGCATAGGGTTGTTCAGTCTGGGGCAAGTCCAAATGTACACAGGCTCGACGTTTGCACACTCCCTCTGCCCTCCCGCCCCACTCACACACACGCACATCTGTGCAGCAGACTGCCTAACCTTCACATTCCTGCTCCTGGACAGTCTGTCGTCCGCTGCTTTTAAATGCAAATATAACCTCAGGTACCATAGACGGAAAAAAAACAAACTCACTAGGTTTCAGTTTTTGGCCTTGAAAAGGCGCGCGCTCGCGCACACACAAACACACACACAATGTACAAAAACAACAGAATGCAGGAGATTTAAGTCATAAAACTATATTTATAAATAAAAAGACATTTTCCTTGATAAAAGAGTAGTGTGAAAGTCATGGTAAGAAATTTTTTTCCACTATACATTATCACAAGACAGTCTAAAGATTTGCTGGTTAGCAGATGAAAATGTAGTTGTGCCGTATAAAAACGACTCTTTAAACTGGATGCTCATGTTAAGCATTAAAGAAACTAGTTGTGACCAGCTACGCATATAATAAAACAAATGCATTCTTAAAGTAAGGACTGTAATTCTCTTGCACTACATACATTTCTTTCTTTCTCTCTTAAGTCAAGCAAATATTTTAAAAGTCTGAATAAGGTTAACAGTTAGTGTTCATTTCAACTTCTTTCACTCATTCTTTTTTCTCTTTTTAGAGGTCAGCAAGTGGGAAAGAAAGAACAGGAGGAAAGAGGCTTCAGTCTCAGTTTGGACGTGGACAGGGGTGGGGGAGGACAGAGAACGTTAGATAAGGAACGCAGAGGAGGGGAGGGAAGAGTGAAAAGAAGAACAAATGAAAAACATCCATGTGGAAAAGCACTGAGTCATCTTCCCCAGCTGACCGTTTCCAGTGCCTCCCTCCCTTCTCTTGCTCTTTGTCCTCGCAAAAACTCTTCCCCACTGTGGAGCAGAAACTGAGAAAGGCGCTTTGGTTCCATCTAGAGCAGGGGGAGGGCGGAGAATGGTGGGGTTTCTTCACTGAAGAAAGTATGGCCACTACAACTACTAAGAAAAAGTACAAGAGGAGGAGGAACATTTTCTCTCAGCATACACAACAGGCTGGTTCCACTTCTGCCTTTAGGTCTCTATAACCTGTGTCACATCACATCGACAAAGAATTCTCCAGCATTGCCCACCGCCATGCGCAGAGACTGCCGCGATGCCGTGAGCTCAGGGGGCACTGAGGCAAGCTCTCTGCCGGGTGGGGCGCCAGGTGCAGCAGTAGACAGATGTGCTGGCTGAGGGGGCAGGCCAGGGGGGCCGTAGACAAGACCAGGCCCATAGCCCATAGTGTGGGAGTTGGCGCTGCGCTGGCTCACAGAGCTGCGGACGCTTCGTTCACTAGGGGGAACCACTGAGCGCTCACTTGGAGCTCGGTGGCTCCTGATCTCTGATTCGCTGCCACTGCCCCCGGATTTACGACCCTCGTTCTTGCTGCAGTTAGAACCGCTGCTTCCTGTGAAAAGAACAAAAGAGCAAAATTATAATGCAAGTGAGATGTATGTAAAAAAACAAAAAAAAAAAAAAACCAAAACATCTTTTTCCAATTGGGTGCCAAAGACATGACGAAGGCAGCGCTGACCCAGTTTATAGGAGAGGCTCAGGAGAGCTGCATGACTAATGCTGACATGACCACGGCACATTCGGGCCAAACAGCTTAGCTATTACGGAAGGCAGTCACAGGTCTTCATTTTATTAGCCCACACAGACTGCTTAATTTAAGTTCCTGAGAGTGATGAATTTGAACCAAAACAGTTTAGATGATTACAAAAGAAACTTATTGTGGAAGATGCTTTGGTCCAATGCATGTCATCAGATCCAATAACACAGGAAAGTATTCATATCAGTTTATTCGTGTGTCTACTAGGGAGAGTGAGAGAGAATGTGGGATGTTACCCAATCTTAGTAAAAACAATTGAAGCATGGGGAAATATTTAGTCTCCACCAGAAATACTAAAGCAAGTCCAAACCCCATCACTTAAGTCTTTTACATTCAACATCCTGCTAGCTTGTGAACTACTCACCAGTGCATTTAAGTTAAATGAGGACAGGACATCTAAGATGTCTCAGTGGACCCAGCTGTTGTTGGTTAGTAAATATCTCCAGTGCGTAAGCAAACTGCACCTTAAACCACAATGTCTGCTTTTCTAGTTCCACACACATTAAATACAGAAACCCCAACATGTGAATAAGGCAGCTTTGGCGTTGATGGAAAGACTCCTTTTTTCACTCCTGACAGAGCTAGGCTGTGTCCTTCAAATCTTTGAAGTCAGCTTATTAAAACATACGCTGGTCCTATAAGTGCATTCAAAGTGTGGAGGTAATATTTATGCTTTCCTCATCTCATACTGCGCAATAGAGTAAACTAAACGTAAAACACCCTTTAAATTCTAAAACATGACTTCACACAGAATCTGTCTACATACTTAGAAAGGCATTCAGTCAGACTCTTGCACAAAAAAATGCAGTTGTAGCAAGTACTAATTAATGATAGCAGCAATGGCCGGTTACCCTCCTGTAAGCTCTGTGCCTTTGTAGAAGTATAGTTGTTAAAAATACTTTAGGAAAACTGCATGCTTGCAACAACATACATAGAGAATTTTCTTGATACTTTTTTCACCACGAGAACTTTTAATCACCAACATCTGTTGTTTCTGACATCAATTTCCCTCAGATTTTCATTGTGGAGAAACTGCAAATATTAACACTTTAAAGGCCTTTAGACACCAAACGTGTAAAATTCGTGCAAATGTTTCATGCGTTAAGAATAGTTTTTGGACTCACGCATTCTTAATGTGGCCGTTCACACCGACCGCATAATTTCACAGGACGAATTTGCGGCATTTTTCAGATCAAGTTAGATTTTTCCAATTTTCGCATGTAAATGAACAGATCTGACCAATCAGACCACTGCATCTGGCAGCAAGTGTGCTCATAGCTCAAAAGGTGCATTGGTATACAATGATATGGGAGCAGTAAAATGATACTATTTTTCCTCAGACACACATCTAGATGCTGCTCTGGGTCAACCGGCTCATTTTTTCACAACACGCTCGGTGTGTAAAGGCCTTAACTCTATATGAAGTGTTTGAAACTTGCTGCTGTTCATGTGTTGAGCACTTATTCAAACTCACCACTGTGCTGGCTCCCTGCGCTGCCAGCTCCTGGTCCACCATGGAAGGGCTGCGGCATGTCGTAAGGGTGTGGAATAGGGAATTGGTAGGGCAGGGCCATGGGCCAGGGAGCTGCCCCAGGGTGGGGCAGAGGGGGGAGGGTATCCTGATCTGATGCACCACCACTGGATCCATCGTGATCATGGAGAGACAAGTGGGTCATGTCTGAGGGAAAGAGAAGACGACTCAGATGTCCAAGTCGCATCCCACTTGTAGAAAACAGGATGCCTAAACTATATAGTTCTTCAACACCACTATGTAGATGGTGTATGGAGCACACATAAAAGTTTACCATCAAACTTCGGTGAAACCTTGCTGTTACTGCCCATGCTCTAAGCAGATCATTGAGCTCAAAGTCTACTTACTGCCACAGAGGTCTCCAAAGATGTAGTAGCACTGCTCAGAGAAGGTGATCTTGTTGACAGTGTGTCGGATGTACCCAGCCTTCAGCAGGTTGCTGGCATATTTGCGAGCTTCGCGGCGATCTGAGAACCCTTCCACATGATGGAAGAGCCAGTCCACCACATCAGAACCTGATGCACATGTTTTAGAAATCAACTTGTGAGTCCTACAGTTTAACTGATCATATTTAATGCCTTTTTGACAAATGTATGTTTTGTTTTTGTTTTCAAAGTTGAGACCTGGTAGCCTTTTAATGCACCTTGGAATAATAAAGGCAAACTGAGCTCATGGATGACTGGGCTGAATGTTTCTCATCTGTTCTAATAAAAACTGATTATTTAATTTGTCCACAATTAAAAAATTCTCAATTGATCCAAGCAGCACTTAGGTATCATTTTGGCACGAGTGAAGCACTAAATCTACAAACTGAACTGAGCAGATGTGTGTGTCTGTGTGTGCATAGACAGGGGAGAGAATAAAAAAAGCCCAACCGAGCCCGCTTTGACAGACGCACCAATAAAGGCATTAGCGATGGTTATCTTGAGCCACATCCTGTCTCGCACCTCCAGACCCGACTCTGGGCAGGCCATCGCCTTAGCAACCACTGCCATGTCGCTGTAGATCGAGAGGTGGAAGTCATCAAATCCTAGGAAAGATCAGAGGAAATGCGCAAGTTAACATGGAGGCAGAGTTACATCTTTTAGTCAGAAATGTAAACATTTTGGTTTTAAGAACAAAGAGGTTCAGCTCCATCAAGTATAAAACCGTTGAGCCACATTGTGTTTTGTTTCCAAAACATTCAAAATTAAAGAACAACTGCACACTGTTTTCTGGAGAACCAAAAAAAAAAGAAAAGAAAAAAAGATATGTTGGCCTGTTTTGGAATTTGCCTCAAATAATATTTGGTTTCCTGTGGTCTCGACTGTTATTTGACCCCTGTTCTGTCCTGATTGTGAATCAAGACTGGATCTGACTGGAGCTTTGTTTGAAGTGGACTGCAACTGACTTGGACTTGACAAAACCCCCAGAACAGCCAGACCACAGTGAATTAAATGTCCTCCCTAGAATGCTAATGTATCTTACATATCATCTCACTGAGTTTCATTGCATTCTAAGACTAGAGATCATGATTAAGTGTCACAATTTCCCTTCCCATCTACCTCCAGTTCAATAAGCCTTTCATTTCTTTTATTTTATTACCTTCATGAGCATTTTCTATTGAGTGAACCTTACAAATGTAATATATAGCAAATAGGTATTAGGTAAGTTAAATAAAGTGTTAAGAGAAAAGGAGATTTTTCTCCAGAAATGAAGAAAAAGCATTGCAGTACTTTCAAAGATTATAGGAGGGATGAAAGTTGTGAGTTATGGCTCAATTTGGTCAAGAGTTGCTGAGCAGATGGAAGCTGAGGGTGAACACAGCAAAAGCTGGAACAGATAATAGTCACAGGAATGCAGTGAGAGGGAAGGGCCGCACTTAACACGAAGACTTACTAACAGAGGTTTGGTGGTCAGACGGAGGGAGAGCTGAATGTTCAAGAAGTATAACAAACCCACAGTTTTTTCTTCCTCAAATGGTCAAATTTATCTATCAAGCACTTCAACCAGTAGGCTATAATAAAGGCAGAAGAAAACGGGAAAAAAAGAGGAATGATAAAAGAGTAAAAAGAGGTAAACTGCAAACTTAAAAGAAGCTATCGTTTAAACATGGAGACCATGGGGTGACAAAAAGGAAGTGGAACAGAAAACTGTGACTAAGAGTTAATGTAGCACGAAAGTTGTTTTGGATAAAAGTGCAACGATGACAAGCTCCAACAGGCAGCTGCAGGGGGTGATGTGACTCACTTTCAGTCTCAGGGATCGAGCTGCTGATTGAGGAGCTGGTGGAGGTGACTGTGCTCATGGAAGGGCTCATTCCATATGGAGGGTACACCCCAGTCATGGCCGCCGTGTGGGACACCCATGCTGCGGGGTCAATAGGCCGGATTGGCTCGCCTGTTAAAAAGAAGGCAGGCAGCTGAAATTAATGAGATTACAAAATCCCCAAAGTAAAATATGACAAATCATGTGCCATTGCATATATACTCAGCAAAAATATAAACGCACAAAACACTTTCTCCATTTCATCTCATAACTAATCACCAACGTATAAGCGCAACAATTTGTGTATACACTTAGTATCATTTCAGGCTTTAATAGTACCCAGTGTTTCAGATCTTTATGCAACAGTCTATGTGTTATCACAGAGTGAACACAGCGTGGTCAGCGATCAGAGTTCATAGCACTCAGTACCAAGTGTGTCCACCACTGGTGTAGTGCATCTGTGGCGCACAGACCAGATTGCTACCAGTTTGTGGGATGCTATCTCATTTCTTTTAGAGTGTGTGCGCATGTTAAGGGATAGGTCATTTTAACGTAACCTTTTGGGTTTGTGCGTTAATATTTTTGTTGAGTGTATTTGCAGTTTTATTGCAGAACACACACACTCACTCCTGGGCAGAGCGAAGCAGCTCCGAGGGTTTGGATCCCAGCACTTTGCAACTGTCAGGGTAATGGGGCTGGTAATAAACACACATAGACAGTTAATAATGGCATTGTTTTGCACTTGTGTGTTCTGGATGCTGTATTAATGTGTGACGCTTACCCTGGCTTGTGCACTATGTCCCTCAATACTCGAACAGCATCATCATTGCTCATGTTCTCGAAGTTTATATCGTTCACCTACATCAATGAAAACAGAAAAATATTCCAATGAGATGCTGAGTTGGATGCATGACAGCAGCAGAAAGAAGAAGAAAATGTTAATGTTTTGTCATTTTATCCAGTATGCTTGATAGAGATATAAAGCAATATGGCATTAAAGAATAGGCCCAGAACTACAATTTTTTTGGATATAAAGAAGTACAAAACTTTCAGAGTCCCACAATCATTCCAGTCCTACTGCATAATTCTATGAACACGCAGTCCCAAGTGAGCAATTTTACAGGCAAATATTTTGACAGCATCGTAAGATGAGACTAAAATCAAACCGGCAAAAAGGGAATGGGTATAAGCAGTGTGTAAAAATCATGTCAAGTAATGACATTACTGCCAAATGCATCCATGACACACATACAAGAAAAAACCCCTCAAGATCATTCATTTCAGTAAAAGTCTTGGTGTCAATTATGTGTTCCTCCACTCACACTATGCTTGTCTAAATTCCAGACATTCACCCACAGTAACAGTTTGAATTTAGTGCGTCTCACTCTCCCACTTAGACACAAACACGCACCTGCAGCAGCATGTCCCCAGGCTCTATGCGTCCATCTGCAGCCACAGCTCCTCCCTTCATGATCGAGCCGATGTAGATTCCTCCATCTCCCCTCTCATTACTCTGACCCACAATACTGATGCCCAAGAAGTTGTACTTCTCTGTGAGGTGGGGAAGAACAAAGTATATTCAAAAACACAGTGAAGATACAACAAATGACCATCCACGTGAAACAAAACACTTCAGCTTGTGTGTAAAAAGATTTTTTACTCCACAAGTTCAGTGATGAATTAACAGGTTCTAATCTAATTCCCCACGTGTGCATCAATTTTCACAGGAGCGAGTCACTTACCCATGTTGAGAGTCACGGTGATAATGTTCAGTGACATGGTGGAGTCCGTGATGCTGCTGAATGACGAAGACTGAAGAAAATAATGATAAAAATTGTGAGAAATGCAACTCTCAACGTGGAAGATCATTTTAGATCATTTTGGCTGATTTATTGTCCTTTAGAGTATGACCTCACCCTGTCCATGTTGGAAGCCTTTGGTTTCCTTCGCCGGCGTCGATGTCGTCTCATTAGACGAGAAGAGCTTTGCTCAGTGGAGCTACTAAACCTGAAAAGTAGGCAAAAAAAAATCTTTAACATAACAACATGTTTTGAAATGTTCAAAACAGTTTCATGGCAGTTCTTGAAAAAAAAAAAAAAACTCAATCTAGTGTATTGATTTGTGTTTATGGACACAAGCTTTCCGCTTCTAATTAAATACCCCTTATCTTTATGCACCAATTTGTGCCAGTGTACCAACATTTAGTACTAATATTTTCCATTTCTAAAAACCGAAAAGTCCATATTTAGAGGGACAAACTGGTTTCTTGAACATGACAATGAGTTCACTGTACTCAAATGGCTTCTAGGGTCACCAGATCTCAATTCAATAGAGCACTTTTAGGATGTGATGGAACGGGAGATTCATGACCATCATGTGCAGTCAACAAATCCGCTGCAACTGTGTGATGCTATCATGTCAATATGGACCAAAATCTCTTTCCAGCACCTTGTTGAATCTGTTTCACAAAGGATTAAGGCAGCTCTGAAGGTAAACGGGTGCCCAAATAGGTACTAGTGAGATATACCTAATAAAATGGCCAATGAATGCGTGTACACTAGCCACTAAGTATATATCTAATTGAAATACATTATTTACACAGTTGTCTCACAACTCACGACCACTTAAAGTTTTGTTATCAGGACTAAAATGCTGCAATCCATATAAATATACTTATCAAAAGCTAACCTTATTACTACCTATTTAAAAGGAAGCCATTTAAAAGCCAAAAGTAAAATGTTTGCCAGGAGTCAGGACGAGCTTTAACCTACTACAACTGAAAGATACAATCTGATTGACAAATCAACAAAAATTAAAGAAAACTGACTTCTTTGTGTGGTTAAAAAAAAAAAAAATACTGAAGGAGTTTTTTTTTATTTTATTTTTTTTATCCAGCTTAGTTGAAGCTGAACAAACAGGGGAAAAAAACATCCTGTCAGATGCCTAAAGACTGAGACCAGCAGTAATCTCTGCTGGAGCAGAACCCTGGGGTTCCCACAAAAACCACCACACAATTAGACAATGCTAATCTCTGCCGTAAACCATCAACTTTAACTCCACACGCATTCCTGAAGCCAAATGCATTTTTGTGCAGGAAACAAACTCAACGTCTACACAACACAGCTGACCTGCTGGTTGCATCATCATCCTCTGAATCAAAGCAGGAAGTGGACTCCAGCTCGCTGCTCATGAAGGACGAGCAGCTGTCGTACTCGGCGGCTCCGCGTCCCATGCCCCGCGATGAGTACCCGTTCTGCCTCCCACCTGCACCGGGACAGCGGGAGGATCAGGATGTCAGATAAAATAAATAAATAAATAAAAACTTAAGCTAGAAAAAAATAAAATAAAACCATGGATGACATTGTGGCTGAAGCATACTGCATCTCTAAAGGCAATCACATCACACTCAATTTTTAGCCACAAGGTAACTGTTATCCATAAGTTGTGAAAAATACGGAAACACCGCTGATGCATGCGATGAAAAACAAGAACAAGCAGCAAGTTTCTTTCTGACCATGATCATTAGCGTGTTTCCGTCGTGGCCTCTCCCTCTCTCTCCTCTGAGACACCATGGAGCCGGTCTCTGTGTCATTGTCCAAGCTGTCCCGACCACTTGCTGCTTTCCCACTTCAGAGAGAAAGAGTGTTAAAGAGAGACAGTTACAAGACATCATGATCAGTGCATTTGAGGTTATTCAGCAGCCATTAAAACAAATGTTTATATCAAAAGAGTCTTATAAGAACGAAATTGCTAGCTGCCCTCGTTCAGTGTGGTTAAGAGAGCGATCTGTACCTGAACATGTGGAAATGTTGACGGCTTTTCAGTGTGGTGAACATTTCTCTTCATTACGTAATGTGTCCTTTTTCAACACTTTAATTTGTCTTTTAGACAGACAAATTAAAAAACTAGTACCTAGGGGCACAAGTATGATAATAACAACCTACTAATAAACGACTGAAAGACTTAAGGTAGGCTTTCTTTCCTTGGAGGCAGTCATAAGATGCCACACTTTTTTCATTCAATTTGCTCTTTCCTGTTATTGCACTTATTAGGCAACACAAAAAAACTCATTCAAGACGCATAAAAACACACAGACACACAAGATCTTTCTTTCACGTTCACATATTAAACTAAAATCTAGACTATCAAAGACCACAAAGTTTTGTCTGAATTCACTGACTGGTATGAAGGGGGTCTTGAGTCTCCGATGCCCCCGGTCCTCTCCAAAGGTGGCGTCGGCTCTAAACTATCCGCCACCGAGCCTGCGTCCGTGTGGGCGCCGTCTCCAGAGACCAACTGTCAACAGAGTCAGGTCAGTCAGGGGGATGAGAAACTCTCAGAGGGAAGAACATACTGAAAGACACAGAACAAGTGGGCAGCGGACCTTCAACACACCACTACTGTGTTAATACTACATCATATTCAAAGGATACATGGTATGCCATGTTTTACAGTCACTGCCTAAAGGTCTGACCTATCAAAATCTCCTGCAGAAAGGGACCACAGTCTCCTGCTAAAATTCAGACTTAATCTGCCTTCTACTAGTTTCCTACTGAAAGAGCAGAGCTCTACAAAAGCAGCTGTGAATTCAGAGAGGTGAAAAAAGAAGAAGCCCAAGCCAAGACTTGTGGTTTGTGTACCTGACAGTGTTGCCTAAGTTACCAAAGTGTAGGGAAAAATGGGCTCCAGTGGACCATAACTAATGCTTTGCTTTTTTTTCTGGTGTGTATTTATCTTCTCTTTTAGCACAGCAGTGGGTTAAAGTAGTGGGCAGTGTTCATTAGCTCAAGATAAAAAATATTTTCAATTCAGCTGCAGTTTTGAGGCATCTTGGATGCATATCAGAAATGAAGCATGTATTTGCAAGCAAAAACAAGTTTAAAAGATAACCACGAGACCAGTGAAAACTGTAGCCATCAATGGCAACCAGTGGTGCTGAAGAAGTTCACATTAAGCAGCTGTAAGCTCCAGTATATATACATAAAAAAAAAAAAAGTCTGGTTCAGTTTCATTTAATACACAGCCTTGATGGACTTCAGAAATCTCTTCAGTTTCTGGGGTGACAAGAATCAGTATTTTTTTTTCTTTTTATAAATCAATCTGAGACTGATAGAGGAAGTCAGAGATTTTTTTAATTTAAAAAATGGCAAAGAGGTGAGTGTCAAGAATTTGGAAAGGTAAATATGTTGTGCTGAAATAGGGCATCACATAGTGTGTGTCAGGATATTAAATCACCTGTACAGACATAATAATACAGCTTTATTACTATGTAGAAAGATGGTAACTAAAATAGCTTTCTGCTCTTAATCACAAGCGCAACAGCTCTTTACTGTGAAGCCTTTTAACCAAATTATACCTACTGCTACCGCTATATTTGCTATTGACACTGAATCTACTTTGGTGTGCACTAAAGGGAGCCACAGCACAGGAGATTCAGGGTGCTGGCCTGTTGTGATGAAGTGATGTGCAGCGAGCCAGGCCCCTGGACCCCAGAGAACAATCAATCAGATCACTGAAACAACAGACGAACAGCGGAGACAAACAAATGGACATGCTGTAACAGAAATAACATTTGACTGTATGTGGAACGTTGCAACAACCCACAAGAGATAACAAACACATTCACACAAACACACAAAGAGGAACTGGCTTTTAAACACATCAAGCTAAACCTCCACACAGTCTAATGAAAATGACCACAACAAAGATGCACTGGGATGAGCATGCTGGAATATACACTCCAGAATGGAGCGATAAGGCTGTGTTGATGATTCACAAATAATTAAAACCACACTGTACGAAATTAACCGAGCACTTTAGCCTTTCACATCACAACACAGAGCAGTCTTTCTCTCAGCTTTATTCTCTCCTCCCTGCGAGATTCAATCTTCTTGTTAGATGACCTGCAGTGAGGCCCTTTGTTACGGGGTATTTTCCTCCTATCCTGTGATTTCACTTGCTCTTAATCCAATTTCAATGCCGAGAAGAGAGGAAGGGAGGTCGTGCACGAGCGCCAGATGTCTTGAGTGTTGTGGAAACAGGAGAATTATTGCTTAGAGGCTTTAAATAAGAAATTACATGCAAGTGGATGTATGTGCTGCATGTGGTGACTAGCCTGTGCGAGGACTTGCTTAAAAATGTGAAATTTAACTGTGAAAAGGACAATTTTTAGGAAAAGTAGTGTATGTGTGCTGCCCTTAGAATCATTATGTGATAGTGACATTATCACACACACGAGTAGTGCCTCTCCCTAAGGCTCGAGCGTGATTGTGGTCAGTGCCCAACAGATGGGAATCATTGTTACACATGCATGCACACATAGTCTCCACAACCACTTAACCACATGAGTTATCGCACACAAGCAGACATCAAAAACAAAAAAATTACTACAGCATGTATTTCGGACCTACCCATGACACCACACGTCCATTGAAACAGGGCAGCTTAGCATTGTCGTCAGAGATTTCTTCCTTTACCACCCTGTAAAAGAGAGCAAGGCTTTGTTTCAGTCAAACATTACCAATACAAAGCACTCCAGAGGCAATAAAACATGAGGGTGCATTTAGAGGAAGTGTAGATGGGCAATATATCCCATCCGCCAGGACAGACACTGACAACTACCAGCCAGAACAAGTTTTACATATTAAGACCCAATGACGACGTTCATCGCCACCAAATGTCTGAGGCTACAAGTACACGCACAGAAAACCAGTTGAAAGACGGCTCATTCGGGCATTTCATATAGATGTAATCCTTAATGCATCCAAGACTGCTAAAAATATATACTAACAAAAAGCATGTGTAAATGTAACCATGTGAATTTCTAGCAAACCCTCTCAGTCACTTAGTCCTGCTTGCAAGGATCAGATGGCAGGCAGACCTTGATCACACAATGAAGAGGACAAATAAGGCACGCATTTAACAAGTGCCTCTGAGTAGTGAAGATGTCACAATTAGCCAGGTCTTTCCTAGGGAGAACAGTGATGGTCAGTGGGGCTTATTTTGGTGAATATCTCAGGCTCCAAACCAGTCTAACAAGTTACTAGAATACCAATGGTCTAGACTTTAAGGCTTCAATAGCTCATTTAGAGCATGCACCTCCACTCTGCACAACATAAATAGCTGTGGATCCTTTCAAAACTCGTCTTTCCTATCTAGGTTGCTGCCCCACCCTTGAAAAACTTTGGCAACCTGGCTCGAGTGTTAAAAAAAAATAATAAATCAAATTTCTCCCTATTATTTAACTCTAAAGACAGCAAAGTGTAAAGGGATCATAAAACGTTTACATTTCGAGCCATGTTTTAACACAAAGAGACATGCTCATAAAGCTGCCGGAGTGATGAACAGGGCATTCCTGTGTCCAACTTTGCATTCCTTGCACTAATAGACAACAACAGCAGCAGCAGCAATGAGGCCTTCTGGTCTCTACTCTCTCGCCGAGTGTCCGTTTAGATCCACACATTAGCCTGCTAGCATAAGCGTTTAATACATTAGGCTGCAATGACAGCAGCAACGTCAATAACTGGTTAGTATCAATATTATGAATTGCCCCTTATTTAATTTTGTCTTAAGTAAGTTGAAATACCATTAGAGGCATTCTCTTAGTGTTCATGAAACTGAAAATGACCAAACTTGGTAAGACAGTACAGCATAAGCTAAGCATACGAGCAATGTAAACAAACGGGGTCGGGATGTTGAACAGACCTGCTAACATACGCGACCTGGACGCTAATCGCTAACAAAGGAACGGCAAAGCCGACGGCTAGCAGATGACTGAAAGCCAGGTAACCTTAAAAGTGATGACAAGCCAGCTCCGTGAGGTAACAAATAAGTTACCGTTCATCTAACTGGACTAAGGTTACGTAGACATGGGCTGCTATGCTGATTCCACGTTATACACAATAAGCCCTTTAACAGTTACCCGAAGTCATCGTCCATAGATTTGAAGAAGAATTTGTAATGTGGTTTCTTGAGGACATTTTTGAAGTCTGCCAGCGTGACTTTGTCCGCCGGCACCGACAGTTTCACCAGATACGGTGTCTCCTGGTCGTCGAGGTGGTAGATAATTTTGGTCTCCCCCATCTCGGACTGCGGCTAAGGCAAGGCAAACTGGGTGCATTAAGCCAAGGGCCTGGCAGGCTCCCTCTCGGGCCCCGACTCCCCGTGGCGCTGGCGGCGACTCTGCCGTGGTCCCCCCCCTCCGGCTCTCTCTGGCGGACCAACTCGTTCCGTAGTCCCGGTTCTGTCCCCCCTTTTTTTTTTTTACGCCAGGTTGCTAACGTTATGCCTGCCTTTCTATTTGGGGAAAAAACACCTTGCTCCTCCACAAAGCGTCCAAACACCGCCCCAGTAATTAATAGCTTCAGTTTCCGTTTGTGTAAAAAGCACAATATATCACAAAAAGCTTAGAGATAAGCGAAAAAAGCTGTTTTAAAACGGCGCACAAATAAACAATCTCAGAAGGGTCACTACTCCCTTCTGACTAGCTCCTCAGCTCGGTACTTTGTTGCACACGAAACTGCATAAAATCGTCCAACCCTGTCTCAGAGGGGCGCCATCCGCAGGTGAGGAGGAGAGTGACAGCTGCGGGACTTGAGCTGCTCCCACATAGCTCTGACAAGGCCATTAAACGGCTTGCGGGCAGTTTTTAAGCCCCTGAAATCACACAGGCCACCCACTGCTGTACGTACAGACAACTTCAGTATATATTGTTATAAAGTTTCTAATTCAAACCTAAAACTTTTAGCTGGATAGGAAAGAATAAGATAATTCTCAGTCATTATTCTATTCTCTTAGAATTTGGGTCTAATTTTGAAATTTAGATTTACTTCATACAACAGCATCTCAGCTGCAACATGAAAGACAAATGTAAATATCTTCTTTGCATTTTTAAGTTGCAGTAGGCAGAAATCTAGACAAAGGGGGGAAAATGCAAGAATTTAAAAGCTCCTGTTGCTCTTTCACTGTCCTAAGACCCTCCTATCATACAGCAGAGGGGGAAGTGAGGACAGCTATGAAGAGAATAAAGAGTGGAAAGGCAGTTGGTCCAGATGAATTACCTGTAGACGTATGGAGATGTCTGGGAGACAGGGCAGTGGACTTTTTGACCAGATTGTTTAACATGCTCCTGGAGCGTGAGTAAGTGATGCCTGAGGAATGGAGAAGAAGTGTACTGGTATTGATTTTCAAGAACAAGGATGATGTACAGAGCTGTAGCAGTTAAAGAGGGCTCAAATTGATGAGCCATACCATGAAGGTAAGTTGCTGAAGCTAGGTTAAGAAGAGAGGTGATGATCAGTGAGCAGCAATGTGGCTTGATGGTGAGAAAGAGCACTACGATGTTTGCTTTGAGAGTGTTGATGGAGAAGTATAGAGAAGGGCAGAAGGAGTTGTATTGTCTTTGTGGATCTAGAGAAAGCGTATGATGATAGGGGAACTGTGGTACTGCATGAGGAAGTCAGTGGTGATGTACGGTTTGGAGACTGTGGCACTCATAGAATGACAGGACGCTGAGCTGGAGGTGCGAGGGTTGAAGATGATAAGATTTTCATTGGGAGTGACCAGGATGGACAGGATTAGAAATGAGTATATCAGAGGGACAGATTAGGTTGAGCAGAGAGGCAAAGCTGATGGTTTGGACTTGGAGAGAAGAGGGATCGTGGATATATGGGACAGAGAATGTTGAATATGGAGCTGACAGGCAGGAGGAAAAAAGGAAGACCTCAGAGAAGATTCATGGATGGTGGTGTGACAGAAGAGGATGCTGGGGATAGTGGCAAATGGTAATGTCACAGTGTAAAAAAAAAAAAAAGGAGTCTTAAAAATACTAAAGGTAAAAGTACTCTTTATGCAGAATAGTTCCTTTCTGAATAAATTATATCTTTTCAAAATGATATTGCAGCTTGTAAATGTGGAGTTCATTTTAACTTCTAGACTGCTAGTTATCTTGTCACCATTTTTTAATTACACATTCACTCAAGTGAATGCTGTTTGTGTTTTAACATTTAATTATCATTAAGTAGTATAAAATGTCCAAAACAGTGGGAAGGATGTACAATGGTCCTTTCTCAGACTGTGCATAACAATTTCAACCTTAGTAAAGCCGGCATATTAGTCATGTACTTAGTGCCACACCTACATGTAACAGAGACACTATTAATATTAATTACACCTGTGCTGCTGCCACCGCCATTACAAGCTGAAAGGTGTGCTGAAAGGTAGGTCGTCCTTTTTTCACAGGTCTCTTATCATGCTTCATTTTGAAAACTGCATTTTAATTTTTTGAGATAACTAATAGGAGTAAGACACTCTTTAGTCAAATGTGAATATGTACAGCAACCAGTTTATTGGACAGTGAATTGTTACTTGCCATAACAGAACAAAACAAAACGCAAAGAGTAATAAAATATTGGCCCAGTGGACAGTTCGTTTGCAATTTTCAAACAATAAATGGTTTACAAAATGAAGAATCTGAAATAGACACGGCCTGTTCACCTTTTTTTCTGAGAATAAAACATTACTGATGTCATAATCTGCTACTCAAACACTGACACTGCAGTAGACGGATATGACAATATAACATTTTTATGGGCAAGTACAAAAAAAAAAAAAAGAAGAAAGGTGGGGAAAGGGATTTGGTCTCTCTTTTTCTTTTAAATATACTCTGAAGAGTGCTTGAGAGAAAAATGGTGGCAGGTATCAATCAATCATCTAGGAAGTCATCATCAAGGTTAACATCTGTGGTGTCGATGTCATCGAGCTCCATGTTGTCCAGGTCCACCTCTAGCTCATCCAGAGTCTAGAGAAAGAGACCACACAAAATGGAAAAGTCTTTGTTACCATGTCCCATTTATTTGATTTTACATAATACACTTTTTGCTGTATGAAGAAAACTTAAAACATCAGGTCCACAATTTAAGGGGTGTTGAAAACTTAAAGGTTTGAGTGTGACAGCGCACTAAACGAATCAAGAATAAACAGCAGGGAGTCTTACCTTATCTTTCTGTGACAGTGAGAATTCATGAATTTCAGCCTCTCTCTCTTTCTCCTGTGCAGCAGGAGCAGCAGCAGCTTCAGGCTGTGAAGGCGTCACTGCAGCAACGGGAGCTGCTGCCTCTTCATCTTGTGTCTGACGTGAGTTAAACAAGGAAAGTCTGAAATTTACTTAGCACTTATTTATCTAGCTAGTTTTTAGCAGCCTACAGAAGGTACAGAGCAATGCACTGTAATCAGGTTAATACAAAAGGTACCAACATATATGATACTGTATGCAAACCTTAGTGACAGGAGGTAAGAAGGTTCCTTTGGGCTCATATCCCTGGGCCTCTTCAAGAATGTTCCTGTCTTCATTGGGCTGAAAAAGGCGAGATACAAATACAGATGTACTGCCATGGTAGCATTAACAGAGGTATTTTACCTCAGAATATCCCTAATATTTTTAATTAAGTCATCAGTGGTTTAAAATGACTTCTCCCTGCAAAAGTAGCTATTTTGACCAAAGTCATACAACTTACTGTAACAAGTGGATAGTCTTTGGCAGGCCTCGTGGTGCCCAAGCAGGTTTCTCTCAGATAGTGTTCAGCTGCAAAGGCTTCTTTCAGGCCGGGGAAAAGATTCTCATATTCTGTAGGATCTGCTAGGGATTCAGCCGCCTATGATGGAGATGTAGAAGAATAGGTCATGACCAAGAATAGATACATTTCTCTTACCTAGACTGATGCTGTTTGATTATAATATTGTTAAAATCAAAACAAAAATCTTAAGGAACCTAACTAACCTTCTGGTTGACCTTAGCCAGACTCTCCCTCCACAATTTGACCACACGGGACACCTGGCTTGGTAAGTAAGTACGAGCCAGGAAGGCAGCTTCAGGTAGTCTGTTTGTCCTGATCAGAAGTTCCAAACACTGATCGAGTCTGTGGAGAAAGCACGACAGCACGGATGAATTACCTCAGTGGCCACATTTGCAGTGTGAGCAATATCAATCTATTCCCCAGTTTGCTCCTCCAGGCTCACACATCTTATACTTACTTTCCCTGAAGGAAGTAGGTCATGAAGGCTACATTGTTCTTGCCGTCCCTTTCTGCCCCCTCAGCCAGCTTCCCCACCATGACAGCATTACCGGAGGCCGTAGCAAGGAGAAGTAGGCCACCATAATCCTGGGCGTGATGCAGGCACTCTTGCGCCAGGCCAAATTGGCACTTACTGATAGCCAGCTCTGCTAGCTGCTTCCACTTCTGCTCCGACTGTAAAGAAGAGAATGACAAATATCAGAAATACAATGGACAGAAAACCTGATCCGTCATGACATCAAATTATAATCGTGGTCAAGCCTTTGATACAGAGTTTGCTTCTATGCACGTACCTCTGCTTCTACAGCCAGCTGGTAAGCAATCTTCAGCTCTCCCAGCTGCAAGGCCAATTCAAACCTATGCTCAGGGTCTGTGGACACTGCCAGGGCCTGCTGCTTAAAACCCTGATGAGACAAAGAAACCTTCAGCATAAATACAACTCAAAACATAACCATTTAAATAACCTAACAGCCCCAAATTATTGTGGCTTCTATTTAAAGTCCAGGTGTTATGTTTCAAGCTGAACGAATTGCCTTTTCTGACCTGTTTCTCCAGGAAATGTGCCACCCTGGTCCTCTGCTCTTTAGGGATAGTGGGTAGCACCTTGTCAGCCATTCCAAAGTCCCTCCTCATTACAGCGGTCTGGTACTCCAGGACAGAGACCAGCAGTGAGTAGCTCACAATATTTAGCTCCTTGTCTCCCAGATACAGACGGTCATCTTTTGGTATGTACCCCAGTAGGTACATGGTCCTGCAGAAAAGGAAGCAGGTGTTGAAACGCACCAAGACTCATTTTAGAGGCTTGTTATTTTTTTCTAGATGCAGCATCAAACTTACATATTTACTGTAATCATCTACTGAGCAGAGTTTCCACATTGTTGGTTATACACTTAACATGTTTCCAATAAAGTTGGGAGAGCAATTATATTTAATGTAATTCTCATCCCCATTAAACTCAAGCCTAATTAGTCTGTATTCTTACCTGTCCAAGTGTGCGATTGTGACAATCTCTCCTCCGACGTAATAGTTGAGTCTGTTTACAGAGCTGGTGTAAATGAAGCAGTCTCCAACCCAGAGTCCAGTCTTGACAATTTCCTGGATCTCTCCCTGGACCTGAATAGGTCGTAAAAGGTCAAATATGCTTCTTAAATGAAGTACTCCACTATTCTGAGCACGGAAATTTGAAACTAAAGGTTTATTAGTTCACACATTCACACACAAGTCCTTTGAGCGCAAGCAGAAATGAACAATACACTTTAACAAAGGATGCGAATGCATCCACATCCACACACCCACCTCAAAGGCATCTTCAATACCATCCTCTGTCACTCCTTCATTGTTCTCTTGGGAGGCAGTGACTTTATCTGCCAGGTAGCGCAGGATGAAGAAGGACTCCTCTGTTGCAATGCAGACCAGTTCACCAGAGTCTGACCAGAAGATCTGGAAAAAAACATGAGAAAAGAGGAAGATTCATTGAGAGTGAGACTAAAAGAGAGCTACTAGAATTACTGGACAACAGCTTCTGGCAGTCATTTAGTAAGTTTTTTATATAGAGCAGTGCTGAAAATAAAGTTACAGAAGTGACTTCAAGGCACAGAAGCCTTAGAACAAAAATCGAACTCAGTAACAGCAAGTCAGTCTTACGTGCTTGGGCTGGATCTCGATGCGGCGGATTAACTCTGTGTTCTCCCAGTCATAAAATGCCAGGCCATTCACTGACCTCACCCCGAGCAAGAAACCGCCATAGATTCCTGGAAAGCAGAAATGGGGAAACATCCGGTGAGGAAGATAACCAACTTAGTTCCACTTCCAATCCCACAAATCTATCATGCAGCTAAGGTTTCCTTACCTTCAGCTCCAAAGTCAGGCTTAAAAGATTTCTTTTCTTTGAAGTTTTTGAAGATTTTGACAACACTGCTGCTCTCTCTGATGGCATATCTTTTATAAAGAAATGAAGATGTTATTTAATCAGAGAACAGAAATAGATTAGCATGGACATAGAAACCGTTCTCTGGTACTGAGTGGTGCAGGAAAGCATCTTAAGTTAATTTTCAAACCGTTTACTTACTCAGAGGAATCGTGTGCCCAGACAAACTCCTGCGCTGAGCCGAAGCTCTTGTTTCTCAAAGCCATAGCGGTGTAGATGATGTACTCTCCATCTCCGCACACCACAACAAACCTGGTAAACACAAAAACTGCTGATGAAGCTCCTCTGATAGAAATGTTACTGTGAATTGAGCAGAAACAAACATTTATAAAAAGGGCTGGAGTGAGTGGATGGGTACCTTCCGTTAGGGTTGTGTTGGATGGTTTGAGGGTAAATCTCACAGCTGCCCATGTCTTTGACAGCCAGGGGCAGCCTCTCTCCATCCTTGATTTCAGCATCACCCATGGCCTTCAGGTTGGCCTGCTGTATTTCACTGTGTTTGGCCCAGATGATTTTGCCATTGGTGTCCATAGACATGGCCGGCTCCTCCCGACCCACCTATGCAGAAGGAAGACAGAAGGAAAGAAGTTGGAAGAGAATGAAAAGAGATTTTAGTTTTGAACATGTTAATCCACTTACAAAACATTACATCTTGGATTAAATTTTTTTTTAAGACACTTGAATTTTTTTTGCTGAACAAAAACCTTCATAAAATCCAGCTATAAATTTCACATTCACAGTAAGACTTTCTCACAAATCACCATGACTTTTTTTAAACAAACACTTTTCCTTTCCCTCACCTTGATAATGATGCTACCTTCATCATAGCCTAGTGCCACATTGTTGGAGCCCCTGAGGCCGCACACACACCACACTCGCTCCATGCCATAGTTCAGTGTGCTCTCCAGGCGGTAAGTGCTCGAGTGCCAAATACGCACCGTCCCTGTAGAGGGAGAAGGAACACAGTCCATAAAGCAATGATTAATGAGGCCATGAGGCAGATGCATTCTGTGGGTGTACAGGGGTTAGGACGAGTGGGATTCCTGCTCACCATCCTCTGATCCAGTAATGATGATGGGCAGCTCTGGGTGGAAGCTAACGCAAGAGACATTTTGGGCGTGGCCCTCCAGAGTCTGAACGCAGGTCTTGTTCTACAACACACAGTGAGAAATAGATGAAACTTTCACATGCTCACAATGCTGAATTAACTCTTTTATTAGTACCACAAAAAAAAAAAAAAAAAAAAATTGTACCAAGAGGAAAATCAAGTGAAATTCTCCTACCTGGTAGTCCCAAATTTTGACTTGGCGATCATCAGCCCCAGATATCAGGTAGGGCTTGTCTCCTCCGCTGTAGTAATCAATACAATTTACTCCTTTCTCATGACCCTCCAAAGTGAAATTGGGAGATGAAGAGCCAAGCTGCCAAACCTGTAAGAACCCCGAGGACATGACTACATAAACTTCAGGAACATTTAACTGCATGTACTGTATATGTCTTTTCACTACAGTATAAAACCTTTTGAAAATTAGATACTGGCTCAATGACATTTCAAAAATGAATACCTATTTTACATCATTTTTGTCTTCAACACTACAAAATTATAAATACATTAACAGCCTTAACACCTTTTTCGAGGATGACAATCTCAAATTCCAACTGATGACCTTTTTCTGCATAAATGCTTCTTAAGTATTAGCACCTGAGACAGGACTCAGCTTTAGCAGCAACAGAACTGACAACATACAAAGCAAGCGGCTCCTACCTTGATTGTTCTATCCAAGGAAGCACTGGCAAACTGATTGTTGTCCTTGGGGTTGATGACAATCTGCATAACATAATGAGTGTGACCCTCAAACACCTGGCTGCATGACCACTTTTTGTCCCAGTCCCATAGCTTGATCAACATGTCATCTGCATTGACACAAAAACACAATCATGCATGTGTGAATACATAAATACACTGCAACGAAGACAGCTCTTTATAGTGTGATCTGGGAAGTAGAAGTATGCAGGATGGCACAGATTAAAAAAAATTATGAGTTTAATAGTGTACCGCTGCTGGTAAGGATGTATGGCTGTGTTGGATGGACAGCGATGCAACGGATGTAGTCAGAGTGCGCCTCAAACATGTGGACCCGCTCCAAGGTGTTGTAGTTGAACACACGAATCTGCATGTCATCCTATTCAGGGATAATAAAAATTCTTGATTATTACTTGAAAACACATCATCTTAAGAATCTGACAAGACTGGAAAATAATGTGACAATTTGTGACTCTGCTCCTCAAAGACTTAATGTACATAACATCTGAAGCACAACATCCAAAAACACATTTCTGTTCATACTCTCTTCATGCCATTAATTTTCAAAAGTATTACTATTTAGTATTACTATTGCTTTTACTAGATGCAGGTTGATGCCCCCCTAGTGACCTGGATAGTTGACGATTTGAGGCAGGCCACAGTATGCGCAATTGCAGCACCGTCTCTCAAACAGTGACAGCAACACCAGGGCCCCGCAGGGGATTGTCCTCTCTCCCTTTCTCTTCATTCTTTGCTCCACGAACTTCAGCTACTGCACAGAAACGTGGCACCTTCAGAGGTTTTCTGATGAGTCTGAGCTAATGGGATGTATCAGGGAGGGTGATGAGGAACAGGGCTATGGTGGGCTACTTTGTTATGTCATGCGAGCAGAACCATCTGCAACTTAACATGGCAAAAATTAAGGAGCTGGTTGTGGACATCAGGAGGATTAGAACACTGGTGACCCCTGTTTCTATACATCATTACAAATACCACACTAACAAAAAGCTGGACTTCACTAAAAATACAAAAGACCCCTAAAAAGGGCCAGGCCTGTCTCTATTTTTGGACACGACTGAGGTCTTTTAATATCTGCTGGATGATGCACAGGATGTTTTATGAGTGTGTGGTGGCCAGTGCCATCCTCTATGCTGTGGTGTGCTGGGCAGCAGACTGAGGATAGAGGACATCAACAAATTCAATAAATTGATCCACAGGGCCAGTAATGTCGTGGGTCTGGAAACTGACTCTCTGTTGGCAGTGTCAGAAAAGAGGATGCTGTCAAAATTACAGACAATAGTGGTCAGTCCTTCACACCATCTGAATGATGTGCTGGACAGTCACGGGTCCATGTTTAGCAAAAGCCTCATTCCACCTCAGTGCACCACAGAATGCCATAGGAAATCATTCCTACTTGTGGCCATCAAACTTTACAAGTATTCCCTGACACCCAGACTATTTTCACTTGCCATGTCTTGTTTATATTGTACATAATATTATTTAACTTTGGAGTACTTATTTTAACACACAGGACCTTGAATGGAGCCGCTTATTTTTACTCATTTGTATTTTTCTATCATTTTTTTCCATTCAGAGCTGAGATCCCACCATAAACAGATAAATGTCACTCACCGCTCCCGTGATGACCCAGTTCTTCCTCGCCACAAATTTAGAAGCTCTGACTGGCAGGTCACACACTTCAAAAGTCTTGACAAGAGTCTGGAAAAGAGGACTGGCTTATAGTTTGCAACATATGGATATGACACATCAGTGATCATCTACATGGATGTGTAGTAGGTGGTCTTTTTTTTTTTTTTTTTTTAATATAAGCAACTATGCACGGCTGTCACCATGGCTTCATACCTGAGTTTCATGGTTCCACACACAGACGCTGCCGTTGTACAGACTGGCCAGCATCCACGGCTCAGTTGGGTGAAGATCCACACTCTTCACCCGGTCTGACCTGGCTGTCAGCCTCCGCTTAATGTCCAGCCTCAGAGGCTGAAACGACGGAAGACATCAGTGTTTTCCAACGCTGTTAAAAGCCTTATACTGAACATTAAAATGTTTCTTAAAAGCAATGGAGCATCAAACAACACAGCAAACCAAAGCATCGGTTAGCAGCCTACGTTCAACCCAATATATTCCGTTTAATCAAGCCAATCCTGTTATTGTGCAATCTCTAACAATAACTGGGTAACTAACTCAGATCAAATGTTCGCACATACAAAAACAGAAAAAAGCTCAGGTTGGAAATCCAAATGGCCGAATAGCTACAAGCTGCCGTGCTAACTCAAGCTAATTAGCCGCTAAGCTAGCTGCAAGATATTATTGACAGTGATTCACGTCTCTTTTAAAAAGAAATAAGATGACATGTATGGAAACAAACAGACATTCGGAAGTATTCAAAATGTATATTACCATGTTTTATCCCCGTGTTGTCACAGTAAGATCAGATAAATGTGTTGTAAACAGCTTCAATCGGGGTCCAAATGTTGCGATTTTCCAGTGAGCAGCCTACTGGACACTGACGTGGAACTTCCTGAAGCGCAATCTCGCGTGAGTTGAGCTGTGGAAGCGCTGACGTGACAACATCCGTGAGCTTTGCTGCAGTCGCTCATCAGGCTGCCACGGTGTCACTGTAGGCCATGTCTATGCTGTGGACTGTATGTAAACATTATAAGGGTCATTGCATCCAAATCAGCGTGGACCTTCGGCGGTGTTGTGCCAAAAAGGATCATCTGCCAAAAAAAGGATTACCTGTATTTAAACTGTTGTAAATTACTTTTTGGCCTATAATCTGTGAACCACATGACAAATATATCTGTCATTAATGACATCAAATCGTTTTGAGCCAGAAACAACATTCCTGTCATAAGGTAGAAGTTACAATCACTTTTTTTGGCAAAGTGACTTTTATGGATTCTTTATTTATCAGGGTAAAAACTGTCAGTGACATTAAAAATGTATTTTTAAAGACAGATCTGGCCATGATGGCTGCTGAAATTACAACAAATATAACATCACAGTTCTATAAAGATATAGAAAAGGACTGGATTGATTATAATGTACAATAATGCAGAGTCATAAAGATCCTTGCAAAACAGGATAATTTCTTCATTTTATATATAAGCTCTTTATAAATCCTGCTGACTAATATGTATTTACCAATATAAGCAAAGACTCTACATATCAAAGACACATAGAAACATTAGAAATCACTTTTTGTCAGACAATTATTTTTGGCATAGCACTGGCTCCGATTTGCATAAAAACTTTATGTTCCAAAGTTTGAGCATATATAATTTGAAAATTTAGCTTCATATATCAATTACTTTTCAAGATTTTTTTAATGGTCTGATAACTCATTTTCAGGCCTTTTTTCCCCACCACACACTGAAATATGAGGCAATGTTTGAATATGGATATCTTAAAAATTATTAAAGAAATTGCCGGAACTTTTCACTGGTCTTTCTGACCATCAGAATGAATCAGGAGCTGTAATTTGAGACATATATGATTAAAAAACAATTTTCAGTATTGTCTAGTTAAAAGATGAAAAAAAGTTAAGCACTCCTGCAAAGCCCCATATTTGAGCACACATAAAAAACTTCACATTGCAAAAGACAACTAGTGACAATTTCTGAATGGGATATAGTTGAAAAATTAAGCTGCAATAATGATTGCTGTGAAATTTTTTGCATCACATATCAAATACTAAAGTCTTCAAAGATGTATGCTGTACAATAATCCCACCCTGGAAAAAGAACAGTTCAAAGAACTCATTAAAAGCCCAGAATTACAATGATATTCACGATGAGTGTATGTAAACTTCTGTCCACAACTGCTTATTTCCTTAGAATATGTTAGTTGAATCAAATTTATTTATTCTGTTTGTTTATTTCTTACTGTAGTAGTTGTGTAAACCTACATTTTAAATAGACCATCATTTGAGATATAATGTCTGAGTCACAGAATCATCGCTCCATCCATTCATTAGCTACTTGCTTATCCCTGTGGAGCTTTGCAAAGGGGTTACAGTGCATCTCTTGGCACACTGACCACCAGCTAGTTAAGTAAACAGGAAAGTACCACATGTATCCAGCAGATAATGCTTTATAGTTTGGATACGTTTAAGGCAACTTTTCATTGAGAAAAGATCTTTCACTTGTTGTTAGTTCAGTCATATGTGCATGTTATAATAAATGAGTAAAATAATTTTTCCTTTACTATCACGCCACTGTTTATGTTGTTAGATGCTCTGGAAACATCCAGACTTCAAGGTGGTTCATAATAGGAAAAAGTCCAAAACAAATACCTTTATGCATTGATCTGTTCATATAGTTAGCAAACATGTCACGTTTACTGTGAAGCTTTGACCTTGTTATTCTTTTCTCTTGAACACCTGAAGACAAACTACATCTTCACATGTCAGCTCCTGCGGAGGAAATGGATTCAGTTAAAGTTATTCAGCAGAGGGATCACCACCAAAAAAAGAACAACAATGTTATAGCCATTTTATACTTGGCAGTCACACTGATTATGCAGCACCTCCCACTAATGAAAGACATTTATTTATTATCAGTCAGCACAATCTTTCAAAAAGAATCTAAATATCAAAATCAGTACTGTCAGCCCACCAAGTAGAGTTTGTCTCCTTTGATCCAGTGCTTCCAGCCACGGTTGGCCTTCTCGCCTTTCTGAGTGCACACCAGCTTGTCCCCCTCCCACTTCACCAGACTCTGCAGAAAACAGTTAAACAATTAACCCAATATTAAGCCAGGATAATGTATTTTTGACTGAACACTGTGATAAGGAATTTCATCTGCAAATAAGCTTACGCCACTGCTTCTCACATGCTGAAGACTAACCAGCTTATTCTTGCTTTTATGCTAGTGCAAGAGGCAATAAATAAAATTTGTTTCAGTCCAGTCTGCTTGCCTTTGGTGAATAAAGCTACAGGAAATAAACCAGCATTTTCACAACAGCAGTATTTGGGAACACTGTATTTTTGCCCCCCTTGATGTCAGTTGCAATGTTGTGGTACTCATTTTTATTTTTTGATCATTTTTCATTTTTATATACCATATTTTTTTTATACAAGTACAGACTAAGATAATAAATAGCACCAGCTTTAAATAAATCAACACTTTCATCACAATGAAAAATGAAAAAAAAGAAAGAAAGAAAAACATAAATACAGCATGTCCACAATGCTTGTGACATATTATACTTCATCTTCTATATGCTTATTTTTTAAGGACCTGTCGTTTCAGTGACCCTGGACAAACATGGGCAAAGACTGACTTATGACATCTGGATCCCAGAGGTGAACTCACCTTGATGTTTCTGTTGTCTAGTCCCTTGGTGTACTCATCAAACTCCACCCCTACAGTGAAGGCGAGCTCATGATTCCTAAATGTGCTCGTTTTAAAGTCAAACTTGTCCCCATCTTGGACAACCACCTTGGTCTGAGATAGTGAGATGGCAATTTTCCTTGTATTAAAGTCAGTATCTAGGAGCAGAATATACGTGACTATTAGAGGAACAGATGATGTAATGTGGATAATTTCACCCACTTCTTTGTCTTTTTTATTTTATTTTTTTTGAAGCAGCTCCCAGTTAGACCCAACTATAATATTCTCTTAACAAAAAGATTTAAATGTAACCAAATGTAAGGTGTCTTTCAGTGCTATCCTCAAATTTCTCATTGGACTGCAGTATCCATTTTCCCATGAGGTCTGCTGACATGGCTCCAGCTGGTGAAGCGGATGTGTGTGGACTGAACACTGTAAGGAGAGGGAAGAGGCAGGGTGTCCTCTTGCTTTTATATGAGTGGGGGTGGGGGCACGAGGGCACAGAGCGGTCGATAAGTGAGTTTATAGCTTGAAGAGGATCGGCAGGGGCAGTGATTTTAGCGCGGGATGGTGAGGACTAACAGTTCTCCTCCATGCTTTCTGGGGTCACTGATGGAGGTTGCCACGGACACATCTGTGGGTGCTTGAATTAAAGTGTGCCATCACCATCGTACTTGATGTAAACGCACACATACACGCTGCAGCAAGGGTCAGTATACAATGTGCAGACAGGAGAAGCTACTCTGTAACCAGTGCTAACAGTGTTTTCCCTTATTTGGTCTGTTTCAATGTTTGAACTTTGAACATGAAGGTTAATAAAGTTCAACCCTAACTGTGTTTTTTTTTCAGAGATCCCCTCCAGAAGGTTTTATGCTCCAGTGTAATCACACTCATAACTCAAGCTCGGACTTAAAATGAGCCCAGTGAAACTTTCCACTTTCAGCAGATGACCCACAAATTAAGAGGGGGGACGTTTTATTGAGAAAAAATGCACTTCTCTGGCACCAGCGCCTGTTTTGACACCTCACTCCTTCATGTAAGAATTTTTTCTTTTCTTTTTTCTTTTTTTTTTAACCACCCAAAGCAAGAGCGCGGAGAAATCAATAACAGCTCCTCTGAGGAATGATAACTAAACAGAGCTTGGAGGTATATGCTGGGGAGGTGGCTGTGTGTGAATGCACAAGGAGCAGCAGGAAGGAGGCAGGAAGGAGGCGCGAGCAGAAGCAGCAGCGCAGAATGAGCAATTGAGCTGGACAGCATATAAAAATTATGCCCAATTGGTAATGACATGACACAAAGCGAGGTGACAAATTAACTGATTTAAAGCTAAGTCAGACCCGAGTTGTCTGGTTCATTCACAAGTGGAGGGTTTGAGAGTCCTGGTTAGAAAGGTATTTAGTGTCAGAAGCTCTTTTGAGTGAAAACAGACGGTTTAGCTACTCAGAAAAAGGACAAAGAGAAATGCTGAGAACTGCGTCATTTATTGATTGATTGTGTTCACAGGCAGAGTCCTAAAAGGAATTGGGACACATACATACAACATATTTATTCCGGCGATTGAGCATCTCAGCTAAGCTCTGATCTTATCACGTCCCTTCAACAATAATTATTTGAAAAACTAACTTGTTTTATTTCTTTTCACTGCATCCACAACGTTCCCAGCCTGCCTCACCCAGCAGATCAGCTACAGCTACAGCATTATGCGTGCATCCAGTACATCTAAACTTGCTAATCATAGCCCCCACCTTGAAACAAGTACACAGTATTGGGTTTTGTGGTGCATTGTGCTATAGAGAAATTGCTTTGGCAAAGTAAGGCAAAAAGCATGATGTGTGTTTGATGAATTCCCAACAGCAACGCGGACACACGGAAAGGCCAAAGGGATGAAAGGAAAGTCGGAGTGTATGTGAGAGGAAAGGCTTGTTTCTGACGTGTCTCTCTGAGCCAGTGTTTGCTGGCGGCACCATCCTGTACAGCAAGAGCTGCTTTAAGTCTTCTTGAAGACTTGCTTGGAAACAACTCCTGCAGCTCTCAGCTCCTGGAGAGAAAACACACGTTGATATGATTCCTCTGACCTGCGAGAGACTTAGAAAGTAATGTTGACAAATGGGAACCTCTATGCAGTGGATGGACAGGGATTACTGTCATTATTAACCAGTAATAAGTGGTGTTTATTTATTTAATTATGAAGCTGAAAAAGACCGGAGAATATATGGACAACCTGAAGACAATGTTGATAAAAGAAATTACCAACTTACAGTTAGTAAGGGTAGGAGAGGCTGGAAATGCAGTATTTTAAATAACCTATGGCATTGTATAGGCTAATCTAGTTTCACATTTTACATTCCTCTTTTTTATTCTTCATTTAATTTGGTAGTCTAGTTTAGAATAAGATTTAATACTGAGAGAACAAACAGGATAACTATCCATTAATTTTCTTAATCGCCTACCAAACCCAGGGTCATGTGGGGGCTGGAGCCTATCCCAGCTATCACTGGGTGATAGGCGGGGCACGCCCCTGACAGGTCGCCAGTGTTTGACAGGGAGACACACACAGCCATTCATGGTCACATTCAACCCTACGGCCTGTTTAGAATCACCAATTAAACTAATATGCTTGTCTCTGGCCTGTGGGAAGAAGCTGGAGCAAACCCATGCAGGCACAGGGAGAACGTACAAACTCCACACAGAAAAGTCTCTGAAGGCCAGTGGATTCAAACCAAGGACTGTGAAGAATCAGTGCCAACCATTGCACTACTATGCCACCCATAATAAACAATGACACCGGCTACTGAAGCTCTAAATGTCAAAGAAAATATTAAATGTAGCTTGTGGACAACTTGTAGTTTATTCCACTTTAAAAATCTAGTTCTGCCAAAATAAGCACAGAAATACGAAATATCTCAGTACTGTGTACTATTACAAGATATAAATGGGCAGTCTCTATAATCATGACATGATTATTGCTTTGTGTCAGTAAGGGGGTCTTCCAACCTGGTAATACAGATATCAGGGGTGTTGTTTTGTTTTATTGATCTCAGATGATTTATTTGCTTGAAGAAACGAGTGAATCTTATTGATCCACAAAAGAACCCTCAATCCTTCAAATGACCTGAAAAATCACGCAGCTTACATTGGATAAAACAAATTTCCACCTGGAATTGAATTCTCAGCCACTGGAGGTCAATGTTGCTCTACATTCAAACCGTCTCAGAGCTCTTGGGAACTCTCCACTAACACTGTAACTGATTTCAGGGAAGCTGATTGAAAACATCTGCTAGCATTACTTAAACCAAATAACTTGGCAGATTATTATTTTTTGCTTAGCTTTGATAGCAGTAATCATACACAGGAAAATCTGATAATGCTGTGCTAATGGAAATGGTAATGGGCTACTTATTATGTTAACGCATTTCCAGATGCAAATGCGCTTTAACAGCATTTATATAGGCACACGACTCACGTAGGTAGACGCTGGTTAACTGTGAGGCTCTGCTCATAATGACTGGCAGAGGTGCCAAGTGCAGGAGTGGAAGAATTTGGATTACTTTTAATTTCACAGTATGTACAAATTTTTATTTTTAATCATGCAGTTTGCATCTGGAGGGAACGCTTGGGAATCAAATATGTAAGCAGAGCTATTTAATTAAGTGGAAATAATTATTTGGCTGTGAGTTGGTTGTGTAACTGTCAGAAATCCACCATAGAGGCTAATGGTACTGATGCTTGAGCTGGTAGTTAATTCATACTAGAGTCCCACATAAAAATCAATGCACTTCACACACAGCGCTGAGAGGCATTCTGGATTTGGATTAAAGTGTCTAAATTGAATGTATTAATATTCATGGCAGGGACTGATGTTTTCTTACCAGATGAAGCTCATCTCCCTCCACCCAGTGGGTCCAGCCTCTTCCTTCAATCTCTCCCTTTTGCACACACACCAGCTTGTTTCCCTCCCAGGTGATGGTGGTCTGCATGACGTGGCAAGACAGAAGGGACAGAGAGAAAAAGCATGATGCATCACTGAAGGATCTACTCAGAACATATTGATTTTAATATACAGTATATAATAAGCTGAATAAATGGCTCAGTCTCCCTCATTTCCTCTAAAGCTAATTATGTGGATAAAAATCTTTACACACAAACACACGTGACCTCCCCTCTTAGCCCAGACTGCTTGTAGCTTAACTATAATCAGCCTATAAGCACACAAAAAAGGGCTTTTGTGTGCTCCTATAATGTGTGATCCCATTCAGCAATCAGTGACACAATCTGATTAAATGTGAGTTCCGTCCTCTTCCAGTTCTTTCTATACAGCATCTGACATTGCTCTTTTTTTACAATTTACAAGAGTATATAAAACTTTTGAATGGGAGGATTTTTGTCTTCTTCTTTGGTATGACGCAACCAGTTCTTGCAACACCATGTGCTCATTGCCAAAGAGTGGAAGTTTTTTTTTTTACACACTCTTATGTTTTAATGCCAAAGAGCCACACACCTATAATGTCTAACCAATGTCTTGGTTAAAAGTTCTCACCATGCATTTCCTGTCGTCCACTCCAGACAGATTCTCCTCAAACTCTTTGCCCACGTAGAAGTCCATGGTGTAGTTTTTGAAGGTACTGAGAGTCTTGATGATTATGTGGTCGCCCTCGTGAATGATGTCCTTGTCAGGCTTCAGTAAGGTGACAATTTTCCTGATGGCAATGTTTAGATCTGGCCCACGAGCAAGGTGAAAAAAAAGGAGAAGAGAGAATAGGAAACAGAGAAGCAGTGACGTTTTATGCACACATGGACACACAAAGAACCGCCTCAGTCAGAGCAACATTAGTGTTGAGCTCCTGTTGAACTTCCAGGTTTATAATGTCATGACTGCGTTTTAGAGCTTCAGATTTGTGACGTTTTTTCCTTCCCTAGGCTTGACTCCCAATTTCCCCCCAACTAATAAACTCACCGAGAGCCTTCAGATACTCCTCAAAGTTATCACTGGAAATCATTTTCCAATATCCCGTCAGATTAGGGGCCATGTTGGTTGGTTTCTTTACTTCTTGAGAATGAGGAGATCTGCTGTGGAGAGCCGCTGGGGATGGAGTGCAAAAAATGCTCTCAAAAGCTCCAATTTGAACCAAACTCATTTTAATCTGATTACCTGCTGGCTTTCACTTTTTTTCTTTTTTTTTAATGGAAAATGTTGCTGGCACCTCCCACTTCCCTCCCAATGCCAACACTACGTAATCTCTCAATCCTCACCACTCTTTACTGTGCTGGGCACAAGAGGTATGCATGATCTACATAATGTAAAAGCTTGTGTGCTTTATGTTGGAGAATATTTAGGTGGGATTAGCGTGAATACACTTCCCTTATTAACTGACAGAGGGAAATTTATTTGTGATTCCACCTGTGGCAGATTTGGCCTGTCAGCTGATTCTGTTGTATAAAATGAGGCCTGCTTCAATGATGTTTAAATCAGGTTTTTAATTAAATATCAGAGCAATCAACAGTCAGACTAAACGAATACGAAAGAAATCACTCAGCGAGTGAAAATGGCTGAATGGAGTACACTAAGAGGATAATATTCGCAGTACAAAAGCAGAATCACCTGAGCTTAAAATGATCCAACTCGAACAATTAACTGTGGCACAATAAGTCTGTCACATCTTCTGTCTCGCCTAAATAACTCAATTAATTTGATAATCTCTTTTTTTTGGGCAGTGTGCTACAGCCAACACACTGCCTAAATCCTTTACTGACTGAAAGACAGGCAAAGACGCACACCATCATCATAATCACCATCATTTAGTATCAGTGGAATAGCAGTGCTTTCAGCCATTGGTCTCAGCGAGAAAACACCTCCTGTAGCCGAGCAACTGTCAGGATTACTTTAAATCCTTTGGTGGAAGAAATGCAGGCCTCACAGACACAGTGTGCGGATGACAATGGTGAAAATGAATAGAACCGAGAATGAATTGCTGCGGTTAGGAGAGGCAGCTGCTGAGTAAAGGCACCCGCAATGACATTCATATGAGAAATAAAAAAAAAAGAAGAAAAGATTAAAAGTCTACAACCTGGAAACCTGGCAACTAAGCTGTACACTCACTGGCCACTTTATTAGGTAGTTATTAGCTTGCTAGCAGTGGGTTGGACCTCCTTTTGCCTTCAAAACTGTCTGCATTATTTATGGCAAATATTCAACACGGGGCAGGAAACCTATTGACACGATATCATCGCACAGTTGCTGCAGATGTGTCAGCTGTGCAACCGTGATAAGATTCTCCCATTCCACCACATCCCAAAGGTGCTCGATTTGATTGAGATCTGGTGACTGTGGAGACCATCTGAGTACAGTGAACTCATTGTCATATTTAAGAAGCCAGTTTGAGATGATTTGAGCTTTGTGAAATGGTGTGTTATCCTGCTGGAAGCAGCCATGAGAAGGTGGACACACTCTGGTCATGAAGGGATGAGCATGGGCAGCAACGACACTCAGGTAGGCTGAGGCATTGAAACGATGCTCAGTTGGTACTAAGGGACCCAAAGTGTGCCAAAAGCATATCCCCCACACCGTTACACCACCACCACCTGCCTGAACTGTTCATACAAGGAAGGATGGATTCATGCTTTCATTGTATTTGCACTAAATTCTGACCCTACCATCTGGATGTCGCAGCAGTTATCGAGACTCATCAAACCAGGCAACGTTTCTCCGATCTTCTGTTGTCCAATTTTGATTAGGCTGTGTGAATGGAAGCCTCGGTTTCCTGTTATTAGCTGACAGAAGTGGCACCCAGTGTGGTCTTCTGCTGCCGTAGCTCTTCTGCATCAAGGCTCAACATGTTGTGCATTCTCTTTTCCATACCTTGCTTGTAATGAGTGGTTATTTGAGTTACTGTTGGCTCCCTGTCAGCTCGAAGCAGTCTGGCCAGTCTCTTCTGACCTTTGGCATCAACAAGGCATTTTCTCTTTTTGTGACCATCCTCTTTTAAACCCTGCAGATGGTTGTGTGGGAAAATCCCAGCAGATGAGCAGACCAACCCATCTGGCACCAACAACCATGCAATATTAAGAGTCACTTAAATCACCTTTCTTCCCCATTCTGATGAACTTCAGCTGGTCATCTTGACAATGTCTACATGCCTAAATGCATCACGTTGTTGCCATATGATTGGCTGATGATTGGCATTAATGAGCAGTTGAACAGGTGTTAATTTTGTGCTATTCAGAATTCAGACATTCATGTTAAGAAATATCACACGTTAATGATTTTTTTTTACCTCATCTGAACTTTAATTTCATCGCGTTTCTATGTTAATGTAAGTATGTGTGTGTCTTTGTCTTAAAGGTTTGCAAACTATGTAAACATCAAGCACAAAGATGAGAAATAAGACTATTTCCATCCCAACCAAAATCTGCTGCTTCATTATAAAAAAATCATATTCAAATGTTTTAAATAAATGAAATCCCCAGAAGTGATTTTTACAAACTTTCTTCTTTGGTGCGTATGCAGGCTGGATTTGAGCCGACAGCAGCAAAGAAAAACAAAACAACAAAAAAAAAAAAAACAGTCAGGCAGGAATACACAAAAATATTTATTTGAATTAATATAATTGCCATGAAGTGCGATGTGGAAAAACGTTGAATGGTGAAAAACCTCTAGGAAACAAATGTGACATGAAGATGTGGCTCAGTATCACTTCATAAGACACCACAGCAGCGTTCGGATGCTTCCTACTAAAAATAAGCGGTGCCTGGAAAACACACTTAGGCCACCAGAGCTTCCAATCCCTGAAGACAAGCACTCATGTATGAGTGAATTCACCCTTCGAGGGCTCCATCAGTCGTCTAGACTCCTTACTGGCTCTTGTGCTTGTTTAACGAGCGGTCTAAGCACTGTTCCCTTATTTCTCATCTCGCTGTCTTCAGTGTAAAGATTGTGCTGGTGAATATATTCTATCACAGAGTCTGGGACCAGGTATTTGACACTCAGTCCCCGTCTCAGCGCCCGGCGGACCTCTGTGGCGCTTGTCTCGTTCTTCACCCATTCCCTCACGAGGAAAATGTTCTGCCTGTGGCGGGAGAGCATGTCCGACTCGTGCACGGCCCGCTCAGGCTGCAGCTCCCCTCGATTGACGCAGACGAGGCCAAAATGCCCGACCAGCTCCTCGACGTGGTCGGGCCACCACAAGCCCGGGATCTCGAAGGTGTTTAGGAAATCAGCTCCACACAGAAGCTTCAGCTGAGGAGACGGATCTGAGTGGGGAGGCAGAATGAAACAGGGAAGAAGACTATTTACTGACTTTCTAATCAGTTTTTGTGATTAAAAAAAAAAAAAATACAAAAATAAAACATGGTGTGGAAATAAGTTGTGGTGTTGGTACTTTATTTCCCCTCCTGCAACTGGATACTCCAGTCCTCTTTCTGAGCGATCACAATAGCAAAGAGTGACACAATCCTCACATAGGCCTATTTTTGAATGCAGGGACACAGTTCAGTGGGTTTTTGCCAACTGTCTAGTCCACAACGAAGCTAGGAAAAAAAAATACTTGACTGAACTGTCTCCTCAAAGACTTCTCATACTAATAAGAAGCAAAATTTAAAAATTGAAGGTGCCAGTGATGTGAATATCAAAGAAAAAGAACGCGAACATTTTGAGTCCAAATCAGGCAAATTAAATGCACAACATGACTAAAATGGACTTGTTCTACAAATTACACAACTGAGATATTCATGATGCTTGAAGCTAAAGAAAATTATAACACTAATTATTCTAGGAATGCAGCTTTCACATTAAAAACTTAGAAGGCTTGCATAACCCAGATAAACGGTAATAAAAAGGAGACCAGAGCAGCAGACAAGCTTTCTGCTGCAAAAATGTCAGACTTTGTACACAACTGCTTCATTTTTTTATTAGATCTCAAGAGTTTCTCTGTTCAATATTCTAGAATTTGTCATCTTTATATAATGTAGTGTACAAAAACAGCAGAACCCAAAATATATCCCTGTAAATACTTCATTAGAAATCACAGATAATCCATGAAAATACTCATTGGGCAACTTTCATCAGGCAAAATATTAAATAATGTGCCTGCACACACACATGCACACACACATTAGGATTCAAACTATCCTTAATACTCTCTAACTACTGTTAGTCAGGACCACGGGGCACCATCAGGTTTCATCAGGCACATTATGAGGGATTCATGCAAATCCTTCCCCTATCGCAGAACTGGTTAAATATCAGCCCAATGTCAAAAAGAATCTTCGGCATGTCTAGTAGCAATGTTAGCATGCTAACATACTCACAGTAACAATTTGAACACGCTGATGTTTAGCAGATCTAATCTTTGTCACGTTCACCTTCTAAATTGCTAAAAACCACAAAGCACAGCGGCGGCACAGAGGGCTGACAATAATGTGGCACTTTTCCAAAACACTATACAAAGTTTCACTGTGACCTGCTGCTGGAAGAGTCAGAGGATCGTTAATGCTAAAGTCACACTTTAGGGAAAACAGTGGTCGGAGACTGCAGCACAACCAAAATTATTGTAATTGTGTGCAATGAACTTGTGAGCTTGTTGCCTTTGAAGTGGTTGCCTTGAAGATGAGGACTGCAATCACAGCTGCCGTCTTCTTAACTGCAAAATGACATAGATGCCCAGCAACCTTGCTTTTATATATGAATATAACCAGAATACAAACAGTTGGCAACCAGCTGAGTCCAGCCCCCTATTGTAAAGAGATGTGTCGCAGACAAACTGCACTCATTGGTGCAGACTGACTCAGACTGACTGCAGCATGTTGGCAATCTGTCTAGATTTCTAAATTAGATAATTAGATGGCAGTTATATGCAGACCTTTGACAGTCTGCGATCAACCGCTGGCTACAACCCTGAATGTATACCATTCAGCACTATATAAAAGGCCTGACAGCAGTCTGTGGTTAAAGAGTTTCTAAGCAGATCCCGAGTTTTTAACAATAAGAGATTCTTACTTGAGTTGTTGTGCGTTCCCACGCTCTGCTCATACTCTTTCAGAATACGTCCATAATGATACCTGACAAACAACCAAAGGAAAAAACTTCATTTTCAACATTTATGTGATAATACATAGTTTCCTTTCATTTGTGTATGTGAATTCATCCATTTCTTCTTTATCTTCATTTGCTTTCAGTATCTATGTTGTTTCATTCATGCACAGTGTGTCATTCCTGCTTTGTGCATCAACTTATTCTTCATGCATGTGCGATACACTTTTCAGTCTAAACATGTCAATAAAGCTTTACCGAACGGAACTGATTAGAAAAAGAAAAAATAGCCATGACTCATAGAAAAGCCGTTAAAATAGATGAATGAAAACCTAAAGTTGTTCTGTGTGTGTGTGTGTGTGTGTGTGTGTGTGTGTGTGTGTGTGTGTGTGTGTGTGTGTGTGTGTGCACGCTAGGAAGTTAGATGATGTGTGACAAGGCCTGCTCACAAATTCGGGACAAACTGTCAGTGTCATGCGTTGATCAGCACCCATGCTGTGAAAACATGCCTTACAGTTGGGTGTGTGTGTGGTGGGGTCGCTCTCAGGGGGATTTAAGAGGACGAAGAAGCAGAATGGCACAAGTGGATGAGACCTTTCTAAAGTGTCTGCATGTGTCATATAAAAGTTTGCATACATTCATCGTGGGCATGAATGTCATGGTAATTTGGGGGCTTTTAATGATTTCTTTGAACTGTTTTTTTTCCAGGGTGGAATGATTACCGTGATATTCATGCCCATGATGAGTGGATGTAAACTTCTGACCACAACTGTATGTCAGGCGTTCATAAAGTCAGGAATTATATTTCCATAAGATGCTTCCCCTTCACAGTCCAAAGACATGCATGGGGTTAGGTTAATTGGTGATTCTAAATTGACTATAGGTGTGAATGGTTGTCTGTCTCTATGTGTCAGCCCTGCAACAGACTGGCACCCTGTCCAGGGTGCACCCTGCCTCTCGCCCTATGATAGCTGGGATAGGCTCCCGCCCCCCCCCCCCCCCCGCGACCCTGAATTGGATAACCAGAAGAAAATGGATGGATAGATGGATGCTTCCTTTGGGTAAAATAAATGTCATATTTCTGCGCAGTTAACTTATAGGTTTGTGAACGAGTAAATACTCAGTCTGCCTTCTTACCCATCCTTTTGCTCAGAGTGCAGCACCTCTCTTCAAATATATTCATCGCTCAGGCAGCCTTTTGCTACTAAACCATTCCCAGTTGGCCAATGAATTTAATAGCCCGTGGTCCTAATTTCACCCCATGAAAAAACCCAGACCTGATATGGGTCCAGTCTAGTCTAGTGGCCCCCAAGAGACTAAAACACATGAATTAGGTGCAAAAAAAACCTGGTGACACTGTTACATAAACGGCAGAAGCTTGCATGAAAAAGGGCTCACAGAGGGGCAGCAAAGAACAGTGGATCCCTGTGAACTCTGCTGGTAAGACCAGGATGATCTTACCTTCTTGCACATTAAAACACCTTCCATATGACATGATATGACGACCTCTAGCTGTAGAACACTATTACTATGACAGGAGATATATTTGGTGACTAGGAAAACACAACATGTAACCTCACGATGTTTCAATCAGTTAAAGCAATGGCATTTCCTCTGTCCTCTACACGACTGACACTTAATACAAAGTAAATCTCCTCCCTGATTGATCACCGAACAACTCTGTGTTCAGGCCAGGGAATTACTGACTGCAGTTATTAACAGTAACCTGTGTAACAGTGCATGTAATTGTCAGTGAGGTGCATTCATAAACGCTTCTTGCACGATATCCTGAGATTTTTTTTTTTTTTTAATTTTAAAACGAATCTCCAGCATTAAAGATGGTTTATACCTCATAGTGACCACTGTCTCCGTCCAGTCTGGCTGCCGGCTCTCCCATTCATCAACTGTGACCCAGTTGGAGCTCTGAAGTGCCAGCTCTGCCATAGCAACACGATGCTTAGCCAGTACCAGGCCTTGCTTTCCATAGCTATCACCCACTGGGGACACAATGCCACCCACCACTTGGTACTGGCCTGGGGGGGGGGGGGGGGGGGATTAACAGAGTTTAACTGGGTCATGACAGAGAAAAAGAAATGCAATTGTCAAGTTTAATAGAGATAGTGGTGTTAATACAATTAATGTTTCATCAGATTTCACATTCGAGGACAAATGGGACAGTTAATCTTTTTATAATGAAGTGAAGAAGGTGAGCGATCATGACGAGGTGCGTCAAACTATACTGTCACTTATAATTCATACCGTGTCATCAATTTTAAGGCTTTAGAAAATAGCCCTAAACAGTGAATTTATTTAGTTGAGGAAGTTTGAAAGTCAAACATTCAGAAACAGGAAAAAAACAGCTCATCTGTGCAGCTCAAAGTGATTTCTGATGGTTATCCTCAAGCTAGTCAGCTGATGCCTTATAGGTAAGGGGTTAAAGGGAAACTGTAGGGGCATTAATGTTCCTACATGTTGAAATGCTACACTGTGCTTACAGCAGCTTTACGATGTAAATGTGTTGAATTTATATGAGGAGACTGTGTCTGCTGAAGCTGGGATTGTGTGCCAGAACGGTTCAGAACACAAAGCCTACGGTGACTAAGCATTTTTCCATGCATGGGTCTCCAAATCAGTGAGACTGGCATACACCAATTAGGCATAACATTATAACCACCTGCCTAATATTGTGTTGGTCCCCCTTTTGCTGCCAAAACAGCCGTGACCCATTGCTGCGTGGACTCCATTAGACCCCTGAAGGTGTGCTGTGGTATCTGCACCAAGATGTTAGCAACAGATCCTTTAAATCCAGTGAGTTGCGAGTTGGGGCCTCCATGGATCAGACTTGTTTGTCCAGCAAATCCCACAGATACGCAACTGGATTGAGATCTGGAGAATTCGGAGGCCAACACCTCAAACGTGTTCCTGAACCATTTTTGCTTTGCAGCAGGGCGCATTATACTGCTGAAAGAGGCCACAACCATCAGGGAATACCGTTTCCATGAAAGGGTGTACATCAGGCCTATTCAATTACTTTTTCTTCTGGGCCAGATTTGAAAATTTTGAGATGCAACTGGGCCGAAGACCCCTACTTATATTATTTCTTGAACTTAACTCTAAATATGGTACCACTTGAACTAAATCATAAAAATAAATAAAGGAATTCACAATAAAGGCTTTATACTGCATCGTTTATTGATGAGCAAAATAATTCAAGTGCATTGCAAATTTTAA
>JAVDPK010000712.1:225749-246009 GCA_034780415.1 Cichlasoma orientale
ACACACACACACACACACACACACACACACACACACACACACACACAAATGAATGAGTCTGATTCTGCTAATGGGTTCATGCTTATTTACCTACTTGGTAATTAGATCAGAAGTGGTGCTGGTTAATCAGAGGCACAGATATTTTGCCTTTTTTGAGTAGCCAGTTACTGTTTAACAAGAAGGGTCTTAATGGCCTAATTTGTATTGCCCATTAGTTAATAGTATGAGTTTTCCTCTGTTAATTCACATGAAAGATGAAGTGTTGGCATAGGACTTATTAGGCTATTTGCACTATGAAATAAGTTGTATTTGTTTGTATTGTGTGTCACTCATACTACATATTAACCTGATCCTCACTTTCAGATTTGTAGTTTAATCCACTGCTTTACATTTCCAGTGTTTTTGCTCAGTGGGCTGTTGTATCAGAGCTCATTGGCTCCTCCTCTTTGGACTCTTTCTAGAGGCTCATCCGTCATTGCAACCTAAACAGAACAACAGAGTTCATTCTGCTGCTGTTCACTAACAAACTCTCTTAATTCTCTCTCATACTCTCACATGCATTCAAACAGAAACTTCCCTTCTTCCGTCTCTCTTCACGCAAAGGAAAAAAGCTGAATCTGGCCACGCACCGCACTTGATGGCATTTCTCATCAAGTTTTTAATTTTTACTTACTCAGTTGCATTAGCATTTTCTGCTGTTATTTTATTCTTGGTTCACAGCTTTTGCCATTACAGCTCTGTTCTCTGTCAGCAAAAAATCCCATTATTTTTCTCTGCAGATTCAGCATCGTGTTTGCACAGTCTGATAATGGTGCTGTGTGCGTGTGTGTGTGCGTGAGTGTGTGTGCGCGCGTGGGTGTGTCTGTGTGCGCGTGTGTGTGTGTGTGTGTTTAAACTTTTTTAAAGTCATTATTTTGAATCAATTTACAAAATTAAACATTAATTTTAGCCCCTTTGGTGGTGATACACGAATTTTGGTGGAGAAAAAAAAAATCTTCTACCTAAATAATCTTTTTAGGTCAGAGATGTCAGAAAATGAATATTACAGTACAATATATAACTATAGAAAGTTACATAAACGTGGGCCAAAGAGGTTGTTGAGTGTTACTTGCAGTTCACACATAGCTTAATCATACATGCTGTATTGTAAGTATGTGTGTGTATTGTTAATTGATTTGATTGAACCACAGTGAGGTGCTGGTGTGTTGGAGGAAGGCATATTCTGGCTTTTGTTGTTCATCTTTTTATCTATAGTCCTCCTCAAGATTTTTGTACTTTTTGTAACATTGGTAAAACTACTTAGTGAAGCTTAGTTTATTGCAACAATTAACTCACGGGCCTCTTTGTTAGGGACACCTGTTCAATTACTCATTAATGCAGATATTTAATCGCCTAATCACACAGTCAAGATGACCTGCTGAAGTTCAAACTGAGCATCAGAATGGAGAAGAAAGGGGATTTAAGTCACTTTGAATGTGGCATGATTGCTGGTGCCAGACAGGCTGGTCTGAGTATTTCAGAAACTGTTGATCTACTGTGATTTTCCCACAACCATCTGTAGGGTTTACAGAGAATGGTCCAAAAAAGAGGAAATATCCAGTGAGCAGCAGTTCTCTGAATGAAAATGCCTTGTTGATGTCAGAGGTCAGAGGAGACTGGCCAGATTACTTTGAGCTGACAGGAAAGCCACAGTAACTCAAATAGCCATTCGTTACAACCAAATTTGTCGTGGTCCTGGGTCTAGGACCCAGTGTTTCTGAGTTTATGGACTTTATGAGGTTTTGTTGCCTTATTTTCTGTGATCCCAGGGTGTGTTTGATCATGTTTCAGTTCTGTTCCTTAGTTTAGTTCCTCCCTCTGTGTTGGTGCGTGTGTCTTGGTTCTTCGTGTTTATGTTCATTCTCATGCCTGCGCCCTGTGTCAAGTCTGCCGTCTTGTCTCCGTGCCTACCTGTTTTCCTTTGCTAGTCCCTCGTCCCGTGTGCTTCTTGTCCCGTTTTGCTTCCTCTTGTCTTGGGTAATTATTTCCAGCTGTGTCCCCACCTGTTCCCTATCCTGTCTTTATCCCGTGTTTGTGTTTAAGCCCTGAGTTTTCCTGTTCATTGTCGCGTCCTCGTTGTTTGTTCCCTCTGTGTGTGCCGTGTGTTTACGACTCAAGTATCATAGCTATCATAGTGTATTGAGCAAGTAAAGCTGTTATTTAAGTTCAATGTCCTGTCTCCCGAGTCCTGCATTGGGGTCCAATCCTGCCAGCCACACAGCACTTTCGTGACAAAAATATGCAGAAGAGCATCTCTGAACACGCAACACATCGAACCTTGAAGCAGACCGGCTACAGCAGCAGAAGACCGCACTGGGTGCCGCTCCAGTCAGCTAAGAACAGGAAAGAGTCTCAATTTCTGCTGTGATATTTAGATGGTAGGGTCAGAATCTGACAATGAACTCGTGGTACTCAAGTGGCCGCCGCAGTCATCACATCTCAGTAGACGACCTTTGGGAAGTAGGAGTTTTGCATCCCATCCTGGATGCACAGCCGACAAATCTACAGACAAGCTTTTGTGTCGTCATGGACCAAAATCTCTGAGGAATGTTTCCAGCACCTTGTTGAATCTGTGCCATGAAGAATTAAGACAGAATGCAAAAGAGGGTCCAACCTGGTACTAGCAAAGTGTACCCAATAAAGCTTCCAGTCAGTGTATAACAATAATAATAATATTTATAAATCTCTACGTTTTCTGTCGCTCCCTGCCTCAGTCTGTTTTTTTAATAAAACTCACAGAGCATATAATTACATTTATGTTTTTGTGGGACAACAAAATAACTCCTTTGTGTTAAACTTCTCTGCTTTGTTTTGGAAAAACAAAGACAGATTGAAGAAATGAACAAAAAGCCTGGCAAAAAGACATCCAGAGTAAGAATGTCCTTTATAATCTACCTGCCACAATTAACCCCCGAGTGAACCGGCACTTTTTTTATTAAAATGCCGAAGCTTGCGTGTGGATTCCTCACCCCCATACAGTATCTCTGTAGCACTTTTGCTCTGCAGTTATAGTCAGTTCCCTTTGCAAGCAGACAATAGCTATATTGTACTGAGTTGAAAAGACACTGCCACTGTACTGGCGTGTCATTGTGGAGTGAGAAAAAACTGTCAAAAACAAATTCTGGAAACCGTTAACCTCCTTATATGGCACCATACTCTAAATAAACTCCTGCGACTTAATCACTGACTTTTCACCAGTACGCTAAAGTCAAAACTCTGCTCTTCTCTTACCCGATATTGGTTGAGAAAATTAAACTCTTCAGGCAATAAAAACTTTACAGCAGGACTTTCATTTTACCATTTATTACAACATTTATTAAACAGCAGATTGACTGTGAGCACATATCAGTGATCAGTGTGCCAATTGTAAGTCTGTTGTTTTCAGTGTTATTTTCCAAGCTGGAGTTACAGCAGTTTTGAACTTGTACATATCGCTGAAAATGGCTATTTAGGGAGAGTAGACGGGGTGTTTTCTAAAGCAAATCAAGAGGTAGTTGAGGAGGATCAAAGGGTCACGGATGGAAAACCAAAGCTAAGGTGTGTGAAAGTGAGGGCACTGAAAACACTGCAGATGCATTAATTTGGGATGTATTAGTTGCTACCAGTTCTCTCCTCTCCCCTCTTCTCTTTATGGCCATTCACCAGTTATACTTAATTCAAATGGTCAAATTACCTGTTCAAAAAGTGAAAAGTAAGCCAGGCCTGTAATGGCTATTTTACTTAATTGGACATGAGCATGTTGTTGTACTTCATACTTTCCCTTGAGACTCATTCTGCACAAAAAAAAAAAGGAAAAGAAAGAAAGAAACAACCTGACAGGTTGTTTGTGCAAGATGCTGATTACATATGCATATAGTTTGCATATATTTTTCCACTTGTAGCAGGTTTGTGTATATGTGCGTACCTTCTGTTCTTCTCACCGCATCTAACACTGTAAAAAAAAAAAAAAAAAAAAAAATTCCACCCAAACCATAATCTTCTCATACCCCTCACCAAGTAGTTTTGGTGTCTAAATTTAACCAAACAGTGATTACGCTTAAAAATATTCCTACACGAGACTTGAACCAAAGGCTGCGGGATGAGAGTCACGCGTGTTGTCCCTTTTACGCTTTCCTGAAAAGTACTCACGCTGGTAGCGGCAGAGATGAGACATCATACAATATTAAAGATCTACACTGTTTACTTCTCAAGGTGATGTTTGCCTCTCCAGCATCATTTCTTTATTTAGACAGCAGCCAGAGGAGCAGTGTGAAGGGGATCACTGGTAATTGCTTGGAAAGTCTTGACAGAAATTCACAGACTTGGATTTACCAGCTCTTACAGACCTTGCTTACTAATATCATTATATTCAGACTCTTCTTTTAGTCCTGTGCTGTGTTTTTCCCTGTCTTTGAGAAATGAGGTCAATTTTGTAGCTATGGTATGATTTAAGAAAAAAAAAAAAAGGGGGGGAGGAGGTGATGCTACCCTCTTCGTTATTGGAGAATATGTAATTCATTCCTGTTGGCAGATATTGATTTTTGGAGAAAAGTGATGATAAACAATGTTTTCTTTCCCACCCTGATCCCTGTGGTAGATTAAAACAAACTGCGGAGAGTAATATGACTTGGCTTAGTATTAAATCTGAAAATGCCCTCCGTGGTCTTCTGACTTATGACACTATGAAAGTGTAATACTCCAAATATATCGAAATCCCCCCTGAATCAACCTCACTACCCACATACTTTATGCTGAGGAGTGATGAAAACAAATGCCACAAAAAAAAGTATTGGAGACTATATAAAATTTCACATAAATATGGCTTTCCTGCCTTAGAATTACAGTTCAGATTGCCACTGGAAAGCGAAGTATTGATTTGTATGTTATTACAAGAAATCCAAAAGAGAACAAGTATTGTTACACATTCTTTGTCATTACTTTCTGACATTTGCCATATAGTTCTTTCAGTCCTCAATCCACATGTACAGCTGAAATTGTCAAATACCAACAGACTATCATTAAATTGTCCAAAGCGTGCACAAGTCACCTCAACCGTCCTTCTGTGTATTGAACCTCAGGCTTTCTTTCTTTGGTGTCTGCCCCCCCCCCCCCCCATCCCCACCCACCGTTTTGAAAGAAGAAATGAAGGACAGAGATGCGTCAGAAAATACCAAAGAGAAGGAAAAGATTCAGACCACCAAAGACGAGGAGGCCTAGAAACGAGACAGCGCGGAGAGGGTACAGAAGGCAAGGACAGATGAAAGGCGAGATGTTAGGAGAGAGGCAGAGATAAGGAAAGGGATGAAAAAAATGTGAGAATCATGACAGAAAGAGAAGGAAGATAAAGGGGGAGAGGCTGCATGGTGTGGTGATGTTTGCCATTGCCACTCATTGTTTGGCGGCGTGAGCAGTCTGTGGTTGGTGGCGGGCCCCAGAGCGATTCATCATGATTATGTGGTGGTAGGCAGGTAATGTCACAGCAGGCAGGGCCAGGCACACCCGAGGTGGAGGCTGCCGCTATTTCTGAGCATCTGTCTTTTTCAGCCAGGATCTAGTTTGTCGCATCAGCCTGTGTTGTGTTTCTGCTGTGCCCCCTGGATGCCTTTTCTCCCTCTCTTTCACTTTCTGTTTTCTTTATTTCTGTTTGACTCCTCCACACATCTGCTTTGTGGGTTGTTATAGTTGTTCTACAGGGCCACGTAACAGATGTGTACCGCGTGTGTTGCTTTTACATTAACAAATGGACAGTGTGTTTGATCGACTCTGTGCTGCCGTTTTTGGATTTTTCCTCCCTAATCCTGTCTGGAGGAACTAATTTAAAAATACTTTCAAAGGTTAGATTCTGTCTCCACCTGTTTGGCACTCACCTCCCTCTTTTCATTCTCGCCTCCCTCTCCTCGCTGTCTCGCTCTTTTCCCGTGACTTTCTATCTTGAAACTTTTTGTATCGCTGAAAAATTTCAGTGGCATTCGAAGTCATTTGAATTTCTAGCCTTGAAGATTTGCATCTCTTTTATGTTTCAGTCTTTACTTATCCCAGTCAGCCACCTTTTGCTTCTTCTAAAAACAGCTCAGCGTGCAGTGATGAACACTAGTGCTTGTTTGTTTAAGTGTTAGCAGTTATGTGTGTAAACCAGATGCTGGTGGTGTGTAAGCTTGTGAAAAAGTGCCATGCAACTCTTACAGCTTTTCACGTTCATCATTTAGCAGCGGGTGTTATTGGAGCAGTAAAACAAACAGACTCCCTCATACATAAACACAGTTTACGTTATGTATTCTTCTTGGCTTCCTGTAACACCAAGTCTCTAATGCGCTGTGTGGCGGTGGGGAAGTCTGAATGATTAATGGTTGACTCTGTGGTGTGTCTGCCAAGGCTGCGACTAAAACCAGTGTCATTCTCGCTTGCTGCTGTCACTCCATGAATATTGTATAGGTTAGGTTTTGCTTGCCTTAAAAATAAGTCCATACCTGTTCCTCTATAGTACCACCAGTTTTAATCTTTCTGATTGTTTAGCCAATTTAGCCAAACACAGGAAATTGCTGGCATAATGGTCTTGAAATATCAAAGAGAAGTTGACAGAAATGACTACAATATGGATTTGACATTTACAGTACAAGGAGGAAAAAAGGATGCTAAAATTGAGGGACTCAGCACTCTGTTTGTTGACAGTCTGTGTGTAGGAGAAACTCAGACATGTTCTTAGGGTGAGTTAATATATCAGGGTAATGTAATGTGCATTATTTTTTGTTTAAAGTACATGAAGCTTCCAAATCGTGGGCTTGTCTCAGGGTCTCTGTTTGCAAAGCTAGCTAACATTAATTGCTGTTGTGAGCAAGCCAGTTATTGTTGTTGGTCCTCTGAGAATTCAGCAGGGTTATTTTTAGCGTTGCAGCTCCCCCCACAGCCACAAAGGTCATTATAAAACAGTTTTTAAAAGCTGAGTTTTTTTTATGAGTAACTTGATGTGTATAGTTGATAAAGAGGTCCTTTAACAACAGTTACATATTAATATGCTGCAGGACTATATTCATGAATGACTCGTGAATTATTTCTGAAATGTATTTTGCACAGAAGACAACAAAGATTTTTTTAAAAAAAGAAGGAAATTAGGACTTCATGTTGACAATATGTGTTAAACTACTTGCCTAACTGGGGAGGTACTGTCAAAGTCATCATCTACTATAATCACTTAGTTGACAGTTTACATTACTGAAAAGTATTAGAGTGTCAGTGTGCTGCTGTGTGCCTCCAGGTGCTCTGGAATATGATTACCTGTCTGTAGAGTTGCTCTGTCAGCACAATCTTGGAGGGAAACGGAGCAAAACATCATTTAGATTTTTTTTTCTGTCCTCACATCTTCTGCTGGGACAGCTTTTTAGCAGAATGTTTATATTGTAGGCTTCCACACTGTACACTTCTCTGTTAATATTTCTTCAATTTCTTTGTTTGGACATCTAAATACAATCACAGAATAAAGATTACTCTATATTAATGATTATTTTTGATTCTATAACTAAACAAAATTAGCACCTTCTCACCAGCCCTGTGTTGCATTGGTACCCACTCTGCTCTTCGTGTGGCTAATGTGTTTTTGTCAAATGTGTGGAAGTCAACTACAACAATTCTCTGCAAAGTAACTGTGAAAGAAAATGCTTTCTGTTGAAAGCAACCAGAAATAACATACCACTTTCCTCCATCTGCCCTCTTTCTGTCATTTTCTTCATTCATCAGCTCCTGAAAGTCCTCCTTCCATCTTCACAACACAGTCTCTTCACTCGTTATTACCATATCTATCCTTAACCATCCTAGCCTGCTGCACATCCTTTTCAGCTTGATCTCTCCGTCTAGCCAATTGATACAAGTCCTTTTCTCTGCCCAGTCTCACATACAGCTCTCTATAAGCCTTTTCCTTTTCCACCTCTCTCTTTGCTGTACGCCTAGCTTCCAGCTACTCCTGTCTATTTTCTTCATTTCCTTGACTATTTTTTGCTAACCTCTTCCTTTTAATCCTTTCATTCTTGGCAGTTTCCCTCACCACTTCAGCCATACTTTCCCAGTCATCTGATAACTCTTCTCTAACACCCAGAGCCCGTCTCAACTCCTGCCTGAAGTCTGTGCAACATTGTTCCTTCCTTAACTTCCACCATTTAATCCTTGGCACTACCATCGCTCATTTCCTCGTCTTGATTTCCCGAGTCATCCTACAGACTACATCCGATGCTGCCTGGCTACATTCTTCACTGACACCACCTTGCAGTCTCATATCTCTTTCAGATTACACCTTCTGCACAAGATGTAGTGCACCTGTGTGCTCCTTCCACTCTAATACGTCACCCGTTGTTCCTCCCTCATCTTGAACTTGCGTTCACCAAGTTTAAGATGAGGGATTCATGAAGTTCATTTCCATCATTTTTTGCAAAATCCACTACCATCTGCCCTTCTGCATTTGTCTCCTTAACACCATACCTACCCAACACCTCCTCATCACCTCTGTTCTCTTCATCTACATGGCCATTGAAGTGTGCTCCAATCACCAATCTCCCCCCCTGGAGACACCCTCTAACACTTCATCCAACTTACTCCAGAATTCCTCTTTCTCTTCTAACTGGCATCCACCCTGTGGGTCATATGTACTTAAAACATTCAACATCACCCCCTTGATTTCCAGCTTCAAACTCATGATCCTGTCTGTCTGACACTCTCTTCACCTTCACAACACTATTTACTGTTCCTTTAAGATTACCCCTACTCAATTTCTCTTCCTGTCTACACCATGGTAGAAGCTTTCCTTCCAGCCGGTCTTCTGCGCACACAATATATCTACCTTCCTTCTCTCTATCATATCAGCCAGCTCTCTCCCTTTACCAGTCATGGTCCCTACATTTAAGTCCTTACTCTCGCCTCCACACTCCTGCCTTTCCTTCTCTCTCTCTACCTTCAAACACACCTTCCTCCCCCTCCTCTTCCTTTTGTCTTCAGCCAGCGGTAGCAGAGTTTGCACTGGCATGCTGTTGGCCAACAGCACCAGAGGCTGGCACTGAAAAAAGTAACATAATGGAGCAATAAAAACATTTGGTATTCTTAATAATATCTAAAGCCTAAATATTTTATTGAAATACCGCAGGTAGAGTAAGTCATCTTTTTTCAGGCTTTGCTATAACCACAAATATATGGCTATTCTACGAGTGTCTTTATATTGTTTTTCCTGAATAAACTGAGAAGAAATTGGAAGAAAAGAAAAGCCTTTTGGCTTATGAAACAATATCAGCAAAGAATGTTTTCATTATTTTTTCATTATTTAGACTCTACAAAGGTAATATTTTAGAATAAATATCAGTAAAAGTATATCCAGGGCCAGGGCTTCAATTCTTGTATTAAAAACCATGCAATGTTATAATTGTTAAGCTGATGCCAGAACAGCGTCTTCTTTTACCGTCCCATCAGATCAGATGACTAATCACTAAAAGGATTCTGGTTTAAGGCCGTTTTGTCTTCCTTTTACATGCAATCGATTTGTGTTTCCTGGTCTTATCTTCATATACCTCTTTTAAAAAAAATGAAGTGGTCTAGTTTAGATGATGTGTAGCTTTTAAAAAGTGCAGTGTCATTCATAACATTTCTGTAGACAGATGATCCTCAGTGGATCATCTGTCTCCATCTCACCCTGTCTCTAATATCCTCTTTCACACCAACGCTCTGCATGTCCTTCATCACGTCATCCATGAACCTTCTTTGTGGTCTTCCTCTTTTCTTCCTGCCTGGCAGCTCCATCTTTAACATCCATTGTCCAGTATATCAAAGGCAGAACTAAAAGCCAGGTTGAATATTAAAAACAATTCTTGCTATGTCTTTTCTAAGGACTTTATCTCAACCTTAAAAGTTGTGAGGTCAAAGAAATGTTGAAGAATCCAGCTCACAAGGCTAAGTCATTATGTAACAAGCCAGCAGATTTTTATTTGAAAAAGAATACATTCTAGCAGTCACAAAAATTAAATGAAAAGGTCATAACATTGATAATGGTTCCTCACCTTCCTGTCTAGTCACATCAGCATGATTACTGATTTAGTATAACTAACAATTATAAAAGTAAAAGTTGCCTAAGGCTCCGGTCAAGCAGGCCTAAAGACCGGTGAGAGAACCCCTTAAGAATCAAAGGTTGCTAGGGAAATGTGTATTTCTCAACCGGTTGGGGGGGGGGGGGTTGCTTGTTGTCGATGGGTGAAAACTTGGCAACTACTTGCAAAGTGATTGTAAAACTGGACGCAAACTGGAAACCGAAACCGTTCACCTTCAAATTAAAAGTTGTATCTGTTGAAATATGTTGGCTGCAGCGGTGAGTCACAACTTTTACTCTGAAAATGAACGGTGTCCATTTCTGGTTTCCATCGCACTCTTCACAGTTTAACTATTACTAGCATTTTAGTTAGCAAAGGTTTGGAGACAAATCGGTGTCTTCCATGCAGACTGCAGGCGACTGCGGCAATCTGCCAGTGACAAAAGCAATCACCCCTCATAAAAGGCGGGTTCAGTGTATCCTATACTAAAGGAAGCAAACAGCAATCATCAAAACAACTTTTCTTTGCATTTAGATAATTTATCCAGCTTATCATAGCTGCTACTTAGATGCTTCCAGGTCATTTCACTCAGTTGTGAATCTTCCTAAGCAAAAAAGATTATTCAGTTGCGGTCCCAGTGTTGCAATATATGACTTAATCATGCCCATGAGATTCCTGTACATGACTAGTTTATCCCTTCGGAATATTGGAAGTCAGCCATAGCCTTCTCTTCAAGCTCAGAACACAAAAAGGTCTAAGCTTATCAGAGTTTTTAATAGATGAAGCACATTTGCCTTAAGTGTCTTAAAACTGATTAGCTATTCATCGTGCTTCACCCCTGTTAAGGCTTCAAACACCAAGCTACATATCACGAATGCAAAACAGGGTGATCAAATTCAGCGACGGTAAAAACTGAAACATCTTTGAAGTCCTAATTTGAGCAGATGCTGAATGAAAAACATTGTCACCCCACTGCTTTTATGTCCATAAACACAGTAAGAAAATACAGAGCATCCTTCCTTTCACTGATAATGGCAACATTTCATTTCAAGCAGTTAATGGGCTATTTGGACATGGGAGTTGTTGTGGAGCATTGAAAGGAAGCAGCTGTGATTACCTTGATCATAGTCATTTAACCAAACATTATCAGGCTTTTTTCTCTGAGAGTACCATGTCAACAAGAGACATTTACTGAACCCGTTCCATCTAATACTCAGGTTAAAGGGGTGACAGCTCTCACATAATTTGTCCACAGTGTCTTAAATATTGCCCTCGCTTATACCTATTTCTTTGAATGCCCTTATGTATTATTGGAAAGCATAGTTTCAGTCTCATAGTAACAAACAACTTGTTAGTCAGTGTCATACTCTCCTTTCCCTCAAATACTCATCTGCCTCTTCATATATTTATCTCCATAAGGCCATTAGTGGGCTACACTTGTTATTAATCTGGACTAGTTACTAATGTGACTTTCCCTTTACTTCACAAGTGGTAATACCTTGTCCTTCAATTGCCCTTTCAAATTGTATTACATTTTTTAGCTAATTAAAAAGGAAATAAATGAAGCTTAGCTCTAGAAGGGCATAAGACATCAGTTAATGCACTGATTCAGAAGTGTGAGCTCCTGCAGCCAGCTTATGCCTGTGTGACGAACGAAAATGTCAAGTTTTCAAATGAAAGTCAGCTTCCAAATCCAAATGCTAAAGTATTGTATTTAAAAAGTTATAATCAGAAACCATGAAAACAGTGGTTCTGATTTTTTTTTTTTTTTACATCAAGTATAAAGTCAATAAAAAAATGATAACATTGTTAGCTGTCTTAATAGTTGGACTGTTCTGTGTTTATAAATGTCAAATGTACTACACGGACAGTTTCAAACACAATTTGTCAGCTGTATGAATGTTGTAGTCATCTTATGAGATATTACAGTATTAAATTAAATGTTGATCGGCAGCAGAAGAGGAAGAAAAGAAACTGACAGCTCTCAGAAATCCTCCCTTGTGTGATTGTTTTGAGACACTAATGGATGGTTTTTGATGATATTCGCAGCCCTGTGAAAAACAAAGTACACGCCATGATTAAATAGCTGGCTTAACCTTTAGCAGCAATAATTTGAAGTAATTGCTTTTTGTATGACCTTATCAGTCTCTCACATTGGAGGAATTTTGGCCCACTCTTCTTCACAACGTTGCTTTGGTTCATTGAGATTTGTGGGCATTTATTTATGCACAGCTCTCTTAAGGTCCCACTACAGCATTTCAGTCAAGTTAAGGTCTGGTCTTTGACTGGATCAATGTAACACCTTGATTCTTTTCTCTTTCAGTTATTGTGTTGTAGCTTTTCTGGTGTGCTTAGGATCATTTTCCTGGTGTATGGCCCAGGTTCAGCCTGGCTTTAGCTGATGGACAAATGGCCTCATATTTTACTCTAAAATACTTTGATATACAGGGGAGTTCATGGTCAATTCGATGACTGCAAGGTGCCCAGGTCCTGTGGCTGCAAAACAAGCCCAAATCATCACCTCTCTACCACTGTGCTTGATGGTATGACATGTTTGTGCTCATATACTGTGCCACTATGCCTTATAGCTAGACATCGCTGCTTTGATCTTGTCTGTCTAATATTTCATAGAAAAAAGTGCATATGCAAAATTACTGTTGGATTCATAGAACATGTGCACTGTTCTATTTTGTTCTTACCAACGTGGGTATGTTAGTGAATCCGAATCAATCTAAACCAACAGGCCTGTGCAATCTGCATACAATCTGCATGCTATCTGCATACTGCCACAACCCCATTTCTCTATATAAGGAGACACGTTTACCTCCAGATGAAGCAGAGAAAGCGGTGATGATGTAGTAAGAGAGAATCCTGCACTGCTAATGCAAGAAAGCAGGGAAAAGCCAGACTGAAGAAAATAAAACAATAATGTCTAAGGAGGAAACTACAAAAGGCACACCTTTCCAAAGTGTTTCCACTAGAGTGACGATGATTTTAATAAACAAACAAGGAAACAAAACAAACACAAAGTCAAAGCTAAGTAATGGAGGTTCTGAATATTGTTTATCGTTTATGAAAAAAGGAAAAACCAAGACTTAACGGCCCATAAGAAAAAGAAGAAAACAGATGGAGTACAAGAAGCACATGATCAGCCCAAATTTCACTGCAATAAAAAAAACAAAAAAAACAAAACCAAAAACAGATTCTCCAGCATCCATGAGATAGTGTCAAGAAATAATACCCTAAGTGACGATATAGAGTAATGATAAAAGTCATTTTTAATGAAAGATAAGATAAGGAATATTGGAAAATGTTTAAATTAAAAGGTTAAACCCTGCAGCTTTTCATTCAATATTTTGTTTTCCTCTTGTGGTGTTTTGAAAAACTGTAAGTAATAACCAAAAGGAAATATTATTATTATTATTATTATTTATTAGTTATTTCATTTAGGTACAAAAATAGTAATGAATCACTGATTTGTGGGTGAAACATTCATACATGCACAGATTTGTGCATAGGCACTGTTGATGAGGCCCATTGTTCTAGTCTTGTGGTTTGCTGACTTTCCTGACGTCTTTCATCCTTGACGTTGCATTAACACACACCTGAGTGCTCCAGACCAGCAAACTGTCAAAACTTCCTCTTTTATGGAGGTGCTCACACTTGCTGATGATCAGTTAATTAAGTGCATTTGATTAGCATCATCTGGCTGCTGCTTACCCCCCTTCTTATTTATGTGGAAGCAATAAGGGTGTACTTAATTTTTCATAGCATAGAGTGAAAAATAAAATGACCTCCAGCAGGCCACTGGTGTGAATGTCTCTGACCAAACAATTAGCAGGTTGTCCACTGGTGCCTTGTGCTTTTTCACAGATGAGAGGAGGTTCAACCTGAGTACATGCTGCAGATGTGAAAGGGTCTGGAGAAGCCATGGAGATCGTCATGCTGCCTGTAACATCATTCAGCATGACTGGTTTGGTGGTTGGTCAGTGATGGTGTCGCGAGGCATATCCATGGAGGGACACACAGATCTCAACAGGCTAGGCAACAGCACCCTGACTGCTATTGGGTATTGGGATGAAATCCTTGGACCCACTGTCAGACCCTACTCTGGTGCAGTGGGTCCTGAGTTCCTCCTGGTGCATGACAATGCCCAGCCTCATGTGGTGAGAGTATGCAGGCAGTTCCTGGAGGATATAGGAACTAATACCATTGATTGGCCCTCACGCTCTTCTGACCTAAATCCAGTCGAACACCTCACCTATGTTTCAGTCCATCTGATGCCGTCCGGTTGCACCTCAGACTGTCCAGGAGCTCAGTGATGCCCTGGTGCAGATCTGGAGGGAAACACCCAGGACACCGTCTGTCGTCTCATTAGGAACGTGCCCCGATGTTGTCAGGCATGCATACAAGCACATGGGGGCCATACAAACTACCGAGTACCATTTTGAGTTGCTACAACAAAATTTTAGCAAAATAGGCTAGCCTGCTGCAACATTTTCTCACTTTGATTTTCAGGGTGTCTTTGAATTCAGTCCTCTGTAGGTTGATCATTTTCATTTCCATCAAACAATGTGGCATCCTTTCATTCCTAACACAGTACCCCGTGCATATCAGTATAGATATCCAACATGATTTTTTCCCCCCATTGAGATCTGATGTGTTTTCAAAGTGTTCCTTTATTTTTTGAACAGTGTACATTCCACTATAAAGAAATTAAGGCAACAGTTGCAACACTACAAAGAGTGGCTCACATTCAGAGTGAGACAGAAAGGCTAGCAGGTGGTGGGAAGACAGACAGCACAAACTGTGAGGGAGGGAAGGGCAGCCAATGTTTGACTTTCAAAGAGTTAGAAGGACAGAGATAGACAGTACAAGCAGATGAAAAGTTGTTCTCAGTAAACAAGCACACATACAAATTGGCACACTTCAAAGATAAGAATTTCTATTAGAGTTATTTTGGGTAGTAACTGCTTTCAGTTGATTGAAGATAATGAAACAAAAATTAACTGGAAAAAACAGTTTGTGGATGATGAGCGTTTAAAACTGTTTTCACTTTTGATCTTTATACCAAGTAAAGAAATTTGAATATTTCAGGTTTGTTTTTGGCCAAAAACATGTAAAATCTCTTGAGGAAATAATCTCCTAACATTGATCATCTTGTTGAATGGAGTGTTTTGCTGGGAATACCTTGTGACCGGCATTTATGTGGATCGTATTTTGACTCACACCATCCAGCTAAACATTGATACATGCAAAGAAATTCCCTCTCCCCCGTAGCAGGACAATGCACCCAGCCACACTACAGACACTGCTCGGGGCTGCTACTTTTTCTTGGGCTAGTGTTGCCACTTTAAAAGAAAATCTGACTTTTTTTGTGGTTTGCCAAAGGCTCACTGCTCTCTCTATACCTTTTTAGACATTTCCCAGTTTGCTCTGCTCCCAAATGCTGACTGCGTAGGACTGCCTAACAAGCCTAATCTTGTTACCAAGCCTAATCTAATTTGCTACCTTTAAACTGTACAGGTAGCAAATTCAATGCAATTTTCTAGGGAAAAACACAACCTGGATGTATTTATAATAGGGCGAGGTTAATACAAGGGTAGTTGTCTTTGGCAGTGCATTTATTTTTATAACAGCTGCACCCCTGATCATCGTGTGCTCAAAGAGATGCTTCTGGTGTGTGTCCTGTGCATATACTGTATTTCAAAGCAATAACATACAGTAACACATAGATCTCAGATGTCTCCTCTAAAAATCCTTTTGATTTGTACGTAAACATCCTGTAAAAAAGGCTGAATGTGATGGCATGCGTTTGGGAAATGAAAGCGTTTTGTGAATGTATTTGGATGCAAGCTGCAAACCGTTCTTTGTGTCTTTGCATTTTTCTTCCTTGTGATATTTCTTTTTCTAACACAAGATAAAAGCAGAATATATTATTGGACAACTGAGTGATTTCTGATTTGATTCCACTTCCTGGAAGAACGAGTAAGTCAGACCAAAGCAGCCCATGAGCAGAAAATAAATAATGCCTCACCCCACCTCCTTACTTCTGTTCCTTCCTCCTAAAATGCCGTCTTCCTCCCTTTGTTTGCTACTTTTCTCTGAGACTGGGGTTTGGTTGTCGAAGTATTTTGGTGATGAATGTCTTTCTGTTGTAGAGTTTGCAGATGCTCTGTTTATTTCACTCATCAGTCAAGTTAAAATTCAGAAAAATACAAGAAAAAAATCCTTCATCTCAGCACGCTGCCTCTGCCTAAGCACCACTCAATTTCCTTTTGCTTTTTAACTTTTAATTTGTCTTTATTAGTTTCTTTTCCATCATACTTTGTATAAAGCTTTCTTTCTTGGATTTGATTACCAGTTAGGAAATTTTTTGAACTATTTCTGGTGACCTGTGTGAAACTAGGACTCGGTACGAGTGTGTATTTGTCAGCTCATCTACACAAGGCATAGAAAAGTGCAGATAGTAATTTATCATCCTGATCCTGATCATGTCTCATTGTTGGGGTTAACACATAGCTGCAATTAATGATGTTCCTATGGTTGTGGCAAGTATACAAATAGAGGCAGCATCTGCTGTTTGGGGAGACTCGGTGAGGACGCGGGTATTTTATAAGCTTAAAGCAAAGACTGCTACAAACAGCCAGAAGCAACAAATATGACCTAAGCTCCCCTTAATACTTTGTCAGAACCAGATTATGCTTAGTATTGGTGAGTCTCATTAATAACCTTTTACAGACAGGTCCTACACCACGTGCATGTCATTATAGCAGGCAGCAGGGCAGGTAGAAACCTCAGGGAGGTAGCTGCCATTATTCATTTCATTACTTAGAATATATAAATATCACTCCTATTGCCTTTTGTGGATGTGCATCATCTTAAATTTAAATAATTCATCATTATGCTCATTATGATTGAAGATTTTGGTGCCCTATGCAAAGCAAGTGACGCTTCATTTTGCTCTGTTACTTTAAAGAGTTTTCCAGATTTTTCCGCGCCTTCAGTAAATCGATGAATAAATTTCTTGGTCACATCGAAGAAATCAATGCATTTATTCAGCGATTTGCACATTGGACAGTTTAACAAAGTTGTCTAACAGCATGTTCTGGAAAACTTAATTTCCCTGATAAACCCCTCTTCATCGCAGCGTTGATGTTTAAAAAGCCAGGTTTGTGTTACTGGCATTTTCCAATATCAGAGGTGAAGGGTTGAGAAGAGCGAGGGAAAATTAATAACACAAACTGCAGGAGTGCAGAGCAGAGCCATTGATCATTTTCAACAGGGTACAGAAAATAACAAGTAACCTTATACATAAATAAGTGCGCTACAATGAAAAATCCAATATTTACATAGATAATAAAATTACTTGTCTCGAGATAAGGCTAAAGCTTCTTCTTTCTTAATTTATAGCTGATTTTCTCATGCTTCTTTATCTTCTGCTTTCTCTCCCTGTCTCGGCTCTCTCACTCACTCTTTTTTCTCTCTCATCCCTACACATCATCCTTATTGAGACTAAAAGGGTTTTTAACATAATTTCTTTTGCAAAACACTGTCACAAGGCAGAAACATCCGGTGTCATCTTAGGGATTTTTACTCAAAAATGGAATATTAAATTAAAAACATGAACTGCCACATCGGTACTTCATTTTTCATTCAGTCTTTTTTTCCCCGTTATGATAAAAAAAAACTTTTGAAAGATGACACAAATGTGTCAAAAAGAAGAACTTTCTCCTTTAAACCTTTAACATGTTTTTGCAAGATTTCTCAGTCTTTTTTGGTGTTATACTTGCCTTCAGTCCTTTTAACTGTCTAGATTCCTTCATTTATTTGTGCCGTGTAATTAAAGTAATATTGCTGGTTCTTTCTTATGTAGAATCTTTTTGAAGTGCTTATTGCACCTCTGCACATGAAAAGAGGTGATGCTTCTGCAGCGAGTTACCAGCTCTTGAAGGATGAAATGTGTTGTCCTGCATTCCTTATACCCATGAGTGTCAGAGAACCTTGGCTCGGCTTAACGGGCATTATATAGACTTAAGGCAGGAGTCTCCCAGGATGCTCTGGAGACTGCCTTGACAGTCTGTCAACATTACCTCAAGTGACCTCTTAATAATCTTATGCTCTTCTTTGCTCTGTCTTTGCCTCTTCTTTCCTCTTGTGATAATGCTTTCAGCCAGGAACTGAAATCAGCACCTGGTGTGTACCAAGTATGGGTAGATTTTCTGTTTGGATAGTTCTTGGAAGAGAAATCTGCTCCACAGTCAGATCATCCTATCATCCCCCTGTGGGATAGCAAATGACCGATAGCACACATTATGGTAATGCTTTCCACGTTCCATAATGTACAATGCCCAAATTACCCCCCGCCCCCCCCAATAAAACCTCAAAGAAAGCAAACCTCCGAGTGTGAGAGAGATGCAAACACCAGGAATTTGTTTTTCATTTCCAACATGAGGAGATATTTACACACAACACATACACAACATTTACAACCATGAGTGATTTAGCTTTACCTTGCTAAGTGCACAAATGTCAGCCGAACAGCTAAAACAGCATTAAGTCGTAATATTCGCCTGGATTTTTACTGTTTTGCCTTCGATCTATTTGGGCGAACTCATCCAGTCTGTTTTTATAGGTTTAGAACGTCTCACCTGAATTTTTCACCACCAAAAACACCCGACGAGAGGAAAAAAAAAACTTTAAGGAGATGAGATAAACGAGCATCTCTGCCAGTACAGTCACGTTACGCTCTAATTTAAAAATCAGTCCAAAAGCTTTCGGCTGCTTCCTTATTCACAAGGGGTCGCCACAGTGGGTAGCTCCGCATGTTTTGATTTGGAAGAATTATTTTTTTTGCCAGATGCCCTTCTTCCAGTCAGAAATATCCTTCTGTTTTCTCTCATGATGATGCATCAATGTTGCAACACACACACACACACACACACTCACACACTGATCACTTTACTAATCCCCAACACTGTCGGCCACTGGCACAACCTTACTATCCATCAGCATAACGCTGTATACTGTGAATGAATTGTAACAAAACTAATGTGTACATGAGACATAAAACAGTTTATTATTTTGGACATCAAAAATATGCTTGGCTGTTGGATTATTTTCATCCATGCCAACGAGGTAACTTTAAACCCTGCTGTGATCTTCACACCCTAGCTTAATCACCTATCAACCAATCACCTTGGCTTGACTTTAATGTTAAATTAAAAATTTTGCATCCACATAAGGGGACCAGTAAAGAATGTAAGTAAAGCAGTCACATTGAATTAATGACAGTTAACTTCCACACCTGTGATATTTTGGCACTTTATTCCTTTAAAAAAAATCTTTATATTGTTATGCTTTCATTAGCTAGTGCCAGCAGAGAAATGAGGGACAGCAGGTTATAACAAAATGCTCTGCTGGATTTGAACTATAGAATTTTTAACCTCAAACTATCATCAGCCTTCCAAAACTGAGCATGTTTAACACAAAACCAATAACGTCTGGTTTTCATTTAAAAGCGCGTACAGTATTTCAGTTGTAGTGCTATTTTGCATACAGATATTTTCCAGTTTTTTGTTTTTCAAAAGCCGTTCTCCATATTTTTCAAAATATGGGGAACGGCTAAGAATATTAACTAAAAATATTAACTAAGAATATTAACTCTTAATGTTGGAGAGGTACGTTGAACATGTTTCACAACTGCATGGAGCCATTGCGCATTAGAGTGTAAAGTTTCTGACTTCATTAAAATTTAATTTTTTCCCCGAGAAACCAGTGCTCCATTTTTACTTTTCTCTGCGCTCTGCACACACCTTCACTATCTAGGCCAATGCACCCCATGGCCATGGACTAACTGCAAGTGTCATATTGCAGGGAAACAAAAGCTCAAACGTACCCTCGTGTGTGCACACCCATAGACGTTTGTGTGCTACAATTGTGAGGTCCCTTCTAGGTCATATCCATTTTTTAAGACCAAAACCTAATTCTCAACCTTAAACTAAAAACAAGTCAGAATCTTCAAAGGATTTTTTTTTTTTAAAGAAGTGAGGAATGGCCCCAAATGCCCTCATTTTCTAAAAAACCCTCAAGGCCTATACCTTACATAAAACATATGGACACACACACACACACACACACACACACACACACACACACACACACACACACACACACACACACACACA
>JAVDPK010000712.1:260138-276421 GCA_034780415.1 Cichlasoma orientale
TTTTAGTTTAGGCAGTGTTGTTTGCAGTGTAGTTCAATATGCTTCCTTAGTCCATTTTTGTATTTCTTATTGTTAGGATCTCTTTGTCTGTCCATAGTAGCAGACTAATAAAATACTAGAATTTCACTCACCAGAACGGAAGCACAAACTTCTTGGTTGGCCTATGGGGATTGATTCCCTTTTGCAGCCAGCCTCATGAGGCACCTAAAAGTATTGTAGTTTATGCCACTTCTGCTTTGGCTTCATTTTTCAGCTCCAGAGATTGCACCTTGGTTATTTGGAGCTCAGCAAGCACACACCTGCCAGAGAACAAAAATGATAATGGGGTCATACGGAAAACTGTCAAGTGATCGTGTTTTTTAATGTCTTATACCATTGCTTTAAAGATTTAGCTTTTAAAAATATCTGGAAGCAGAATTTAAGTGGTGGTTGTAGACTGTGGTTAAAGTAGATAAATTATGGCTAAGGTTTGCCATTGACCAGGCATCTCTAGACTTAAAAGATGGTGGAATGGTGAAAAGCATTAGACTTAGGTAGGCTACTTTCAGTCATTTATTTAATGTTTAGAAAAACCTGTAATCCAATAGTTGCATCCAATTCATGCAGTGCTTGGCTGGCTGAATAATGGCAGCAACTCAGCCATGAAGTGGTAGACCACGTAAAATCACAGTGGATGCTGAGGCACATAGTGCGCAGAGGTCGCCGACTTTCTTCAGACTCAATCTCTACAGACCTCCAAACTTCATGTGGCCTGTGTAGAGAGCTTCATGGAATGGGTTTTCATGGCTAAGCAGCCTTACATCACCAAGCGCAATGCAAAGCGTCAGTTGCAGTGGCATAAAGCACGCCGTCACAGGACTCGAGAGCAGTGGAGACGTCTTCTCTGGAGTTAAAAATAACGCTTCTCCATCTGGCAATCCGATGGACGAGTCTGGGTTTGGCGGGTGCCAGGAGAACAGTACTCGTCTGACTGCATTGTGCCAAGTGTAAAGTTTGGTGTAGGGGGGATTATGGTGCAGGGTTGTTTTTCAGGAGTTGGGCTCTCGGCCGCTTAGTTCCAGTGAAAGGAACTCTTAAAGCTTCAGCATACCAAGAGATTTTGGACAATTTGATGCTCCCAGCTTTGTGGTAACAGTTTGGGGATGGTCCCTTCCTGTTCCAACATGACTGCACACCAGTGCACAAAGAAGGACCATAAAGAAATGGATGAGCGAGTTTGGTGTGGAAGAACTTGACTGGCCTGCACAGAATGAATTAGAGCAGGGACTGTGAGCCAGGCCTTCACATCCAATATCAGTGTCTGACCTCACAAATGTGCTACTGGAAGAAAGGTCAAAAATTTCCATAAACACTCCTAAACCCTGTGGAAAGCCTTCCCAGGAGAGTTGAAGCTGTTATAGCTACAAAGGCCGACATCATAATAAACCCTATGGATTAAGAATGGGTGTCACTCAAGTTCATATGTGTGTGAAGGCAAACTAGTCAATACTTTTGGCAATATAGTGTAGCAAACTCTGTTGTCCACCTATTAAATTCCTTCAAACTCTTCAGTTTATTGATTGTGAGGATGGACAGGAGTGGATATAAAGCACAAGTTCACAATTTGGTGCAGACAAACACCATACAAATGCTAGTTACTTTTTTGTTCTTTTGTTTTAATTCTTCACAGATTTACAAATTGACTCATTCACGTTTAAATGCCTTCAGACAAAGGCAATGGTTTTATGCCCCTCTTTAAGACATACTTTAAGGTTAAACGAATGAAACAACATTTTTCCTTTTTAGCAAACAGAAGATCATAGAAATCTGGAAGGAAATGAGGAGAGTGATAAGGTATGACATTCAACTAGTGTCCCCAGCTCAGTGGTCAGCGTCTTGAACCTCTAGGCCACCTGACTGCACAAAAATCATCTGTACGTTCCTTTTTGTTTCTTGTCTGCTTTGTCCGGCTGGAAAAAAACAAAAAAAACAAACCTAAATTCTCTTCCTCTGGCTGTCTCCAAGGGAAGTGAGGACAAATCACCTGCTGTAAACCTCAGCCGTGCACTCTGCTCACTGTTCCCTGTCTAAATTCAAATCAAGAGCCAAAGCTGGGGAAAATGTGATGGGGCAGTGCAGGTGGGGTAGGAATGAGGACAATCAGAATCGGGTGAGAGGAATTTTATGTGTAAAAATAAACAAACAATTACTTGTTTTATCTTTTTTACACTTTGCATTCTCTCCCTTTTCCTCATGTCTTTCTGCTTTCTTTCATTTGCCTTCTGTCGCAGTTTTCCTTCTAAATGGTTCGTCTGTTTGTAAGTTTCTTCTGACCTTGGTTGTAGAATACCTCCTTTAAATTTTACCTTCTTCTGATTTCTGACCCCTCTATCATGTATCATACCTTATCACCACACGGCTGGATTTTCATCCACAACAATTTCAGAGGAATTTCTTGTTTTATCTTTGGCCTGGAATCACAAAGACATTCATTTTTTTTTCACTTTATTCACCAAAGGGACAGTCTTACCCTTTTAATAGCCACGAATTAGATGTTGCTGACACCTAGAGCTTTAGCATTTTTTTTAAACCAACATGTCCCTGTTTACATGCAATGGAGGACAAGGAGTAATACAATATAGTTCCTGGATCTCTTCCTCATTTTTCTCATTAAAGTCAAGTCAGCTTTTTAGCCTACACGGCATCTTCGTTAGCATAAACTGAAGTCAGCCGGAGATGGATTTAAAGACCTCTGTGCGGTGAGACTAAAACAGACACAGATGTCAGATTTAAAAGCTTGATGCGCTGGCACTGTATTGGAAAAAGTATGGCTGCTGAATGACTACATCCCTATGCTTATTTAAGATGCAGGTCCACAGTGAAGGAATAATCTTATTAAAAAGACCTGAACTGGCCTTATATCTACGCAGCCGGCACCACATAAGTAGTCATTGTCTGCTATTATAAACTGGCCTTCCTTCATTTTACTTTGTGAGTTATCGGTGCATTTTTTCGCTTTACCAGACTACAAGTACACAAGGATTCAGTGTCTGCAATTAATGTGACTGAAACATTTGAAAACCCCAGCCCTGTTTGTAACTAATGTGGATTCTGGCCCTGACACCTTTTATCAAGTAACTATGTCAATTGCCATGCAGTGATTCTGTGTAGTGTGCACCAACACAACGTCCTAATGACTGCAATACAACCACTATGCTGCTGTGTCAGGAGAGCAGAATGAATCAGCATGACAAGCATAATTATAGAAAGGTGCAAGGTAGCAGCAGCATGAATACCAGCTAAATAACTTTGTTTTGTATCACACCATCATCCCATTTTGTTCACATGCAGTTGCAGCTAAATTAAAGTGCCAAGAATGCTTAATCACGTATGTTTTTAAAATTCTCTCTCACATATCGAGCAGATATTTCTACCCTCCCTCATTCTGTGTTTGATTAGCTGTAGATATAAGCCTGGACAGTTGTTTATAAGAATAGCCAACACTTTTTGATTTATTCATCTGACAGTTCCTCACACAGCTGATACTGTACACAGTTGATAGTTTGTAAAATTTTCTGAAAAACTTGACATTAGTGGATACTCATGTTAAAAAAGTTTCATATAATGAGGTCAGTGTGTATACAGAGTCCAAGAACACAAATATGGAGTTGGAAATGACTCAGGCTGCTTTAATTGTAATTTTTTGAAATATTGCAAATATTGTTTGAATCAAAGCAAACAAGCAATCATTGCAAATGTTTATTTATATTATTTATTCTCCACATTAATGAAAGTTTCTTAGGTTGTCCTAGAATCCTTTTTCTTTAAGAAACAAACAAAGAAAGGACTCGTAGTTCACGTAGGTCATAAGTTCGTCTGCTCCTCATTGTAGCAGCTTAAATTTAATTTATCTTCAGGCATTTAGTTTAGTTGATATTGTGATTCCATTGTGGCATTATGCAAAATTAATAACGTATGACTCAAAATATTATAATTTGTAGAACTAGCACATCACAGTAAAAGCCAACAGAGATTACATGGTGAGAAATGGAAACCAAAAAAGAAGAAAACTGCACAGAAACAAATATGTTGTTTTTTTAAAAGAAGTCCGGCTCCTAAATACACAGACACTGGCACGACGAGAGCAGATACCAGCCAAAATGTTTTAGTTTACCCAACTCACCACCTTGTGAAAGTACAGTTCAGTAAATTTGTAAGCAATATTTGTCATATCTAGTTAAATTAATAGCTGCTACAGTTAAAACTTATGTTTTTAAAACCTGTCAAGGCAGTGCTTTACTGACAACAATTATTTTTGTGGGTCCTGCTCTTTAAAAAAATGGGGGGTTTTCTGTAAAAACATTGAATCAATCAGCCTGATGTGATGCAGATGAATGTGTGTGTGTATGAGCATGTTAATGAATGTGTGCATGAGTTTTTTTGTTCACTGACCAATTTTAAAAAAAAAACACTTTGGCTCTCTCCAGCCTTTTTCCTCTTACATGTGTGCTCCTGCCTTTGCTACTTTCTTTTTGTTCTCTGTCAGAGCACAAAGAAAGTAATTTTTGGGAAAGATTGGAGAGAGAGCTGGTGAAGAAGGGGTGCTGAGAAGGGGCTAATACCATACTATGAGGTTGAGAGTTGGGTGCTCAAAAGAGAAAAATGACTTCAAACATTTCTGTTCCCTTCAGTGCTGTACCTCCCCTGGATAAAGCACTCTCTGGTGATGAACACCGCATCTGTGTGACCAGGTCACTCGTCACTGACTTTGTCTCGTCTGTCCTTCTGCTTATCGGATTATTGACTGGTCTTCACACTGTGCCGTGGCCCCTTTTTGCTCTCATATATTTTAACAGAGCTGCAGCTATCTGAGGACACCAAGGTCACATTTAATTGTATGTTCATTTTCAATAAGAAAATATTTTTAGAAGAAAGTCAAGTCAGTTTATTTTATTTATATAGCACATCTAAACACAGCAGATGTTGACCAAAGATGCACAACAGTAAAATAATAATAAAAACAACAACAATACAAATTATTTAAGAACAGCAACAAAAAAAAGAGTGTGACTGAGAATGCAAACTCTGCTGCCTGTACAAACCAATCGGGAATTCGGAATTACTAGAAGGTGCTGATCAACAGACTTCATGGGACATAGGAATGATCTGCAAGCTAATGTGGAGTGAGCCCATACAAAGACATACAGTACAAGTCAAGAGGAATGGGTAAGTGTGTCCAAATGTTTGACTGGTACTGCATATGTGAGTAACAGTACTTTAAAACTGATCCTGCACTTCACAGGAAGAGGTTGAGGAAATTTTGTGAGAGCCAGGTTTTAACCTCAGCTAGACAGCAGGTCTGAATTTCAGAGGAATTGGAGCCAGGCTTAAGGAGGTAAATCTGGGTATCATCTGCATAAAAGTGGTAAGCAACATAATGTTTTTTTAAATAAAGAGCCAAGTGGTAGCATGTATAATCAGAACAGAACTGGACTAAGAATTGAACCTTGTGGTACGCCACATAGGTTAAGGGGGCAATGTTAGAAGAATAAATGCCAGTGCTAATGCCAAAGGACTTGTTACTCTTTAACCAGTCTAAGCAGTGGCACAAATACCAATACACTGCTCAAGCTGAGAAATCAAAATGTTGTGGCCCACTGTATCAAATGCAGCGGTAAGATCCAGCAGTGCAACAGAGTCACCGGCATCAAAAATACAAAAGAGATCATTAAAAACCCCTAAAAGAGCAGATTCTGTGCTGTGACAAATTTTAAAGCCAGAATGAAAAACCTCACCAATATCATTGTTGTGTAAGAAAGAAAAGCTACTGAAAAAACACTTTCTCCAATACTTTAGAAAGAAAGGGGAGATGAGAGATTGGTCTAAAGTTTTATGTATCTGTGGGGTCAAGATTTGCTTTCTTGATGAGAGGATGTACATTTGCATGTTTAAAGTAGGCTGAAAGAAAGATCTAAGCCTGACCTCATATAAAGAATAACCCCACTGTATATCTAATGTCTTGGTTACACTCTTTTCACTTTGCAACCGTTTGCTCCTACAGGCTTTATATTAATACTTCTAAGTAAAAGCAGATTATCCACCTTCATCTTAAAGACACCCAGCAGAATGGAAAATTTCACCAGTTTTTTTTTTAATATTTAATAAAAGAAAGAAACCAAATATGGACACTACAGACAGGAGACACATGAGATGATTTGTTGTTACTAAGCCATTTCTAGAGCTTCTAAACACAAATCATTATCAAAGATTTTTTATGGTCTATGTCCATGTTACTGTTTCTTGGCTTTGTCAAAGAAACTTTCTTACCCATTAATCCAATATGGCTTTCCATAAGAGCAGTGTTTAGTGCTTTCAAATTGGGTCTTAAAATACGTAAAAGAACAATAAGGGAGAATATAATTTCACTTTTGTCTTCCCCTTGTCTTATCTAGAAACACATGATCACATGAGGTTCTGTGTGGTAAATAGCAAAGGCTTGCAGCTACAGTTCCTTTACTCCTGATGAATCAACATACTATATCTGCCTGTAATGTAACTGGCTGGCACAAACACAGCTATAGGTGCATCCAGGTCAGTTAGCTTTGTGTTTTTCCTTCCAGGAAAACATCATGTCCTCATCTCTGAGATCACGTTGTGATGGGAAAGCAAGACTGTTTTTGCCTGAGGGGTGGAGTTTTGAAAAAAATGCTACTGAGAGTAAGAGAGAAGGAAAGGGTTTCCAATCCTGTATTGTAAAAAATGGGTTTGTAAAATATATTTACTCTCCTATGTGGGCTTATTCAATCCTATGAAAATGAAAGTACACCCTCGTTCGCATCTAAGGTTTCATGTATCAGGGCATAATAAAAAAAATCATCTGGTCCTTACCAGTTTGTAATATTTTTTTTAAATGCAACCGAAGATAAACAACACCACATGACATACACTGTCATTATTTATTTAGGAACAAGTAAGACAAAATGCAGAAACACTGTGTAACCTCTATAAAATACAACAGCAATATAATACAGCATCTTATAGAACTGCCTTTAGTGGTAATAACCAGAAATATATTTTTTTCAGTATCTCTTTCTCACATCATTGTTGAGGAGTTCATTGTTAACTTAATGACTGCAAGGTGTCCGTGACCTGTGGTTTTAAAACTAGCTCAAACCATCACCCCTCCACCGCTGTGCTGACAGTTGGTATGAGGTGTTTGTGCTGATATTCTGTGTTTGGTTTCTGTCCAAAGGACATTGCTGCCGTGTTCTTTTAGAGAGAAGAGGTGTTCTCCTGGCAACCCTTCAATCAGGCCATACTTGCCCAGTCTTTTTTAAATTGTACTGTCATGAACTTTAACATTTAACATGCTAACTGATGTCCATAGAGTCTGACATGTAGCGTTTGGGTTTTTTGCAGTTTCTCTGAGAATTGCACGATCAAAATTTACTGGAACACCCACTTCTGGGAAGATTGAAATCTGTCTTGAATGTTTTCCACGTGTGAATAATATTTCTCATTGTAGAATGATGGACTTCAAATACACAACTCAAACAAATTAAAGGAACACTTTTAATCAGAGTATAGCATCAAGTCAGTTAAACTTCTGGGAGATTGATCTGGTCAGTTAAGTATCAGAGTGGATTGTTAATCAGTTTCAGCTGCTTTGGTGTTAATGAAATTAACAATAGGTGCACTAGATGGGCAACAATGAGACAACGCCCAAAACAGGAATGGTTTTACAGGTGGAGTCCACTCACATTTTTTCACTCCTCGTCTTTTCTGACTGTTTTTTCACTAGTTTTGCATTTGGCTAGGGTCAGTGTTACTGCTGGTACCATGAGGCCCTGCCTGGACCTTACAGAGGCTGCACAGGTAGTCCAACTCCTCCAGGATGGCAGATCACTATGTGCCATTGCCAGAAGGTTTGCTGTCTCCCAGCACAGTGTCAGGAGCATGAAGGAGATTCTAGGGGGACAGGCAGTTACTCTAGGAGAGATGAACAGGGCTGCAGAAGGTCAACTGGACCGGTATCTGCTCCTTTGTGCAAGGAGGAACAGGATGAGCACTTCCAGAGCCCTAAAATGTTGTGAATGTCTCTGACCGACCAATCAGAAACTTCATGAGGGTGGCCTGAGGACCTGGCATCCTCTAGTGGGCCCTGTGCTCACTGTCCGGCAGCATGGAGCCCGATTGGCATGTGCCATAGAATACCAGAATTGGTAGATCCACCACTGGTGCCCTGTGCTTTTCACAGATGAGAGCAGGTTCCCCCTGTGCACATGTATATCAGCATAGATATCCAGCAGGATTTTTCCCCATTGAGATCTGATGTTTTTTCAAAGCGTTCCTTTATTTATTTTTTTTGAGCAGTGTGGTTTGGAAATGGCCTTCCCAGATTGATGAGACGCAACAGTTTCTTCTCTAAGATAGTGGCTGGTGTTTTTCCTCCATGGCATTGTGTTAACACAATCCTGAACGCTCCAGACCAGCAAACTGCTAAAACTTCTGTTTTTATAGAGGTGCTCACACTTGCTGACTTGCTCAGTTAAACAAATGAATTTGATTATTAGCACCTGGCTGGCTGACCCTGCTAATTCCTGTGAAAACAGTAAGGGTGTAGCTAGTTTTTTTTTTTTTTTTTACAGTGTTTCTACATTTTGGCTTAATTTTTGTTAAAGAAATAATTACACAGTGTAACATATCACATGTTCTTGTTCTTCTGAGGTTGTGTTAATCTAATCTTAAGACCCACTCAGGACCAAATGGTTTATTATTACAGAAATGAATTAGAATTGAAAGAGGGTGTACAGACTGTATGTATTTTGCATTTGTGTGTAGTCGTTGACGTAACAAATTTAACTGTCAGGATTTTGCATCTGCTTGATGGAAGCAAGCAGTTACAAAAGCAGATACAGAAACTGTCACACCAGAGATGATAAATAAAATAGTTAGCTGGAGAATTGTGCTGTTGAAAGGAAATCAGTTGTTGGTGGTATACCCGCACAGCTTTGTGTACGCTTTGTAGTATTTCATGCTTCACCTGACTGATCCACGGAGTAGTGAAAAACTAGACAGACCAGTCTTCTTGGATTTTAAATGTACTTTGTTGTCCTAGTTGTTCCAATCACTTTTCTGCATTATATTGGTTAATACTGCATATTGGTTCCCAGATCCCTACTTAGAGTCTGAAAAAGAAAAAACAAAACAAAAACAACTTGTCACCTCCGTCTGTTGACTCCTCTCTTTTTCTGGCAACGACACAACATCTATGAGCCAGGAAAAATAAGCTGTGTCGAAAGATAGAATAGACTAATACTGTTTTAGCCTGTTGTGTGGCCCATCATAACAAAACACTTTTCAGTAGACATGCTCCCCTGCTGGGATATGGCCATACCTGTATTGAAGCATACCGCCGCTACACAGAGGAAATCCAGTGAGGAATTATTATAGAATATAAAGATTTTCAGGTTGAAAACTTAATGCTTTGAAGCCACTGAAGTAATTTCATGGATAGAGTTTAATTTGTAACCCTGACCCAGGCATTGCTGTGGCGCAGTGGAAGCTGTTGTGTTTGAGCCCAGAGGGAAACATGATGTAACACTGCGTAAATGTTTCTTAGTGTTACTGAAGGTTGTTTTCCATATATATATGACATTATTTCAGTTGATTGTTATTCAGACTCTCAGTACTTGCGAGTCTCATGGTTCCTCCAAGTAGAGGCTTCCTAATTAACTCCCCTTATTTCTTCCTTGCTTCTTTGTCTGTATTTTCTTTATACTTCTATTCTCTTTGTGTCAAAGTTTGTTGCTGTTGGCAATTGTTACCTTTCTCCCTGAGTCCCACGGCTTTCTGAGCAGCTAAACAACTTTTGAAAAATGCCAGGGGAGCAAAATCACACTGGTGTGTGAATGTGTCATACGCCCATGCCAAGAGAAACTGCTGTTTATAACCCGTGTTATACAAGCCATCACAAATACTTTAAATATTAGTAGTTTTTTGACACAGCATGCTTCTAAATGTTAAACCTTCTGAAAAAGTTTATTTGAAAATATCTGTTAGTCTAATTTATTATTCATTTAATCTCTCATACACTAAAGTCCTGTGTGAAAAGGTGAATGCTGCATGTACTGTAGTGCAAAGAGCTTTGAGTAGTCAGTAAAACTAGAAAAATGCTAAAAAATTGGCATTCCATTTATATTTCTTATTTATTTTATTGTCCCTGAGAGGAACGTTGTTGTCTTTAAATGCAAGGGATATTTAGAAATAAAAAATGAAAGTGGATCTTCTTTTAAAATATTTTCTCACTTTGAATTGGTCGCCAGAAAAAAAAAAAAGTTTCCAATAAGTTAAGACTGGGGCAACAGAAGAGAGGCCACAGGGTTTTTGCAAGTGCGTAGGAAGCTGTCTGGGCCTCAGCCTGCTCTTCCTGATGATTACACATAAAAGAGCTGTGGTTTTTATATTAGGGAATAAAGAACAGGGCAGATGTTATGACTTGCTGCCGTTTGACCTGTTCGCCCGATCTGGCCACTTATGTCCACGGGTTTAGGTAGCTTTAATCATTCTTTGCTGTGTGTGAATGAGGTGATCGTATGCTGTCTCACTGGTGTAACCTTTCCTGTTCTTTCTTAATCTTTTTTCTCACCCACTATGTCTTTATATAGCACAGTCTTAGTTTGCACAGTGGGCATGCCCACTTGGTCCTCTGTCTGCCTAGAGTCAGATTTGTTGTTTTCTGTGTTTTTACTGTATCTGTAAAAATCACTATAATTGCTGGGAGAAAAAATTAGTTGGCTTGACATCAGCAAATGAGGACCAGAGTCCAGTTTTCAGAACTCATTAGTACTGGATGTATTTCTATGCCTTTCTTTTTTTTTTAAGTCATGCCGAGCACTAGTGATGTGTTCAGTACACAAGACTGTGAAATAAAACTGCACACAACTCCCGGTGTGTTGCAGCTGCTGTGTGGTTGAAGCAGTGTATTTGAACACACGGAATATATTTTGACAAAACTGTCAAAATAAATTGTTACATTCCCACAATATGTAACTTTCTTAGGAAGAGGCCTCGAGCCAGAGTATTATCATGCCTGCACTCTTCTGACTCATTTGGTTATCTTGTCCAGCACACGTTGCTTATACTGAACATGCCATACAATACATACAGTACCTTACTGTGCAAAAGTCTTTAGCCACCCCTCATTTCTTTATTTTTTACTTCCAAGCAGCTAGACCTCTTTTTTGTGTTATTTTTTAAAGTGGTCTAGAGCAATAATTCTCCATGCTTTCTGAATGTCTTTCAAAGTTTTCAGAGGAATGTCTCTTTTTGTTTGTTAAGCCACTTTAGACTGACCTATGAATCAGTCAAGCAGAAAAGAGTCACCTAACTCTGGGATGAACCAGTGTTGTGTCTACACATAACAGGCAACTTTGCAAAGAACAGTTTGTATATTTAGGCTCTTTATCACTAGCAGCCTGTCGCAAAAACACAGAAATTGTTCTCATTTCTTTCGTTGAATCTACGAAACATGCCTCAGATAACACAGTTTGACAGACATAAAATAGTATTTTTGGCTGAAAGCTCAGCATGATGTGCAGTGTGACCTTCAAAAATATGAGGAAACTGGACAAGTGGAGGACAAAAGAAGAGGTAGCAGGCCTAAAACTTGATGAACAGTTATGTTCTTAAGAGATAGAAAATAAATCCAGCAAAGACCTGACACGGGACCAGAGAGATGCATCTGGCCTCTCAGCTGATCCATCTACTGTTCGCTGAAGCCTCATTGGAAATGGTCTCAGTGGAAGGGAGGCTGTCAAGAAGCCATTCTTAAGGAAGGGAAGCACGGAGGCAAGGGTGAGGTATGCCACATTACACAAGAACTGGGCTGAAAATCAGTGGCAACAGGTCTGATGGAGTGATGAATCTAAATGAGAAATTTTTGGTTCTGTATGTATGGAGGAGGTCAATAGAGAAGTACAGCAGTGAGTGTCTACAGCCATCTGTAAAAAATGGTGGTCTGTCATGGTTTGGGGCTGCATTTCAGCCAGTGGTGTTGGGGAGCTTGTCAAAATTGATGGAATTATGAACATAGAAAATTACAGTCAGATTTTGATCCATCATACAATACCATCTGGAAAGCATCTGATTGGCAACAGCTTCATATTCATTCTCCCATCATGCAAAATAAAGCGGGAGGATATTGCCATAATACTGTCTGCCACAAAGAGTAGAGCCATGAAATTTGCCATACCGTATGTGTTCTTTACTCTTCAGAGATGCACAGCACAATATTCCTGGATGTTTAGTATCCTTTGTACACTAATATATGCTAATGATATGTACCCTCTTTCTCATGCCTGATTGGCTTAGCCTAATCATGTGAACATATTGTCCTGTGTGACTGGCTATACTTGACCATTATTGACTGAAATGAAGAAAGCGAGGATTCACCCTTCACCCGTAGTATACACCCTTTTGCTGGAATGTGCATTATATCTTTACTAACCCAGGGGTGACTAAAGGTATCTGGATAATCGTTCAGGGCAAAATAGTTTTGCAGAAGGTAATAAGATGTCTGCTGAAGGACTTTCTATTATGAAATTGGGGTGTAATGTTATCCTGACTTCTACATTGATTTTATATTTTCATTGATCATGGGAGGATATTCCCATTGGTGATGGGTCCTGTTCAGCATGACAGTGATCCCAAACACACAGCCGGTGCAGTAAAAACACACCGGGATAGAAAAACACACAATGGAACACTATCAGTCATGGACTGGGCTCCTGAGAGCCCGGACCTCAACATTATTGAAGCAGCGTGCTATCGTCTTGACAGAGAGCAGAACAAAAGGCAGTCAACATCCAAAGAAGAGCTCTGAATGTCCTTCAAGAAACCTGGAGAACGATTCCTGAGGACTGCTGAAAGAAATGACAGAAAGCTGCCTCAGAGAGTTCAGACTGTGAGGAGGAATAAAAGTGGTCACACCAAATATTGACTTTCAAGCTTGTTAGAACTGTACAAGCTCTTTTTTTTTTTTGCCTTTTATACGGTATTCCCATGTATGTTTGCACATTTCATACATCGCTGCATCTATTTCCCATTTTCCTAGTAAAATATGAAGAAAATGAGGCATGGCTCGAGACTTCTGCGCAGTACTGTATCTGATATTACATTTTAAAGCCACAGACTGATGTTTTAGTTTTATCATTCTTTTGTCTCAAAATGAGTTTAAGAAATCTGTTTTCTTTTGAGGCTCCAGTTATTTAATGCAACGGTAGCATGACAAGGAAGGAGGAGTTTTTTTTTTCTCTTCCTTTCCACCCAACTGGATCCAGTATTAGAGGGCTGCCATGGGATTGCAGTCATTTATCTTTCAAATGTGTATATGGCATTATGAGTAATGGTACTTTCACGCTTTTTAGCTCCCTTGATTACTTTGGCCCCCACTCCTCCTCCCCCATGCCTTTTTATTCCAATGACATATTCTTTCGAATGTATTTCAGACAACTTTGACAAAGTCAGATGCAAACTGTGGAGGATTGAAAATGAACAGAAGTCTGACTGGGAGAAGCAGAGGATTTGGAAATGAGTCAACCTTAGAACAACAAAACATGAATGTGGCTCAGCTGCTTTGAGTTCGACATCACTGACGGGCTGCTGATTGCATTTTCCTGAATTTTTATACTAGAAATCAGCCTGTGCGCATATTTAACATGCACAGTGTTCTGTCGTATTCTCACAGTGTTACCTCATTCCCCCTTCATCATATTGTTGCTGGAAGAGTACGGTACTGCGTCAAACCGTCTTAATGCTCCCCATGTGATCGTTTGTCTTTTTAACAATGATGACAGCCAAAAAGCAAAAAGCCTTTCTCCAACAGGCACACGCAGTTTTCAAAATAAGGAAAACACAGCTAAAATAACAAAAATTGAAACATGATAGATGATTCTTCAATCAGTTTGCTTTCATCATTGTTATGACTGGATAGCAGTGCTGTAGCCATTGCAGTCTGTTTAGTTGGCTGACCAACTGCTGGTCAGTGCCCACTTTCTGGTTCTGCTCTAAAGATGAATACTGCAGGGGAAATCCTGATTAGTGTTACTGACAGCCCATAGATCTTAGCTGGCTCATCCTCAGCCCAACCTTCCTGCCTCTCCTTTGTTTTTTCTGCTCTCTCTCTCTCTCTCTTGTCCGCACGCATGTACACACACCAGCCACTCTATGGAGATGTTACAACTGTTGGATTCTCTGACAGGAGCTATTCCAACGTTTAGCCTCAAACCTAAAGGAGTCACTCCAGCTTCTGGTCCATAAGTATTTGAATGGTGACACTTATTTTTTGGTAATCGTTCCGTATTTGACCACTGTGCAGACTTTGACTTTGATTCAAGCAGGTTTACAAAAACTTTGAATTAACTGTTTTGGAATTATGACCCCCATAGTCCCCCATTTTCAGAGGCTCCGTGAGTTTTATTTTTTGTTTGTTCTCTTAACCAAAAACTGTAATTTAATTTCATGTTTGATGACCAAAGAAGTGAAACCTTGAGATCCGGGTTGTTGTTGTTTTTTGTTTTCAAGGTCGAAATAACTTTGTCTCCCAGAACAAAATCTTTTGCTTGAGGTTAATTCAAACTTGGAAAAGGTCTCAACTTTATTCTTTTCTCTGTTGAGTTCTTCTCTCCCAACAATCCAACAACTTGCAGCTAGGAAGGATATTGTGAAATGACTATAAATTAAATCCCAAATGATTTTTATATTTCTGAGAGGACCTCTGAAAGAAGATGTACCTGTGTTACTTGAGCAGAACTATTCGTAGCCATTAACACTTGCATATTGGAAAAGGAAAGGTGTTACCACACTTTAGCTACACTCACTAGACTTGGCTACAGAAGAAATCCTCCCATCAAAAAGTTACTTGCAGGCACAGAAACAAGATATTCAGACACAGCGAAAGCACAAAGGGTTCTGAACCAGGGCGGCGCTGACTAATGTTGCAAACTTGTAATAGTTTTATAACAACTGCAAAAGATACTTTCTTTTTATTGGTTGTTCATTGTACTGAATGTGAGAATCAAAATCAAAAGGTTTTTATTGCCTCGAGTTTTGCATACAATATTTTACTGCAGTGGCAGCATAAACCCTCAAATTTGCCGTATAGTTTTATTATCAACATTAGGATTAATGGACCCTTCGGTACATTATGCACACATCAAAGGCCAAACCTGCTGAGAAAGGGAATGAAAAATGACACATGTACATCCCGAGCAAACACAGCGTACACAAACAGTCTGCAGTCTTTTTCTGACCTAGCAGGGTGCATTCACAAGCCTATTAAGTTTCCTTCTGGTTTGTGTTTGTGTGTGTGAGATAGTGTGTGTCTCATCCTCTATTGAGGTTAAGGCCCTAATGGTGTATGCTCTTATCTGTGTTGGTACTTAAGGCTAAAGGGAGTAGTGGCAGCATGTGATCATATGGATTAAATGTATCAGTGCGTCTACTTAAGATAGTGTGAAAAGATTGAAAGCTCTTACTGCTATGACACTTGCAGCTTAAAGGACGGTTCTTGATACCTTTATATATAATCCTACTCTCTTCACTCTTTTCATGTGACAATGTATAATAACTGGATCAGCGGCAGTTTCGGGTTATAAGGCAGGGATGTCAGTGCGATCCAGTTGTCTTGTGTTACATCACGATAATGTTTCCCTTGCCCATATTTTATTGGAAATTAAATTTTGCCTCATCTATTGGATCATCTACAAACATGAGGCATAGCTCGAACTCCCTCCCCTCCTCCTGGTGCCCTGAGGTGGTGGTGATTTATCTACTGCTCTACCTTCTGGTCCGTCACAAATCCCTGATAAATCCCCCCCCCCCCGATCTCTCTGTCTCCTTGCAGTTACATTCACTTTCATTTTTATGTCCCTTTCTTCCTTCTTTCTTCTACTTACTCGCCAAACTCTCATTCAGCCCCATTTACAGTACACACACTTAATTTAACACAACCAGTGTGTTTTGCCAGACGTATTACATTTATGAATTTAGCGCCCCTTTCACTAAAACCCTGATCCTAGTCGGCACTGGTGCAGAGCAGACAATGGCTTCTGCGTGTCATGCTGTCTACTGTTTCCCCACTGCTTGGTTTTGGTCCATTTTATCTTCACTCGTCATACATCCTCCCAGTAACCCTCACAATCTTCTGGGCTTTCCATCAGTCTGCAGCAAAACAAACACACACACACACACACACACACACACACACACACACACACACACACACACACACACACACACACACA
>JAVDPK010000712.1:282230-297431 GCA_034780415.1 Cichlasoma orientale
ACACACACACACACACACACACACACACACACACACACACACACACACACACACACACACACACACACAGAAGCTGACAACTTATTTTGAATCGCTGTCCATTTTCTTCTTTCTGAATGTTGTAGCTCAGCAATGAGAGAAAAAAAATACATGCTGATTATTTTAGTGCTTTGTTGAAAATAAGACACAACAATTACACATAATTATGACCAGAAGACTTTTGAGAAATGGTGCTAAAATGGTACTTAAACGCTCTAAGCCCCTCTTTCCCAGTGGTGCGGTAGTCACTAAGTCTGTTTTGTTAAGTAACTGTGTATTGGTGTGCTGGCATGAACATTTGTACGAAATGAGTCCTCTGTGGAAAGTAACTGTTTTTCACACTCATACTTTTCTAGAGCGGCTTATAGGCCCCTTCAGCCATGACTAAAGCTTTTCTCTTGCGTTAAAAGTGCCTCTGCCAGCAACTTTAACCTCCCCGGGGTGATTTCTCACTCTTTATCCACAGAACCATATCACGGATTTGCAACTATTTTCCAGCCACACGTCACACCTTTATATTTCAAGTTCTTTAAGACGACATGCTAACCGAATGAATACGGATGGATAAACTATAGATAGAACAAACATTCTGACAACAAAAAAAAAGCGTGTCTCAAGTTAAGCTGAGGAACGTTTTGGTTTCTTGAGAAAGATGCTTTTCAGACCCATGTTTTTAAAAATATTCCTCTAATGGCACCCACATGACCCGTGACAGCAAATTTGATTTTTATTACGAAACTGAGCAGTCAGTGGCCCTGAAGAAATATTCACATTTACGCGGGAGATCATTTTATAATTAACTGCATGTGTAATGTGATGTGCATTTTACTGCTTAACCCAAAAAATATCTGTGTCCTCTTTTCAGAGAACTAGGAAGTGGCAGCTTTAGGATGTATTTTCATCCTTTTCACAAAGGGAATAGACTAGCCACTTTCAGACCTTCTCATACAGTCACTGCACTACTCTATGAGTTGTATTGGGGACACCACAGTGGAAGTAATTTCCTGCTCCCTCTTGTTAGAGCACTATTGGAACAGATTTTTTGCTGTAATTGAATCAGACATCTTGCTGCCCAGACAGATGTAACATACTTCCTGCTCTTTTCAAACCATTATTCCTCTGGTGGGCTCGTAGATGTTGGCGATTGTTATAAGGAAACTGAACTGACAGGCCACAACGAAGCAGGTTGAAGGCGGCTAGTTATGTCGGTGTGCACTTTGTTCTAAAGTTTTAAAAATAGAATTATTGAGAAAAGCTCTGGTGCTGTCTTCAGCCATTTTCTTGTTCTTAAATCATATTAGAGCCAGACTATTCAAATATTCAGATAATTTCATTGTTTCCAAGTTAATGGCATTGTCACTAGATTTTATTCTTTGACGGTGTGAGTGCAAGGTCTCGCAAACTTTGGGTGCCACAGTGCCTTTGCAGGTAGGCTGTGAGCGACCAGGGGAAAAATAGGCTGTGGAGTAAAACTAAAGTGAATTACTTTGACTGTGAGTTTGCTGGCGCTATCATGCTAACCTTTATTCCACAAAAATTTAACTTGAATCCTTTTAATTGTTAATTATTGGGTTAAAAATGTGCTTTTCCCCCCATTGCTTCTGAAATGAGGGATTCAGGCAAAGCAGTGGTTCACATGAATAGCAAAGAGGATGAGCAGCGGCACCCAGTGAATGAACTGTTTGCTAAAATTTACTGTGTGTTAAACCCAGAAAATGGTTTTCGGGACAGCCGTGCCTCGAAGTTTGTTCAGTATTTTAGTGACTGGAAATCCTATTTTTAAAAGCTGCCAATAATCATCTGTACACATGAATTTCCAATAACTGTTAAGTATTATTTGTGTTGCCGTCACCTTTCTCAAGAGCCCCCCCCCCCACACACACACACACAACATTGTCAGACTGACAGTTCACACCTTTTACCTGATCACAGTGACAGGTAGAGAGAATGAGAGACAGCAAGCAAAGTAAAGCCACGGTTAAGTGGCTTTAGATGACAGATTTACCACAGCAGACAGTGACAGGCAAAAGATCTGAGACAGACGGTAAGAATAGAGACAGTCAGACTCACAGCTGATGCCTCTGAGATGTAAATCGGCACTAAAAAGGATAAGAGCAGCAGTAACCAAACAGATGTCTGCCAGAGTACAACTTTCATGAGCGGAGTCACCCAGCCTTTTAAATATCAAAATAACCATCCTGGCGGAGCAGGGAGACTTTGTTTTGCATGTGGTGATCTGTGAGCTCGAATGGCACAGTGGAGCCAACCAGCCAGTCGATTACAGAGGAACTCTTTGCAGATGTGATTTCATCCTAATTTTGGGGTATTTTTTGGAAAAGTTCACAATTGTAACTTTTTCTTCTTGAGCATCTATAACTGAAGTTTAAACAGATGGACACATTTGTTATTATCATGATTGCTTTTTTCTTAGAAATTTAATTGTGTGTTGCAAAATATGAAGGAGAGGCCAGACTGCTGGACTTGTTTGGCATCAGTCAGTGCATTTTGGAAGCATCATCAGCTTCTGCTTTCCTCACAGAACAACCTCACAACTTTAGAAAATGTCTGGAGTGAAGTGGCCTTGCTGACAACAACACAAAGCGCCTCAACAAAGCAGAAACCCATGATTTGGGTGAAAAGCCATGAAAAAGACTCAAAAGGGAATCACATTCCTGCAAGTGATTTTGGTGATGCAAACTTGATGCTGCCAGGAAATTAAATGAGTTTGCTTCTGTGATGGGCAGCTTTTATCTTATTTGCCTTGTTGTCGCATATGTTTTTATTTCTTCTTTTTTTGTTGTTTTCATGCTGGAAAATGTAACTGGTCCATCGCATTTAAAAGTGCTGAAACCCGTTTTTTTTTTTCACACCTTCAGTGGAAAGCGGACTTAGAAGTTCTAATGAATGTACAAATCTAGGCCTGAACAGATGGAGGACTCATTCACTCCAGCCAGTCAAGATGTGAAATTTTCATTTAACGTTTTTTTGACGTTTCGCAGATTGTTGTATTTGAAGCATTATTTGAAGCATGCTGGAATAAGTGCAAACTGTAGAGTGTTTATGCTGGCTGATCATCACATGAATCCATAGTCTGCAAAGTGGAACTGTTTCTAATTCAATCCGGTCGGTCACACTGCCATCCATTTCTCCTCACCGTGGCTCCTCTCGTCTCCTGCTGCTTTCTGCTAATGGAGATATCGCCTCCTCCCACCTTCTCTTTCCACCACTGTCCTCATCCCCTCCTCTGTTATCTCTTTATTGTCCTCCACTCCAGTTTCACTTTTCAATATTTGAGCTGTGCCTCTTCCTTGGCCCACTCCGTGAGACTAATCGGCAGTATGCTATCACTCAAAGCACTGCATCTTTTTTTTTTTTCTGCACAAACTAATCAGTCAGCCTTTGATTATTTAACACATGCTCCCTCGCGGTCTTGTTGTACTGTAAATCAACAAATGATTAATAACAAGGAGCAACCAGAAAGAAAACAAATAGGGTTTATTAGTGAGTGTGATTCTGGAAAGCAGGAAGACTGAGTTTCTTTTTAGCAAGGCTTAATATTCCCTGTAGTGAATGCCAAGTGCTCTGAAGGCAAACAGTTGGCATTTTGAGATCCCCTGAGTATCCATTTTCCTGTGCTGTCCTGAAATGCCCCAGCTGAAGGCGAGTAGAGTAACTAAGACATTAAACAAGCTTAAATAAGAGGTTGGTAGTATTTATGAAGCGCATACAGGAGCAGGCTCGACAGCTGCCTTGATGTCAGAGTTACTGTGAAACTTTCAGACAATGCCTTGCTTTCATAAGTTCAAGGTTACCTACTTTAGTGTTTGAACGATGATGATATCGAGCATGTTATCTGCCTTTTTTTTAGTCATTTTACGCCTCACGTCTTTGCAGTCAAGGTCTCTTTCTGTAAATTTGCACCCGAGGAGTGCTCAGTTGTGATGAAACTCATAATCACGATTACCTATTATTAGAGTACCTATTATATATATTTAACTTTAGAAATATCACATTTGTTGAACTTTAAAAATTGTCTTTCTAACAGTTGAACTTGTAATTCAGCTGAAAGCCAAATAAATCAATGAAAATAAATAACAGTGCAGGTAGCTGGGGCATCGGGTTATTCGGGGAGGAATGAGACCCAGACAAGCGGCTTTCCCAAATGGGTAACATCTGGTCCCCGCTGGCTGCATCCTCTATAATGGGAGGTCTGCAGGTGAAGACAAGGGTGATGAGGCTTAGGGAGCAGAAAGTCTTTCCACGGGTTCACCTGAACTTTGTAGCAACTTCTGTTTCCTCTGGATGTCTTTGACAGAAGACTGGCAGAAACACTCCACTCTGAAGAAAAGCAGTGCCTTGATTTTGTAACACAACACAAAGAAAGAGCATTATTGCAAAATAAATGCAGCATAATAATCGTTTTATTTCATTTATCTCCTTCATAATTGTTTGAAGCCAAAATGGCAGTTGAAACTAAATTTCAAATAGTTGCGCAGCCAAACTCCACCTACACACTCTCTATAATCTCTCCATAGGATCTCACACACATTTCAGATCCTCCAGAAAGTGAAACTTTTCATCTCAAATGCATGAGAAAACGCACATACCACCACATAACTGTAAGCTCCTCCCTCACTGATCTTCCATTGTTCTTTCCGTGGTTATTTATATTTTCTGTCTTCCCTCCTTATTTGTATTTATCTTTCTCATTTTTAGCTTTTTGTTTTGTTTTTGAACATTTTTTGTTTGTTTGTTCTCAACGTATCGCCAGTGTGTGTTTTTATAATGTTATTTTCTAATCTCACGACCATCTGTCCAAATACTGTAACTCTGCAGTTGTTTCTTTTGCATGCTTATAGACAATGTGTTCAAAGTCACCATCACACAGGGAAGAGATTATATGTTGCAAAGCAATTACGGCACATCTGTATCTCACATACTGCTGTTCAGACTGGAAAGCAACCATTGCATTGTCGTAATGGAATTGTGAGCATAGCCAAATCTGATCAATATCTCCATGAACTAATTGTCTTCACAACTTTTTTTGGGGGGGGCTGTATGTTTCCTGGTTGATGGAGACCAGAGTTTATGGCCCTTTTTAATGACTTAAGGTAAAATCAATAATACTAAAAAACAACAACACTGCTTGCAAATCCAATTGTACAAGGCAGAAAGGTCCTGAGAGAAAGCAAGTGAAAAGAATTAATGTTCTAAAGATGAAGCATTGGTCAGCTACGACCTAGTTCTGCTTTAAGTGCACAACGTAGATGCAGCAGTCAATATGCCTAATTACTTTGTACTTGCTAACTGCATCTTACACTTCAGCAATGGGACTGTAAAACTCACCGTTGATGCTCAAAGTACTTATAGACTCAGTGTAGTCATTTTGTCTCTTTGGCATTTGGTTTCTTATGTCTAATCTACTGCTGTTGTTCCCCTCACAGTTGCTCCTATGATTGAATTTAACTTTTGCATTCGTTTATATGCCGGTGTTTGCCAGAGCTGGTTCCCGAACCTACTGATGAATCTCTGAGTTGCTTCATTTACATACCAAGTAATGCATTTTGTTTGTGTATTATCCCCCTAGGTGGGAATGCTTTCCAAGAATGTGATACCAGTGGGAAAATCTTATTATAGGGAGTGCAAAAATATAAATTCCAGGATGTAAAATGTAACACTAATTTCCAAGAAGTTCCAAATGATTAAAGATAGGATAGCAGAGAGGAGGGGGGAAGGGAGGTGGAATACACTCACTGGGCACTTTGTTAGGTACTGCATGCTAGTACTGGGTTGGATCCTTTTTTGCCTTCAAAACTGCTTTAATTCTTCGTGGTAAGCTCCTGGAAATTTTCCCAGATTTCCATATGGGCATGATAACATCACACAGTGGCTGTTTTGTTTGTTTGTTTGTTTTAAATACACTGTCATGTTCAAGAAAGCACTTGATTTGAGCTTTGTCATATGGTGTTTTATCCTGCTGGAAGCAGCCATCAGAAGATGGGTGTCCTGTGGTCATAAAGGGATGGACATGGTCAGCAACAGTACTCAGGTAGGCTGTGGCATTTAAGCAATGCTCAGTTGGTACTAAGGGACCCAAAGTGTGCCAAGAATATTGTCCACAACATTACACCATCATCAGTCTGAACCACTGGAAAAAAATAATAAAAGCCAGGATGGATGCGTTCATGCTATTTACACCAAATTCTGACCTGACCATTTGACTGTCACAGCAGAAATAATTGAGACTCACCAAACCAGGCAACATTTGTCACTCTTCTGTTGTCCAGTTTTGTGGAGCCCGTGTGAATTGTACCCTCAGTGTCCTGTTCTTAGCTGACAGGAGTGGCACGCGGTGTGGTCTTCTGCTGCTGTAGCCCATCCGCTTCAAGGTTCAACGTGTTGTGTGTTCAAAGATGCTCTTCTGAATACCTTGGTTGTAATGAGTGTCTATTTTAACGAGTTGCTGCGATTCTATCAGCTCAAAGCTGTGTAACCATTCTACTCTGACCTCTGACATCAACAGGGCATTTTCACCCTGCTGCTGCTCACTAGATTCTTCTCCACTCTAATGCTCGGACTTCGGGCATATGCCAAAATGCATTGAACTGCTGTGATGGGCTGATTAGAATGAGCAATTGAACAGATATACTGAATAAAGTGTCCAGTGTGTGGAAGTGCTTGGTAAGGTGGAGTATGTGGATTTTTTTTTCCTAATTAAAGACAATTTTGGAGCTGTTATTTTTTAGCTACAGCAAAAAATGAATAGTGGTTCAGTGTCAGCACTGTCAGGAATCCTTTACAGAAATAAACCCAACTTTGTGACACCAGATAAGATAAAGCCTGAAGATAGCTGAATAGCCCAATAATCTGGCTAGTCAGCACAGAGACTGAATCCTGAGACCAAGAGCAGGACGGTACATTTAAAAGAAGAAGTGGTAAAAATGATTTGATATGCTTTGATCAGCACTGCATCAATCGGTTGATTACTGATATGACATGACCTTACATACAGTAGTTGTCCTGCTGAACATGTTAGCAAACAAATACTGTATTGCATATAGAGCAGACAGAACTATATTAGAATTTAATTGGAGTCGTGTTTGCTGTTGCCTCATGAATTCCTAAGAAAGGCCTCTCTCTAGACTTGTTTATGATTTTTCCCTATAATTTGTTATACAATATAATGTTTCCGGTGATGCGTGTTGTGAATCGGCACAATAAATTTAATTGAAATAGAAACTGTTCATCAGAATGTTGTTAACTTTGTGTGATGCTTACTCCAGGTAGCATACAGTGTCTTTTACAGGGCCTTTTAATTAGCTGCAGGTACCAGATGGGCTGTTAGTTTGAACCAAAACAAAATAATTCAAACGTTTTAGTCTGCAAAACTCAAATAATGAGCTTAAGGACACTAAATCCTCCGCAGAGTCGGGGGAAACTATAAATGTTGTCTTTTAATTAAAAAAGATATTGCTCTTTTTCCTCAAGGAATTGAAAATTAATCAAATAAAATAAAAACTATAAACAGTACTGTTATTTTTTCTAATAGTAATAAGTATGTTGGTAAATTTCTTATTGTATGCATAAAGGCTGTGTAATTACAGTGATGTCAGAAGACTTGTTGTGGATATTTTCAGGCACACTAATGACTTGGATTGAATTTGTCTATCACCGGTGCGCGTGCTGCGTTATTACTAGCAGACATAAACTCCTACATATCTAAGCTATTAAGCTGCCATCAATTACTGTTAGAAGTATGATATAATGAGATCCAGTGTTCACCGCTGAAGCAATTATCACTTTCTAACCAAGCTGAAAAGCTCAGAGTCTGCAGTTTTAATTCTCTGCCCGCTTTTACTGTTAAACTAACAGCGTCATAAACGCTTTCCCACATGGACACATCACTATAAAAGAGGAAAATAAGATGATTTGTTTAACTGCCTCATTAGAGAAACCAAGAGTTAAAAAGACAATGTTAAATATTGTGATACATCTCATGGTGTCATGGAGAGTCTCAGTGCTACTGTTTTCTCAAAGGTAGGTAATTAATGTGTAATCTCTTTTGTGTGGGAATATGAGTAACACGCTCTTGCACGCTCCTTAATTTGTGTAAAATGAACACGAAGCCAGTTAACAATAATTGGATACAAGTCTTTGTTGTTGTTCTGTTAATGAAGCAAAAATCAGGGTGATGGGGTGAGAGAAAAAAAAGAGAAAGGGAAGAGATGTATTCAAATCAACAGCAAATGTGATTTAATGTGGAGTTTAAATAGTACTTTACAACTTCAAGCACGGAGCTGAGAACTTTCTTTCCCAACAAATCGAATAAAAAATCTTTTTAACTGCCTCACTATCATTCACTTAAGTTGGGAAATTTTGACAGCAAAGAGTGATAATCATTTTTTTTTTTAATGCCAGGGATGGATTTTTAAAAATCTGGCTTAATCAGAAACCTCTTTCTTTGCACAAGAGACTTGATTCAGCCTCCTTGATTCAGTGCCATTATTCAATGATTTATAAGCTCTGGTAGTGTATCCTATAGGAATCCAGTTTAATAATTTAATAGGAGAATAAATTGAAACATTTGTAAGGTTTTACAGGCAGCAGTCTATTCTTCTTAAAGGAAGTTCTGTCTGTGCCTGTCCTCTCCTTTACCACTTTACTGCCCCATTTTCTCTCTGTCTGCCTCACAGCACCCCCCCCCCCACCTTCCTGCATACCGTTTCTTAACTGTTATCTTTTCTCTTTCTCATCCCTTTCTCTGTCCCTCCTTTAATCTCATCTTCTTGTTAGTTCTCAGTTTGAATTTGTTTCAGGTAATACACGTTTGTACAGCGGGTGGGAGGGTACGGGCTTAATTACTGCTCGCTCTGCCGGGCTCCAAGGAGGTCACCGTAGATGCTGCTTCCTCACCTGCCAATAGAAATAGTTCTTGTCTGTATTTTCTCTGAATTATTGGAATCTTGATGCACTAAGTAGGATTTATTATTTATTTAAAGTATACATTATCCCTCTTTTCCCACTCATGACCGGTGGTGTTGAAGTGGCATTTTAAGCAACCTTCTATGGGCATGCAAACCCTCATCAGTTTAGATTGTCCGATGGGAGCTTCACTAAAGTTAAGTCTCAAATCTAAAGGGGGCTCCACAGATTCAAAGTGTCCCGAGTGAGAAAATAAGCCTTGCAGAATCAGTAAAAAAACAGCTGAGGCATTTCCGTCCTACTTATTTTACACTTTTTTGCACTTATTATTATTATTATTGTAGCCTCTTGGTAGTTGTTGTCTGTCTTTTGTTTTGTTTTTTTTTGTTTTTTTCTGCTATTGTAGTCAAAGGAAAGATGTCTTTCTCCTGCAGCATCACTGTAATCAAATAAACAGTAAAAATAAATGGATTTGACGTGACTTAAACTGATCAATACTGGCACTCTAATGCAGTGTGTCTTATAATATGAGCTGGGACCTAAATGAAATATAGATTATCATCCAGCTGTGTCCCAGTAGTAATATATTTTCATGAGCTTCACTGACCAGGGGAAGACGACATAACAGATATTTTGATTTCAGTACCAGGATGGATGCAAGTTAATAATCCCTCCCACTAATTCTATTTACAGGAACTCACTATCTTGTTTCTTGTGTCTGTATCTGTATTACTGTCATATCAGATTTTATCCAGTGGTCTAAACACATAGATCTGCTTTACGACTGTCTCTTCTTATAAGCCAATTAGTCTTCCATAATGTGAAGTCTAATGCTGTAATGGCTGCACATGGATCTTAGGAAGTGGCCAAAGATGCTGTACATGTTGCAGCCATTGGCACTTGTAACCTTATTAGAGGAAAGCCTGAGTCTGGGGATGGCAGCGTCTGTCTTGTCAATTCGTCAGTCCACTGTTTTGGTCTGGGGCCTATCACAATGATGTTAACTTAATTTACACATTCAAAACATAAATCCCACTCCCTTTGGTGAACTACTGGCTTTTTCTCTATATAGCATAGCATTTTAAGCATCTCATCAACTGACTGTCGTGATTTTTCATGGCAGTCTTTTGATTTTTTTTTTTTCATGGTGCATTATCTTGTTGGAAGCAGCCATCAGAAGATGGGCACACTGTGGTCATAAATGGATGGACATGACAACAATACTCAGATAGGTTGTGGCATTTAAGCCATGCTCAGTTGGTACAAAGTGTGCCAAAAAATATCCCCCACACCATTACATCACCATCAGCAGCCTGAACTGTTGATACACAGCAGAATGGAGCCATGCTTTCATGTTGTTTATGCCAAATTCTGACCCTACCATCTGAATGTGCCAGCAGAAATTGAGACTCATCAGAGCAGGCAACATTGTTCCAATCTTTTACTGCCCAATTCTGGTGAACCCATGGCCTCAGTCTCCTGTTCTTAGCTGATAGGGGTGGCACCCAATGTTGTCCTCTGCTGCTGTAGCCCATCTGCTTCAAGGCATGATGTGTTTATATTCAGAGATGCTCGTCTCCATACTTTTGTTGTAACAAGTGGTTACTTGAGTTACTGTTGTCTTTCTATTTGCTCAAACCTCTGACATCAACAGGGCATTTTCACCCTGCTGCTGCTCACTAGATATTTTCTCTCTTTTCAGACCATTCTCTGCAAACCCTAGATGTGGTTTTGTGGGGAAAATCCCAGTAAATCAACAGTTTGGTAAAATAATCAGAGCAGCCCATCTGGCACCAACAACCGTGCCATGTTCAAAATCAAAACCACTAATGCTTTGAACTTCAGCAGGTCATCTTGACCATGTCTGCATACCTAAATACATTGAGTTGCTGCCATGTGATTGATTAGATATTTGCTTTATCATGCAGTTGAACACATTTACCTAATGAAGTGGTGAGTGTAGAGTATAACAATAAAACATGCATATGGAGAAAATACTCAAACATTTGAAAAATAAGAGCATGTATGTACATGTCCTCCAGAAAAAAACAAATAAACAGGAAAGTATTATAATCAAAACAACGGTCGGTCTTTGTTGTCTGCAGCTGTCACTATACACGTCTACAAGGTCGTAGAATTGAGTCCTTTAAGGCCAACTCATGCACACAGCAACATTTTTGACACAATTTTGATACTCGTTGGTATGATACGAAACGATTTCATGGAGGAATAATGGCGACTACATGACAATGAGAATCTGAGCTCCAATGTTTGTTTATGACAGCTCATCAAGGGAAAAAAAAACAACAACAAACAAACAAAAACGCCCCGTGTGTCAATGCACATGCATGTACTTGTAGACCTGGTGTTTGATCCAGTGACTACAATCTTTGTTTTCCTGTGCAGTCAGTGCACGTGCAGTGCACACAGTCTGCAAAATGCAGACATATTTGGATTGATGATAACATCAAAACACACAGACATGTAAAGCACAGATAAGTCTTTATTTTTGTTTCAGCTTTGAGAAAACTGCCGCTTTTGTATGGTTGATCTTCTCTAGAAAAGTGTTCCAGACTGTTTTTTTTTTTTTGTCTTTTTCCTTTTTGAACGCAAGTTAAAATTTTGTTTCATTACTGCAGCTCAGTACAAGGATGTCAAGGATGAATACTTTAAACGCATCACTAATGGCTTCACAGTACTTCATGTCATGAAAGCCCGTATTGGTAATAGCCCATTTCCATGGTCTGATGTGTGCTTTTTCTAAAAAAAAAAAAAAAAAAAAAAAAATAGCTCGTATATCAAACTCCCTTTAAAGACTCGCAGCTTTGCTGTGTCAACCACCACCCAATTTGTTTGGGATAAATGTAAGACCTTGAGCTGGAAATTGAACTTGCCATCCATGAGTAAACTGAACTGGCTGTGGGCTGCTATTAGACTTACTGAAGACATCTTCAAATGTAAATGAAATGCTGTGTGAGCATGATGGATTAATATGTATTTATGCATGGTTAGTGCAGGCACACACGAATGAAGAATCACTTTGGGACTGCTCATTTTTATAGTCACCTCAGCACTTCACTTTAATATTATCATGGCTTTGAAGAGTCTCTCTGTGACATTGTTTCAGTCCATTTCATGTCTACTTTTTTATGGTAATTTTACACAGAAAAGTAAATCCAAGGAAACTTAAAAGCATAAAGATCAGGTTGTACCTGCAGCAGGACATAAAAGTGTATGTGTTTTAATGTCCTGGTGAATGCGCCATTAAATCCACCATTACAAGTAAAATATTCCTGAAGTAAAGATACCTAAATACCACTTGAAAACAGACCTCTTTTTGCTTTCCAGCAGAGAAGAGTCGTGCTGTTTGCTGCAGTGTTTTCTATCTACTGCATGAGCATAAGATGACACTTCTTGTATGAATAATGACATCCCTTGTGGTTATCTTTCACTCCCTATGATCCACTCTGTACTCTGTCCCAGCATGGTAGGAGTCCCATCTAGAAACATTAGATCCTTGGCAGCACGATGAAAGATTATAAGACAAATGTGAAGGAGAATTAACGCAAACAGGCGTGTGTTACCATTTACTGTCTTGTTTTTATACTACTAATACTAATGAAAAGCTTCCAAAATACAGTGAAGTTGTTCGCAACTCTTTGTCACAGGGTAAAAGTCACTAATTTTCTATTTTGTTTATCTCAGTTTTTTCTCCTTCACATCAAATGTGTTGCTTTAAATTTGTGCCTCTTTTGTTCAGACCTATTTTCTAGTTTTTGACCCCGTTCTCTCAATTCAGTGACAAGCGGAGAAAGAAAATGGGATAGTAGGACAAAACTACTAAGATTTGTTCTGATGAAAAGCTGTGCGAAAGCTTTAGGAAGAGTTTGATGCATTTAAATCACTGCCAGCTGGATATGTCATCTGCTCATTGGCATGAGACAAAGTGTTTGCCTTCAATAGATTGAAAGGTCGGGTTGGCATCCCAGCTCACTGCAGGGACTCACACTGGTGCACCAGAGATGCAATATGTGTGTGGATACACAAAAGTACCCGAGCACATGTGTTTTTTTTCTCGTGACACACTAGTTTCTGTGTATTTGTGAGGTGCTGCTGCAATGAAGCGGGAGAACATTTAATTTAGAGAGTCAGTAATTCCTGCATGTGTGATGTGATCTGTGTTAATCTCTGATTTGCAGCATGGTGGTTATACTTACCATAGTACAGCAATGGACAGAGATACACAAAGAGAGTAAGAAAGTGGAAAAGGAAGCAATGAGATTTACTGTAGAGAGGGGAGCTGGTGCTCGAGGATGCAGAGGTCATTCTGCATGTCATTGTGACATCGGGTGTGGGTTAAGATCACGACTCTAACCAAAAAGGAGTGTTTTTAGATTTGGCATGATTTTTAAAGATTTTCCAGACAACTGAAAACTTATTGTTTTCTTTTATCAGCAGTGTAAAGGGACAGGAAATGGGGGGAAAGATACGGGGGAACACACGGGGCAAATTGTCGGCAAGCCGGGACTTGAACTCACGCTGCAAGGCGGCATATGAATGTGGTTGCCTGCGCCACCCCTGAGCCACCCAGGCACCCAACTTATTGTTTTCTAACTACAGTACTGTGCAAAAGTCATGGCCCACCCCTCATTTCTGTTTTGCTAACAAATTGGGAAATAGGTGCAGAAATTTATTGATCTATCCAGGTGTGCATTTACTGCACTGGCGGTTTGTTTGGGATCATTGTCATGCTGGAAAATTAAGCCATTACCAGTCAGACTTGCAATGCATGGTAATACGTGTTGGATCAAAAATCACTGACTGAAACGCAGCCACAAACATGACAGAGCCTCCACCGTGTTCTACAGTTGACTGTAGACACTCTTCTGACCTCTTCCGTACACCAACAATGAGTTGAACCAGAAAAAATTGGATTCATCCCTCCATCAGACCTGTTGCCACTGATTTTCAGTCCAGTTCTTGTGTAATGCGGCATACTTCAGCCTTTTCTCCATGTTTCCTTTTCTTAAGAATTGCTTCTTGACAGCCACCCTTTCACTGACACCATTTCTGATGAGGCTTCAGCAAACAAGTTGCTGAATCGACTGAAGGGCCAGATGAATCTCTCGTGTCCTCTGTCAGGGCTTTGCTGGATTTTTTCCTATTTTGTAAGAACATGACTTTCAGATGCTGTTCATCTGCTGTAAATAGGGTTTTTGGCCTCCCACTTCTTCTTTTGTCCTCCATTTGTCCAGTTTTGAAGGTCATACTGCACAGCATGCTGGGATATGCCAGGTTTTCAGCTAATAGCTCTTTACCTGAATGATTCATAGGTCAGGGTTAGGTGGCTTTAACAACAACAAAAAACATCAATCCTCTGAAAATAGTCAATTACAAGGATGGGACTGAAAACGAATGAAAAAGCAGCCAATGTCCAAAGAACAAATTTGAAAGACCTCCAGGAAGCCTGGAGAATTATCGCTTAGGATGACTTTAAAAATTACAAGAAGGTCCGCCTCTTTGGAAGAAAAATATAAAGAAAAAATGAGTTGTATCCTTTCGCATTGCTCATTCTCAGCCTCTCTGTTGAGGTGACTCACCACATTTAGATAAACATAGCCACATACTGTAGAATGATTATAGTATTATACTAATACTAATGACAGCACCAGTCTTTCAGCTGCTCCCTTATTCACAAGGCATCACCACAGCAGGTAGCACTGCACTGCAGGTTTTTTGCTTGTTTGGTTGTTGTTGGTTTGTTTTTTCTTTTTTAATGCCAGATGCCCTTGCTGATGTAACCCCAAAGGGATTTGTCTTCCCTCCCGGGATCCAGGGATCTTTTACTTGTTAGGAAAATGTGTAAAGCAATGTACTATGTGCCTTGAATTTCTAAAGTACAGTTATACAAAATAAGACAGTATCATTTATGGCATTCTTCCTGCTCTTTTCACAGTCAACAAGCACAAGCCATGGATAGAAGCCTCTTATCATGGAGTGATCACAGAGAACATGGACACAGTGCTGCTGGACCCTCCGCTGGTAGCTCTAGACAAGGATGCCCCAGTTCCCTATGCTGGTAGGAAATGCAAAGGCATAGTAACAGACACATTAATATCTGCTGTACAGCAAGCTACACACATTTTAACACTACAGTAGGTAGCATGTTTACACACACACACACACACACACACACACACACACACACACACACACACACACACACACACACACACACAC
>JAVDPK010000712.1:307484-322659 GCA_034780415.1 Cichlasoma orientale
CCCCCCCCCCCCCCCCCCCCCCCCCCCCCCCCCCCCCCCCCCCCCCCCCCCCCCCCCCCCCCCGGGAGCCTATCCAAGCTGTCATAGGGCGACAGGCAGGTTACACCTTTTACAGGTCGCCAGCCTTTTGCAGGGCTAACACAGAGATACAGACAACCATTGGGCAATTTAGAATTACTAATTAACCTAACCCCAGTAAGTACATGTCTTCAGACTGTGGGAGGAAACCAGAGTACCCGGAGAAAACCCACACAAACATGGGGAGAACATGCAAACTCCACACATGGATGGATTCAAACCCAGACCTTCATCACACCACCATGTTGCCCTGGGATTAAGGCCTTTTCACACTTATAACAAACACTTATAACTTATAACATAATATAATGTATATTGATATACTAGTGGCACTGTGTTGGATAAATGGGATCTTCAAATTCAACAAAAATTTTTTTAACATATAGATAATGGACCATCTGGTTAATTTTGTGAATTTTTTTTTTTACATTTCAACTTGCATTGAGTTTCAGCTGCCACGAAGAAGTATTTATGTTTGAATCTTTTTTTGTTTGTAAAAAAACATTTCCAGCTTTCTCATATGAGACATATGGTACATTGCTAATACAGTGAATCTACAACTCTAATGGCTGTGCTGTTCTTGTGCCACTTGAACACAAACAGAATGATTAATGTCGTTGGTGAAAGAAAAACAGCTATTCCTCAGCCATACATCTACATAGTGTGATCTCATCTAGTCAACCCTTATGTAAAAATGAAGACGTCTCTACTAAAGATGGGACATGAAACAGCCGGCGCATACGCAGATGACTTTGAAATGAATCATGGAACAGACCATACTGCTAAAATACTATCGAGGATGATTTTTAAGGAACACAGTCATACTGGCATTGTCTATACAGCAGATTAATGTGAATGCAACTATAAAATACATTTGGAAAAGGAAACAGTATGCAGACAGCTGTGAATTATTCCTTTTTATTATTGCAATAATACTGTAATCCATAAAGTAGCTTTTTTATCAGGTCATAGCTCAAAAGTTACTTGACAGATATCTGCCGTCTTCTTAAATAGTTTTCGGTGTTCTTATGTTTCTTTGTGACTTTATGACAATCCTACTTGACTGGAGGGGTGTATTTTATTTTTGATTAAGTGCTATTCTGAGCTTATCTGCCTATATAAAATTTCGGTTTGGGGATTTGCACTGCATGCTCTCTGAGCCTGCACATCCACACTGTGCTGATCTGTGTAATCCAAACAGATGCATGCACCGCTTTCTTTACTGTAGCTCCCTCTCTTAGGGTCATATTTATTATTTTGTCTTATTACTTTTTGATTTCAACCTCCTGGCTTTTTTTCTCACTGTCTTTTACTGTAGTCTGGTTCATTCAATTTAAAGCCCTTATAGGCACAAGAATATTGTGCCTATAAGGGCTGAGACACAATATATTAGTTAGGCTTTCTTTATAGAGCAGTGGTAATTTTGTGAACTGAGAGTGCAAGATAAGATAAAGAGCAAATGGGTTATGGCTGCAGCATGTAGCTCTGCTAATGGATGCGGAGTAAACTGTAATCTTAAAATGAGACGGTTAATTTAGAATTAAAACTTATTCAATCCTGGGGCGCCTGGGTGGCTCAGAGGTGGAGCAGGCGACCATTTTCACATGCCGCCTTGAGGTGCGGGCGGCGCAAGTTCAAGTCCCGGCTTGTCGCCAATTTGCCCCATATCTTTCCCCGTTTCCTGTCTCTACACTGCCGATAAAAGCCACTGTGGCCAAAAATGAAAAAAAAAAGAACTTATTTGATCCTGAAACACCTTTTTTTTGTTTTTAGAATATTTTAAATAAATGGGCTCCAAGCCATTATTATAAGAGGTAAGATGTGGTTGCACATGTGCTACAGTCAAATTCAGCTCTTCAGAAAAGAACATCCTGTGTTTTGATTGCATACAGTACTTAATTAGTTTACTCACTCATTCATCTCACTGTAATTGAGCTCAAAATCATCCAAATGAAAAGTTATTTCTTTTCTGCAAGCAGAGTTAATTGTATTGATTACAATTTTGCTTTTAATAATTCTTTTTGACTGCTGGCATTGACATAATTTACATCAAAGCAATCTTTGATGTAAATGAGTTCTGTGTAGACATACTAGCAATTCAGACTTGAATATTTAATATTATTTAATATTCTCCTGACTCGTTTTCACCTTCAGCCTATACAACCCAGTGAAAGTAGTTCTCAATAAGTAAATGGCCAAATTAAGTAATTTTGTTTAATTTGCTTATTTGGCGTCTCATTTTTTCTAATTTTAAGATTGTTGTTTTAGGTCACATTTGGGACATACAAACTTTTTCCTGCCACTCTATCCCTTTAGTTGAATTTGTTGAATAAGACCAAGCTAAGCTTGTGTAACGATAGCGGAGGTTAAACAAATCTTAAATCCTAATTCAGCCACCTGGAGAGAGGTTCTCTGTTAATAAACAGAAAAGTGAAAATGTGCTGTCAGAATGAGATTTAACTGCACTTCTGTACCTGCTGTTGAATAATTGGTTGAATTTCTGTAGCATTCCTGTTATTGTTCACACCAACAGCAGATCAAACACGCACTGTAGGAGTTTTGGGTAAAAACTGTCTGATTCTGACCTCCTTGCCTTTCTTCCTCAGACATTTCAGTTCCACTCTTTTTTTTGTTCTGTGCGTCTGTTCTCTGAACTGATTTTCTTCTCGGGCTACAGAATGACAGCCCTTCACACAGTCAAGCCCCCAGATACAGAACAAAAATAGTTTCAGTTGTCCTCTTGAGTCTGGACACAGTCCTTGATGGCAGTAAAAACTAGAGAAATAACAAAGGTAGTTTAACAATAATTTCACCAAAGTTTCCCCATTTGCAGTATTATCATACCTGCATTATTAACGCAGTTATTTTGACACCCCCGAAGTGAGCTCTTAAAAAGCAATATCATATATTAAGAGTACAGATATAAACATTTAGATTCAGAACACTTAAAGCGTATGAAATGAGCATGTTTGAAAATAAAAACCCACATTAGCAAGAAATATTAGAAACAATCTTAAAATATATTATTTTAAAAAGCTTAAGGACAGCAGTCAATCGGTGGCTGGTCTATAAAGGCACATTAGGTCAAAAATGCACATTATCAGTGTGAACTTGAGTACATTAGGGTAAAAATATGCACTGCTAATAGTTATCTTTTACAGTTATAAAGTAGTAACCTCGGTGAATAACCTTTCCAAGGCCGTTAATGAAAATCTATAGGCTTGTGGCGTCTCCTGTTTCTCACACTCTTCTCAATCCGTTACCCTGGTGACAGGTGAAGATAATCCATCAGTGCGGTTTTACATTGACTCTTTACAGAGAGGTTTTAATATTCAAATGCAATACAAAGTTATTGGACCTTGAGTTTTCAGTAAAAGGCTTCAATAACTACAAAGAGCAGTTTCTTTAATGCCAAGTCGTTTCCAATTATTGCTCAGTGGGAAGCACTGCTTGCTTTGTTATTGTCAAATAAGCACAACAGCTTTTTTTCCTCTGTTGGTGAATAGTCATAATTATATTTATACCACTGTTTTCTTTTTCGTTTGTTTCTTTTCTTCAGGTAACATCAGAAACACGGAGCGACTGAGTTACGACAAACAGCAGAGCTACAAGATCATGGTGACAGCCTTTGACTGTGGTCAGAAGAGGGCAAAGGAGGATGTGGTGGTACATATTGAAGTAAAACCTGTCTGCAAACCTGGATGGCAAGGTTAGATAAAGAAGCATTCAAGTATTTGTATTATACCTTAATTAACCTTCCAATAATGGGCATAAACTGACTTACTTCTGTGTTGGTATAAAGTATACTTACACTTTCCTTAAGTGTGACCAGTGGCATCAAAATTGAAGGAGGTAATTCAGTGCTTTTTTAAAATATTTTTTTGGCATATCTGTTCCCTCAAGGGAATTCTCTTATTTTAGAATCAGCATCTCTCGAGGAAATCAGAAGACCTGACAAAAAAAAAAACCTCCGAAGGGAAAGTTGACTAGATTGTTTTTTTCCCCCCTCCTTTAACATGGCAGCAGCTTGGCATTTGAGTCAGCCTGTCTCCCCTGCTGCTTCACCTGTCAGCACTGACAGGATCTCAGGAGTCAAGTTCACACAAGAATGAAAGAGGAAGACAGAGAAAGATAAGAAGAGAGAGGGGAGATGGGGAAGAGGAAGGAGCAAAACTCAAGGGAGGAAAGAAAGAAACAAAGTTACAGTGAGGGAGAGAGGTGATGGTTATTCTTACAGCTTTAATCTGACCAGTGTATACAGCTTACTGTGTAGCTGATGGTAGTCGACTTCACAATGTACCGCTAAGCTGTGCTTCTATCTGAAAGAGTGCGTTTCTTAAACCTGAGTTAGTTGTGCTGTTTTTATATCTACCATGACCATATCCAACATCTAACCCATCAAGAGCTTAACTTTATCCCCATCATATTCACAAAGGTTTTGCAAAGCTAAAAGATAAAGTAAGCCAAAACAGCTATTATTTATCCATGAACCAGCCTGCACTTTGCCAGTTCCTAAGTACACAGAAAATCCTTTTTTTTGTTGTTGTTGTTGTTGTTGTTGTTTTTTATTTTCTGAATTATTTTTAGGACATTTTAAGCCTGTGTTACAGACAGTGCAGCAGGGGCAGGATACTGGAGTTCATGATCATTGTCTTAAAGCCTAAGTCAAGGACACAGGATCCTTTAAATAGACGGTGAAGAGAAGAACATATAAATGATTTTTTACACTTTTATTCTTTTATTATTCTATGAACATGCACGGCAAATACTTTAGTTCAGGTAGATTCTTATTTTTGCACATTTTGAAGGAAATGTGGTATTTAAACAACAACAAAAAAACTTTTTAAAAGTGCAGAGGTGGTTGAAGAAGTTTTTCCAGTCGTGACTCTTGCTTCCTGTCCTTCTCCCAGGCTGCAGGTATGAACAGTGAGGGGGGGGGGGGGGGGGGGTGTCCAGGGGTAGCTTCTTTATATCCTGCAAGAACAAACATGGAGCAAAAGAAGCCTACAAAGCATTGTGACTGCCCTCCCACTGTCAAGAGAGTTCTGGCCTGGCCCTTTTCTGATAATTGGCTGGCATGGGAGGATCGTCAGCTAATGCCGCTCACCTGTGTCTTCCAGGCTATAAAAGATGGCCCACATGAACTGCTCATTCTCTCTCTCTTCCACTCTATCTCGCATCAACCCGTTGGTGATGTTTGTCTCTTAGGTTTAGGCTAGCTTTAATAAATAACCTTTTATTTAAGTAAACCTCTTGCGTGGACTCCCTCGTCACTCTGAGCCAGTTCGTGACAGCACTAAGTACTGTAAACATAAATGAATGGAAACCCAGCTGAAGATCTTAGTGAGGAAATCACACGAATAACTTTAGAGTAACTTTTATTATCTAAAACATATTCACATTAAAACTTTCCTTTTTGATAAAGCTTATAATTAGGGCTAGATCAGGTGACCCTGAACCCTCCCTTAGTTACGCTGCAATAGGCCTAGACTGCTGGGGAGTTTTTACTCTTTGTACTCTGTGTATACACCCCTCTGCATTTATTCATTAGTTATTATTAATCTCTGGCTCTTTTCCACGATGTGTTTTTTGTCCTGTCTCTCTCCCCTCACCCCAACCAGTCGAGACAGATGGTTGCCCCTCCCTGAGCCTGGTTCTGCTGGAGATTTCTTCCTGTTAAAAGGGAGTTTTTCCTTCCCACTGTCACCAAGTGTTTGCTCCCTGGGGGTCTTTAGATTGTTGGGGTTTTCTCTGTATTATTGTGGGGTTTTTACCTTACAATATAAGGTAAAATCCCTCATCTTGAGGCGACTGTTTGCTGTGATTTGACGCTATATAAATAAAACTGAATTGACTTGAATTGGAAAAATTAGTGTGACGAGATCACACTAAAAGTACTAAAAATAGTGTGTATGCAAGTGGTGTAGGCTATGGGGACATTTACTGAGGGACATGTAATATCAATCACAACAATACATGGAGGTAAATAAGAAAGAAACACTAATTATCTCTAAAGGTCATATTTGTTTTTGTTTTTTTAAATCATTTATTTAGGTTTTTCAATTATTATACAAATATAACATAACCAAAATAACAAAAGAGCAAAAATAAAAAGGAAAAGGAAAAAAAACCAAAAAACTAAAGGTCATATTTGTGTCATAGATTTTATCACAACAGGCCTAAAGAAAGAACTAATTTAAAAATATGAGAGGCGTGTCTGTCTTTAAACCAAAACATTGAGCATTGCTGAGCATGAAGCTACTGACTAGAAAAAATATCGTCTGGATCTGGAGAGCTCTTCTTCTTCTTGCTCCTAAAAAAAAATAGAGAATTATTTTTGAGATCCAGATGGTATCACAGTGTTATCATGTCGAATCTCACTCGGATCTCATATGCTGCTATCATCATCAAAGTTGCATTATTCCTTGTAATTTGGCTCATAAAAGAGCCCATACTGCACAACCATTAACCCACGTTTAGCTTAATGTAAAACCATTAATCCATAGTAGCTTATGAATAAAACATGATGCAGTGATGCATTCAGGCCAAGTCCTCTGTACACATAACCTTATTTATCATCTGTGTGTAAAGGTCGGCTGTGCCGCTGCAGCTGCTCTTTTGAAGAAGTCTCCCTGGCATTAATACAGGCTCCACCTCACCTCTCACTTCTCTTTGCCTACCTTATCACACTCTGTTTCTCTTTGTGTGATTTTTCTCAGGAGACTTGATATCATATTGTGTGGGTTTGGCAAGAGCTACCAGGTATCCACCCACCAAGACACGCATTCCTATAAGGAAAAATCAGAGTTATGAATCCCTTTTACCACTGTGATTCAGTGAATGTAAACAAATAAACACCTCGGTGATTACCCTCTCCATCCTGTTTCTAAGAGGTGATTTAATATCAAGCACTCATTACAACTTATGACAAAATGCATAATTTCCTTCTTCTGTAATGTGGGGTGAAACGATAAATCAGATAACTCCAGAGAACAACTTTTAATTTCATAACACAAGACATAACCAAATAAACTGCCTAATGTGTACAAACTGTTGCAATGATTTTTGTCCTTTCAGGTTGGAACAAGCGGGTGGACTATGAGCCAGGGACTGGGAGCAAGCAGCTGTTTCCCAAGATGCACTTGGAAACATGTGGAGGCCCCTTATCTGGCGTGAAGGCAATGGTAGAGCTGCAGACAAATCACATTGGGAAGGGCTGCGACCGCGAAACATACTCTGAAAAGTCTCTGCAGAAACTCTGCGGTGAGGGGAAAAAAGGAGGAGTGGGGGTGGAGGGTAAATTAATCTAAATGGAAGTGAGGAATGCCCTGTTGAAATAGTGTGGTGCCATTTAAAACGGACTCTGCTAATAATGAGAGACATGAAAAACTTTAATTTGAAGAATGAAAAACTTCTCGACATCTGAGCCTTCTATGCATATTAACAAGCCAATTGCCAGCATGCCATTTTATTATCCTTAGAGTTCTTTTGTTTGTTTTTTTTCCTTTAAAAATACATTTCCAAAGTTTATGCCAGGATTTCACAGTGTGTTAATTTCCTGGAGTAATTTTATACAGCAAATGTGAAAGACTTGGTAAAACTGTGCCTTCAAATCTGATAATTAATTTTATTATTTACTCATTACTGCCAGAAAGGGGGGGACAGGTAATTGGATTAGTTTGATTTTGAGGAAAAATAAGGAAATAAAAAAGATACAGATTGCAGATTTACATAATACAGTGAAGTTATTCATTTCGCTGTGTCTTTGTTGCAGGATACATCTTGAATATAGAAGTAGACTGTGCAGATGTGTAGATAGATGGACTTATTAACCATGGCTTTGTGATTTCCAGGTGCAGCATCGGGCAGCACTGACCTCCTTCCCGCCCCCAGCCCTTCTGCAAACTGGACAGCTGCTCTGCTGACGGACAGCGGCAGAGACAGCGACCTCATCTACCGATTTGATGGGCGACAGGCTGCAAATGTCCCAGATCACGTGGTGCCCCAAAACCTGACAGACCAGTTCACCATAGCAACATGGATGAAGCACGGGCCCAGTCCGGGACTCAGAGCTGAGAAGGAAACCTTACTGTGCAGCTCTGATAAGACTGGTGAGGAAATCATTTCACTGTGCTCGCTTAAAAGATCCCAAACTGCACAAAACTAAATGGCAAATTAAACTTTTCATTAGCTTCAGTTTACTGACATTTGAGGACCAATATGTTCCTCCTGCAGCAGTGCTGGAAGCCGCTGACTGTTAATGACCTTTCAGTGACACTTAAACATTTTGTGCTTTTTCCTGGATCGCAAAACATATCATAAGCATGAGCCATATTGCATATCAATAATAAAAAAAACACATTTCAAAACAACATTAATTAATTAAGCTGAGACTAAAGCCCACGGTGGCAAATGCTCTTTAAAACTTTTTTCCCCACTGCATCTCTGAACTGAGCTGCCTGAACTGTGTAATTAAACAAGCCATCTGCACATTGCACGCGCTCACAATGGTCTCACAGATGGCTTATTAGCTTACGAAATTAGTAGCCTGCTCTTGTAATGCAAAACTGCAGAGCGGTTTATTGCAGACCACCAGCATCTTTTAAACCTTTTTTTTTTTTTTTATTTGTAATCTTTTTTGCTTAAGGATGTGAAAAGTACCAACAGTTTCAACATGAGGCCCAGCTGTGAAATAAAATGCTCGTGTTTTGAATCCCATCAGTCCTTTGGGTGTGCCAGATGATATCCAGGGTTGGTGATGAGCTGTATCACAATCACATTCATTTTCATACTATTAGACTGATAACCCATGTATGAATAATTATATAAAATGTTCCTACATTCTTGATCACGCTGAAATTCATCACATTAAGTTGGATTTTTTTTTAAACAAATATTTATATTTATATTTTTATAATGAGGAGTTGAAAATTAATACAAAAAGAAAAAAAAATCACACCATGATAGAATTAGGCAAATTATGAGTTCTGACAGTAAACTGTATTAGAGTTAGATGTAATTGCACGTAGCTGCTGTGATCAACTGGGCATGCAACAGTCTCAACCTCTGTGTGATCACTTTTACTCTCAAGGCAATTGCACAGGTCGCCTGGTGGGAGGCAACCTGTAGTCAAACAATCAGACACACTGGTGTCGTCTAATTCATAAACTCACACTGCCAGCATGCTGTAATCAATCTGATCAGCCCAACTCGTCAACCACGTGTCTTTTTGCAATACGTAACTCATTCTGCTTATATTCCTACTCAAAGTTACTGAGCCCCTGTCTCATTTTGCAGTTAAATCTCTGTCCTGCAGCAACTACGTCACTATTTGTGGAAAATTTTTCTCTGAATGTAGGTAGTTAATGTGAATTTCTCTGTATGTGCATTCCAGTTTATCACAATCGCTGTACTATCACAGATTGCATGCTCCCAACTTGACCCTATTACAAACTGATAGCACACTGACTCCATCTTATTGCTGTTTTATCACCTTCTCGATGCACCAAAATTGGTCTGAAGACGACAACTGAGTACAACTGATTGCAGACCTGGTCTCTGTCTTTGAAGCAACCATTTCAACAGCAACGAGATTGCAAGTTCATTGCACACGGTTGCAATAGTTTTTCTGTATTTCCTAGTGTGACTGTAGTATTACCAGTGCCTAAAAAAAACTTTGGGCTGAATAATTATTTGTTTTCACAACAATGCTTCTATGCAGGAAAGACACCACAAGAATAAAGTTGCTTCTTCCAGCACACACACAAAAAAACCCCATAAAGACAAGTACTAGCTCCTCACTGCAGTGTTGCATCCATAAGGGGAAAAAATGCAGACATACAGGCAACTCTGACCACACTCACTGGACTTCCTTTGTTTTACTGACTGATGTGGAAAACCCATCTGTGGTGACAGTAAAGACTTGCACTGTTAGACAATTTTTGAAATGGAGGAAAAACAAAACTACTCACATGAACGCAAGCAACAGCAGTTTTCCTTGAAATAAACCTGTTGATTAGAACATTATGTAATTTAAAGCTGCAGCATATTTAATTGTGTGCGTGTTTTTGTATGATCGTGCCTGTCTGTGATCTTCCTGTTGCAGAGATGAACCGCCACCATTATTCTCTGTATGTTCACAACTGCCGCCTGGTGTTCCTGCTAAGAAGAGATTTCACTCAACTTGACTCTTTCAGACCTGCTGAATTCCACTGGAAACTGGAGCAGGTAAGGAGTGCATATTTGTGTATGTGTGTGTGTGTGTGTGTGTGTGTGTGTGTGTGTGTGTGTGTGTGTGTGTGTGTGTGTGTAGCTTTTTGTGTCTGCACAACATGTAAATGAGTGAGTATGTGTGCTATTAAAGTGTGAGTATAGATTGAGGGTGATTCTAGAGCAGGTAAAGGGCTGTTCATTCTATAGGGAAGGGAGAGGCTTTTCATTTTAATTACTGAAGGTTTTTCATCCCTTTCTTGGCGCATGAGATAAGAGAGTAAAAGACACCACTATCCTACACACATACTTATACTCACACAGGAGTACAGACCAAAAGTGGAAAGTCTGTTTAGTTACGGGTAATAGCTCACCCAGCAGTGGATCTCTACTACCTGTCGTGCCTCTGGAGAGTTGTTTAACTAATTTGCAGTGAAGGATTGTGTTGCAGTCCTGCAGAGAATCTTTAAAAGGTAAAAAGTTGCATCATACAGTATGATGTTGCATCTGCTAGAAGAATGCAAATAAGAGTTTTTTTTTCTCACTGACTGTTGCAAGCGTTTTTCAGTAACCTTTGCATTAAATAAAATGGATTGCAGGCAGGTAAAAGGTTTAGTGACTGCTGTTTTTAACCCTGTCTCTTTAGTCAGACTAGTGACTGTCAAACTGATGTTTAAAGGTCCCAGTCACAGGCACATCAGTGAGAGGGACACAGAATATTAAAGAGAAAACCAGAGCAGTCAAATGTACCCCTATGAACAGCACTAGGCAACAGTGGGAAGGAAGATCTCCTTTTTAACAGGAAGAAATTTCCAGCAGAACCAGGCTCTGGGAGGACCAGCCATCTGCCTCCACTGGTTGGATGCGAGGGGAAAGAGAATAGAAAAAGGAGAGCGCAGAGAGACAAGGACAAAGCACACATTATGTGAGAGAGAAGACAAATTTAATAACATGCAACAGTGATATATACACACCTAAAGAGTGAAAAGAGATGGTCAGTGTATCACAGGAAGTCCCTGAGCTGTCTGAGCCTATAGCAGCATAACTAAGTGATGCTTCAGGTTCACCTAAACCAGCCTGGAACTTTTAGAACAGCCTGATAATAATGAACTGCAATAGTCCAGCCTAGGATGAATGCCTGAATCGCTTCTTTAAAAAGTTAGGAAAGGGCCATGCTTACCACTGTATAGCATCCCGTCTTCTTTTAACAACAGTCCATAAACATCTGGGAACTGAGGAGAGCAGCTGCTGGACAAGCTGATAATGAGCAGGAGGATCCCTCTCCTCTTTAGTCCGGAGGATGCGGTGCCCAATTTTTCTAAAAAGTTTCAAATTTCGATTCATCTGACCGCAGAACAGTTTTCCTCTTTGCCTCAGTCTATTTTAAATGAGCTTTGGCCCAGAGGAGACTGCGACATTTCACGTTCACATACAGCTTCTTCTTTGCACAATAGAGCTTTAACCTGCATTCGTGGATGGCACGGTGAGCTGTGTTCACAGACGGTGGTTTCTGGAAGTGTTCCTGAGCCCATGCAGTGATTTCCATCACACAATCATGCCTGTTTTGAATTCAGTGCCGCCTGAGGGCCGAAGATCACAGGCATCCAGTACTGATTTTCAGAGATTTCTCCAGATCCTCTGAATCATTTGATGATATTACGTATTGTAGATGATGAGCTATTCAGTCTTCATAATTTTACATTGAGGAACATTATTCTGAAATTGTTCCACAATTTGTAGACCCATTTTTTTGCAAATGGGTGAACCTCTGCCCATCTTTACTTCTGAGAACCTCTGACTCTCTAAGATGCTCTTTTTATACCCAATCATGTTAGTGACCTGTTGCCAGTTAAAGTAAATAGTTGAAAAATGTCCTTTCTGCTGTTTCTTCTTCTTCTTCTTTCCAGCCTTTTGTTGCTCTGTCCCAACTTTTTGGTGATGTGTTGCTGCCATCAAATTCAAAATGAGCGAATGTTTTCATTAAATAGCAAAATGTCTCAGTTTAAATATTTGATATGTTTTCTATGGTGTATTATTAATGTAATATGGGTTTATGAGATTTGCAAATTATTTCTGATTTTATTTTTTTGGAGTTGTGCTTGTATTTATGTATTAACTGTTTACATGCACTTTACTGAAACAGTGAGTAATTTGCAGAACTGATGAATATGTCATGCATTTGCCTTCCTTAAAGGCTATCTTAACTCTTTAACTCATGTTTAATCAACTGTCTGTTTGGCGCAGTTGTTGTCATCACTTCATTACTATTTTGCTCTTAATTCCTAAAGAGTTTGCATTAAAATCAACCGTCTCACCGGGTTTAGCTGCAAAGCAGCTTTTTTTTTTAAAAAAAGGGCAGAAGTTTACGTACTCAAATATATACGCAGAAAGAAAGCAGCCAAAAAGTAATCTAGTTAAATCATTCATATGGTGCAGTTTTTTTTTATCTGATCGGTTTATCAGAAGGTCTATTTTGCTGCTCTGCAACCATTTTGAGACAGTTTGACTGTTTATTCTGCCTGTGGTGTTTGCATGAAGAGTTTTTATTGTGTTTGGACTTAAATGCAACCACTGAGTAAAGGAACTCTTGCAGTATAAAATATCATAAAAATCCCTCATGTGGAAATAATTTTGATGATAAGCCAGTGAACTCCCCCTCCCACCTCAGTACTGCCATAATGAATGGTAGGTGTACATCTAATCTAATTGTTTACTCTCGGGATGCAGCATTTATCTGCCACATTTTGAAATTATTAGGAAATGCCTCATAATTACGGCGAGTTCTCAGGAGTATCACAACCCTGGCTTTTGGTTTATATTTTTATCTGCAGGTATGCACAGAAAATTATATGAAAATCCATAAATATATGATTTTTTCATTGTAAGGGCATACACAGCAATTCCTTGCATTCATGCAAACATCAGTGCATCTTTGGTGTGTACCTTGCAGGCAGAACAGTTGTTTGTTGCAGGTCACAGGTACAACAAAACTTATTTTTCTCAGGTGTACCTTCCAGCCAGGTAGCTGTTTGTTCTAGGTTAAAGGTAGATTGAAAAGTGTTTTCCTCAGTCCACTGTTATTTTCTCCTGTGGCCCACAGAGGTGGATGTGACAAAGAGAAGGGCACCCAAGCAGCAGATTGCTAAGTTTTCCAAGCAAACAACCTCAAGACACCGTTCTATTTCTGCCTTGCTTTTTTCATTCTGCCTTGCATTTCTTATCTTTCTTCTATTACCTCTCTCTCGCTCAGTCTTTGCTACTACACAGAGACACACATATAGTTCATAGTTCAGATAGTGGGGATCCCATTTGCTCCTTTAGCTGGATCTTATAAAAGACCATGGAGGGAGTATGCAGTGCAGTCAAAGAGAATTTGTGATGGTGTTACTCACCACTACAAATCACTTGTGCAGAGACTCTCATTAAATATAAATGGAGACTGGTCTGAAATACCAGAGGTTAACAAGAGGAGTACATAAATGAACAGAGCAAATTAAAAAAAAAGTGCTCTGTGATTATCATGTACTGATTATGACTGTGATTTGCTGCATTTTTTTTTTTGCAGTGTTTCTTTGGTAAATGCCTGACCATAAGTTTCACAACAGGCTTTACCAGCAGGTAGAAACAGAAATATGTTCATGAAACTGAATTAGAGAAAAGACTGGTGTATTATTGTTGAATCTTGCTACAAAAGGGTGAGTTTAGAAAGAAATACTGCTCTTTAAGTCGTAAGAGGAGATATCAAACCTGGTCTGTGCCTAGAAGCAGCACTCGGTGTTTCATATCAACAATGATGTAAGCACAGCTGAAGCCTACCTTCCATAAAAATAACATTTTCAGGAATTTATTTTCAGATGGGAACTGGAGACAATCATGCCAATTAGTTCTCACACCAAACCCATCAAAATACTATATTTACACACAGAGAAACAAAGTGAAAACAACACCAGCCATGCTGCAGCAGCTCGTAATTAAAATGAAGGCGATACCGAGGGAGTTAAACGGGTTGGGGGCTACTTCCTGTGCCCTTTATTTTGCAGGCATTAGTCAGACCACACTTAACTTTAAATTTCACACTCGCTTTGATCTTCACTAAAATCTTTTGACAGAGAGACATACAAACACCTGCCAAAATACCAAAAAACAGAAGCACCTGTTCAAATTGTGCAATCAGGAGCTTTTAGCAGGGGAGTCCCCCGCCCCCCCCCCCCCCCAGGTTTGCCAGCTAAGGTCATAGAATGTGACTTGCTTCCACAACCTTATAAAAACACAGAAACAATCATAAACTGATGGCTCGGTTGTATGTAATATTCTGCTTGTACTCTGCTGAACATCGCAGCATAGACTAGCAGTGAGCTGGAGGTACTGCTAAGGGAAAGACAGTCAGAACATCAGGCCGTATGAACAATCATGTATTCACTCTATTTTCTACTTACTGAAGTACATGTTAATATTTAGCCAGTGGCTATGACTGTTTGAACTGAACAGAACAAAAGTATTTAATTCGATTTGATTTAATTCTATTGTTCTCCCAACTAATTTTTTCTGCCCACAATGGCCTGAAGTATCTGTAGCAGGTTTGGACAAATGAAGGAAAGGCAGGAGTGTGGAGGTGAGAGTTTGTACAATTCTAATGAGCTTGAAAGTCATTAACTGACTTTCAAGTATGACCACCTTTGTTCTTCAGCACAACCTGAACTTGCTTCTTGGATAAGTTTTCTTGTCATTTAGCTAAAGATGAAGCTTATAGTTAGAGCTGGATCAGGTGAACCTTCCCTTAATTATGCTGCAGGCCTAGGCTGCTGGGGGGTTCCTAGATGCACCGAGTGTTTCTTTTTCACTCACCTCTTTTCACTCTCTCTGTATTTATACGCCACTCAGCATTCAA
>JAVDPK010000712.1:346782-357666 GCA_034780415.1 Cichlasoma orientale
TTTACGGAAAACTTCGGGAACTTTTGGGAAACAGGGCACATCAAAGGGAACCACTGTTATTAGAGTTAGTATGTAAGTTAAGACAAAAGGTGAAAAATACCAATCAGAAACTGGGGTTTGTGTGTGTGTGTGTGTGTGTGTGTGTGTGTTTTACCAGGATCGGCACCTCCTGCAGCCACAGTCGTTATCGTGGTTTGTATCGCAGCACTGGTGGTGATCGTGGTAATTGGAGTCTACAGGATCCACGCCACACATCAGGAAGGGTCCAGAGAGGATGAAGATGAGGTCAAAGATCCTGAGGAAGAGTGGGACAACTCTGCGCTCACCATCACTGTCAACCCCATGGAGGTAACTCTGAATGCTGTGGTTTAGCATTTATTGACATTATCAATAAAGTGGAAAATCGAAGATTATGATTAACAATATTTGTTGTTACAGTTTGAATGTGAAGTACCTGCAGTTGTTTTATTCAAACTTCTTTTATGTTTGGTTGTTCTCTAGAACATAAGAGGACCTCAGGCTCTGGGTGATGAGGTAAGGCAAGAAGAACATGAGGAGGAGGAAGAAGAGGAGGATGAAGAGCTGGTGGGAGGAGTGACAAGTGCTGAGTCGGATAACAGCGATGAAGAGGAAGGGGCTGATGATGAAGGGAGAGAAGCTGCTAAAGAGAGAAAGCAGAAGGGTAAACTTGGATGGGACAGTTCCTCCGTAACATACTGATCGTAAACATGTACACATAAATATATACGTGCACAAACACACACTCATACACATTCTCCTATCTCTCTCTATCAGACGCGCGCAATACAATACACTGCACACACTGCACACACATACCATGCAGACATTCGTTCATGCTCTGTATAGGTATACACACACACACACACACAGAAATAAAATCTCTGATGAAATAATTTACAATCTGTTGCTGGAAAATACTCTTCGAATCTTCCCATGTTGTCATTTTTAATGTAACATCTCCCCCTGCTGGACACAGTCAAACGTGGAGTATGACTGAATGGAAATCACTGTCTGTGTGCGCATCATTATTCACATCACAATCAGTAAAGCAGAGAAAAAATATGTCAAACAAGCACAGTCATGTCATTCATTCTGTGTGCGGATTATAAATTCAGTCCCAAACTCCGAGCCCGATCCTAAATGATGTGACGCTGATACAAAACACGAGCTTAAAACGGACTTTTATTCCAGTGTTTGATACGTGTGTCCTGTCCTCTGATTACTTTTAGATCGTTTATCCATCAGACTGTTTTCGATCTGATCCATCTACGCATCAACTAGTTAATGTATCCATAACATCTTTGAGTAGAACTCCCTTGGCCTTGATAGTAGGTATGACATAGCTGTGCTGTCTCTCGGTGTGTTTCCTCTGTTCTCAACCAGAACACGTTCGATGTCCTTAAAGTCTGCGTGATCAGTGCTGAGTTTCTCCAAATGCATCGCAGTGCTGTGGTTCTGTGGCCTGGACACTAAAGAGAAACATTCCACCTTTGTCCTGATTTACCGCATGTACAGTACAAAGTAGAAATATTAACTCTTGAACTGAATCTTCCATCTTTGAGTTCATTATTTTAAGTATCTTAAAGCTAAAACTACCACTTTTCCATTAGCTTAAAAGCTGACTGCTTGTATCTCTCTGTGTGTACCAGATCTATCTATGCCGTGGCCTAATGTTTACTGTTTAGGAGTAGCTCACTTCTTCTTTTTTTGTTTATTCAGCACATCCTGTTTCCCACTAAGATCCTGTGTTTCCTTTGTTTTTATCTATAGTAAAGGGAGTCCTCTATGCAATTATGAGCCCAGCATAAAGGAACCGTGCACAGAAACAGGGATACTCCAGCTGTGAGAGACAGATGTAACATTCATGCAGTACGGACTGTAATATCCTGACTTCAGTGCCTGGCATTGGTTATTTTATAGACACAAGATACCCTACACTTCCCATCTATCAGTCAGTAGCATCTCATCTTAGGCCTGCCAAGAACCCGCCCGGGTTACGGGTTCACAATCACCTCAACTTTCACAGTTGTCTAGTTAGACGTGTCTCGGAGCTGGGCCGCTGTGGTGTCTTATAATGTGGATGGCGTACTTGAGCAAACAGAATAGCTTTTGAAGTCTTCGGTTTATAATAAGTCATATGCTAGAGGTTCTCAGCAAAAACCACAAAGCAGAATTTTCTTTCGTATTTTGTTCAGTGCCAGCAGGTGCGCGTGTGAAACCAGCTGCGGAAATCCACATCTCCAGCTTGCGACACAGGCTTTCATGTCAAAGCAAAGGACACCCACAGATGGCAGCATGCTGTTTTCATCCCCTATGTAGAGGAAGCTAAATTCCTTGGGCAAAATTGTAGCAGAGCCCCTTTGAAACAGCGGTAAATGCTGGAGAAAAGACGCAGTGATTATCCAGTTAATAAAATCCACATTCCTGAACCCCTTCACCACGACCACGAGAAGAAGCGGATGCTTCGCTTACAGTCATTCCTCTTTGTGCTGTCATTGTTACAGATAAAGACTCAGTCAGACAAAATTGAATTCCAGTCTGTCTAAAAACTAGAAGAAACCATCACGCTCCCATCTCTGCTCAGAGACAGCGCCGGTCACATGATCATGTGTGGACAGTATCTATGACGACCTCTCCCTCTGAGCTCTCTGATACTCAGTGTCCTGTCCACGTGTCCCTCCTTCTGTTGGCCTGTGATTGTGATGTCATCATTGTGAAAACTGCCTTGTTTTTCTTCGTTCCCCCTTTGTCATAATATGCTTCTAAAGGATTAAAGATTTTAAAAAAAAGGTTCTTTTACATACAATAACAAACCCTGTAAAAATGTTCGAGACACTTATTTTATATATCAGTTTCTTTTTCTTTTTGTAAACTCTGTGGCTGGGATTTCTCTCTCTTTAGTGGTCATCCCACTGCTTTCTGTATATTGACCAATAAAGACTTGTTTTAGACTCTACAAAGCCCTCCTTCCTGTTTCTACACTGCACTCCTGGTGTGTGTGTGCGTGTGTGTGTGTGTGTGCAGACTTGAGCGGCCTATAAATTACATAATTAATGAGCTGTCATTGTAAGTTTTGGCCAGCTGCATGAATGCATCATGCTGGAGCTGGCTGCCCGTGCGTTTCATTTGTTTTCATAACAGGCTGACACAGACAGAGGCAGGTGGGGTTCATGTGGCATCGCTGTGTTTATTCAAATTGCTTCTGGACCACAATGGGGTTCATACGCTGTAAAATAGATTTTCAATCTGGAAAATGTACATGCAAGAGGTGAGCAGTTTGAACACAATTTAAAAGGTCCCAGAATAAATCACAGGGAGCTTTGAATTTTGAATCATTTACATAATACAACTACAAGTTGCACTTGTAGTTTTTGGGGCAATCCTGGATTGATCATTCTCATCAGCCCTTTGAATGATCATTGAACTGAAAAAAATCTCTTTTATTGTCCAGAACATACTGTATGTGCACAGCTGGTGCCACCTCTGCCACATATACTTTTATCTTTTAAAATATATATATATATATATATTTTTGGAGATTTATTCCAGTTTGTACCTAAAGTAGCCCATACGATCTTCAGACCAACAAAACCTCACATGGATTTTTGATTTTCAAAGAAGAGGTGAGCTCATGTCTTTCCACCTGCTTCATGTGTTGTCACAAAAAGTGGTGGCACCCCTTTCTGAGGGAAAACATTGTTTCCTTTGCTCACTAGAGGGCGCTGCGACAGTAACAACAAAAGCACTTTGCCCTGCTGAGCTGCTTGGCCTTCACAGTTGCTTATGTGGTAAATTTGTTAGATTCAAATGTTTGCACTGTTTCACAGAAAAATGGAATGAAAACAATCTAAACTCGTAATATTCTTTTTTTTTATTGAATTTGGAAACGCTAAATGCTGTGGTAAAGATCTACACTGATGCATTGAGATGTTATGCATTCAGTGATGCAACATTGTGTAACTGGGCCATATTGAAAACAGTTGTGAACCACTCTGTCTGTCCAGAGTGAGGGAGACAGCTGCTGCCGCTGCTGCCGCCGCTGCTGCTGCCGCTGCTGCTGCTCTGAGGTAAACAAAATGTTCAGAAAAACAACTCTGAACATGATGTAATGATTGTGCCAGTGAGCAACAGCTGTTCGGAGAGGAACCGCAGCAGGTTTTCCTGGAGAAGCAGATATAGACGGTCAGTGTAAGGTAACGTCAGGGGTAGCAGAGATTATTTAAATTTAAGTTGATCATCCTGGTTAGACTCGAGGACCCAATTCTACCTTTTATATTGGCTTTGTAGGGTCTGGGAGCTGGAAATCTGACATATAACTACATCTGCTGATATCTTGTTGACTTCAGTTGGTTAAATCCACAAAGAGCAGTAAATGTCAGAGCAGCAGGTCAGCTGATCACAGCCTGTACACAAAGAAAACAAACTGACTGAAGCTCACAATACAACATTGTATGGCTCTTATTTATAAGTGACTCGTTCATAGGGTTCGCCCACCTGCCAAATCCCACTTTAACCCTTGTTTATATATTTCATCACTGTGCTTTCAGAAAGATACAACCCCCTTGTAAAGACTTCAGCTCACACCTGTGGAGCATTACTGCCCCCTGCTGGTGGAAGATCTAACCCACCGTACAATGACTGCACAGTCCTGCAAATTCAGAGAAAACCCCACAAATAGGGAGCTGTTATGTTACACGTATGGCTGTTTGGCTAGTAAAGAAGAACAAATACAAACTTCTGTCCTGTAAACTTTCTTTATTAAACAAGCTGCAAGTTTAATTATATTGTGATATTTTTTTAAAATAAAACAAACAAATAAAACTTCAGTTTTACTGCAGAAAAACTGCACATGTAACCATATACCCCACGACTCTCGCCTTTAATAGGCTTGGAATGTGTGTTGGCATGTGTGAGTCTAAACTAAACCATATTTAACTTTTGTAATTGGTGCTTTGATGTCTGATAAACATGTCCTGCAAGAGAAGAAGTCGAGAGGTTTCATAAAGCTCGGTGTGGTGAGTCAGTGGTGAACCCACGGAGCTTTTCATTGACTGGTCCTCATTAAAGTGAATCTATTAAATGTTAAAATGTTGTGCATACAAAAGAGTTGCAGCTTTGTTCTGGCTTGGTATTCACAATAGTGCTGACTGTTCACTTCTGTACGCACTGGATCCCCGAGGATGAAGAAATGCAATCGGCTAATTAGTAGCTTAATGTGCCTTCTTAACTGAAGAGCACCACATGTTCAATAACACTGTAATGGACCTCAGAGGGGCCAGAATGCAATTAATAGCTATTGACTTTGTTCTGCTCTTTTACTGGAAATATGTGTGGTGGGTTTTTTTTCAAAGTCTGTAGATTTCTTGATCGGATCTTTCACCGTAAATTAATTTCATTTCGTTGTTCCCCTGGCAACCTGTCCAGAGTAGAATTGGAAGCAGGATGGGTGGATGTTCCCCCTTACAGTGCTGAATGTGTAAGTTTAGTCACTTATGAACAGTCTCTGATTTTTATGGAAGTTTAATTTTAATGGAGACAGAATACGGGCTGCACAGTGGCACTGTGGCATTGTTGCCTCAAAGCAAGAAGGTCCTGTCCTGGCTTTTCTGTGTGGAGTTTGCATGTTCTCGCCGTGTCTGCATTGGTGCTCTCCGGGTAGGCTAGGCTACTCCATGACCTTAATGTGCTTCTTTAGCCACTCCTTTGTTGCCTTGATGATATGTTTTGGGTCATTGTCATGCTGGAAGAACCACCCACTCATCTTCACTGATCTGACTGAGGGAAGGAGGCTCTTCTCCAAGATTTTAAAGTACATGGTTCTGCATGTTGGCCCCTCAATGTGGTGAAGTTGTCCTGTACTCTTAGCAGAAAAACAGACCCAAAGCATGTTTCCACCTTCGTGCTTGAGTGCGGGGGTGGTGTTCTTTGGGTCACACTCAGCATTTCTCTTCCTCTCGTGTAGTTTTGGGCTCATCCACCACCTTTCTCGTGATCATCCTCACCGCACGAGGCAAAATCTTGCATGGAGCTCCAGACCGAGGGCAATGGATGGTCATTTTATACTCCTTACATTTATGAATATTCACACCAACACTGTCACCTTCTCACCAAGCTTCATGCTGATGGTCTTGTAGCCCATTCCAGCCTCGTGCAGGTCTGCAGTCTCGTCCCTGACGTCCTTTAACAGCTCTTCAGTCTTGTCCATGACGATGGAAAGGTTGGAATGGAAGAAACTGATTCTGTGGACAGGTGTGCTTTATACACATAATGAGTTGAGATCAGCGGTATCTTTAATTGATTGATTGATTGTAATTTGTGTGCCACATGGACACACAGCCAATTTGAGGAGCCAGAATTCTGGATATTTGGTTGATATTCTGTCTCTCTCCATTAAAATGAAACTACCATGAACATTATGGACTGTTCATTTCTTTGTAAGCGAGCAAACTTACAAATTCAGATCAAATAATTATTTCCCCGACTGTATTTATTTAAAGTCAGCACCATATTACGCTTCCTTAAGATACACTCACAACCACGATATTAAAATATAAATATTGCCTTGTAATTTTCTGATGTTTTATTATTATTTTGGTTTATTTTGCACTTGCAAACATGCACGCACACACACAACAGTCCCTCCTATGTGTGTCACACACCACAGCAACATCATCAACCCTGTTATCAGGTAAAGGGTCCTGTTTCTCATCCTTCTCGTTTCAGCCGGTCTTTTTTTTTACTTCACTAATGGACTGCTCTGTGCACGTTGATCTGTTGGAGTAGATGAGAGGCTGCAGTGCATCAGCACATAATCATTCTTCTTCCTGCAACAAAGTGACATCCTCATTGCTTTAAGGCGAAAGGGAGAGTTTCCTTTTCTCTCTCCGTTTCATTTATTCAGGGTTTGTATGAGTACGCTGAAAACACTGCAGCGCTACAGCCAAAACAGCCCATGCAGCCCCAGATGGTCATAGTCATAACAGTTTTATGTGATGAGTGCTCTGGCTCAGTCAGCTACATTGGCAACACATAATGTTTGTTTCCCTCTGCACATTTGTTCAGCGAGTCCCTTTTTATCTAACAACTGATGACAGGAAAGCAAAAATATTGAAGAATCTCGCTGCTGTTTATTCAGACAGCTCTCGAAGTCTGTTTTAATCAGAAATTTTCTTTGCATTCTCCGGTCTTTATCGCCACTCTGAGGGCAAACCATCCTCCTCAGGAAAGGGGGCGTGTGTGGTGTGTTGTGGACCCTTTTCACACCTCTGCTTCCTGTCAAAGTCCCTGAATAGAAAATAACAGCAGCTTTGTTGCCATTTTTCTGCTTTAGTGAACTTAAGGGTCAAATGCTTCGAACAAACTGGATACAGCAGAGATACAGTAGACAGTTTGTATGAGCTACAAGGATTTTACGGTCAGGTACACTCTGACTCCACTTTACCGTTTACTCCACTGAAGACGTGATACTTAGGCCTCTGTTCTCCAGGTTTTTGTCACACATTATTATTCCCTTCTTTTAGCTGCAGCTTCAAGTTGCTGTACCTGTGACGCCACCCTGAGCTTGTTTTTAATCAGACACAAATCACTGACTAATGTTGGATACACACAGTCATGTCTGTTTGAACTTACAGCCATGCCCTTTCCCGTCTCAGCTGTTCTTTGCCACAACAGGTGAGTAAATTGCACTTGCCAAAAATCTGATCTCTCTTAAATTTTCACACACACACACACACGCACACACACACACATACGCAAAAACAAAAAACCCAGACATCAGATCTGATGTCATCTGTTGTGGAGCCTGAGCAACATTCTGCTCCTGTGGCCAGCATCCGTGTGACCGAGAAGGTAGATAAAACTGCTGATGATCAGACTGCTGTTAGACATAAAGAGTGTGTGTGTGTGTGTGTGTGTGTTTAAGGATACATAATGTCCTGGTAAGCTAAGCGTTGGATCCATCTATGGGAGGATGATGCTGCAGTAGCATCATTACGTAGTCTGTCTGCTATTGATCACAAAAACAGTCCCCTGTGTGCTAAGATATGGTGAGCCTGGACCTAATGATGTTTCAGTGGGAGTCCGATTCCAGAGTGTGCAGTGGAAATATGAAGCCTGAAACAAGAGCGAGCCTCAGCAATGTTTGTGCTTTCACTCTGGACATTTTAGGGCATCTGCACCTCTTCGGCTGAGAGCGAGCTGTGTTTACAGCTGCAGGAGCTGATGAGTACAGCATTAGCTGTTTACTTTCTCAAGTGGAAACTGCACACTTGACAAGAACTTAACAGCCTAATTTTCCCTGCCTAGGCCTTGCTCGATAGATAAAATGCTCCCGCAGACACAATTAAAGATGCTGAAACTGTCTGAGGCCGAGACGACCCAACAGACTCGCACTCGATTCGTTCGCGCTCACCTTTTTTTTTTTCTTTTTTTTTGTCAGATGTATTTTGGCTGGCTTTAACATCGTAAACATTCCCTCAGTCTGTTGTTTTTGGGCCTAGTTTAAAAGGAGGAGGAGGAAATGAAAGAAATACAAAAATTTATTTTGAAATTCACTTGGCTTTTATTCACATTTCATGTCTGTTGACATCCCAACTGCACGTCCGTCCATACATTCGACTACGTACATGAAATGGTCCTTTACTCCCCATCCTAACCTATAGAAACAGGAGGCAAGACCACGGCCATCACAAATAATAATAATAATAATAATAATAATAAAATAATAATAATAAAGCAGCATTGAGCAAACAAATTTAAAATTTCTATCTCCCTTCATCGCCAGCATCTTTGTATTTCATTTACCTGAATGTAACCATCACTGATCAGTTTAATGAAACAAACAGAACTAGCCTGTGATAAATAAACATCATCCTAACCATTAGCAGATTCAGACCCCACACTCACAATAATATAAATGAAGGATACAAACTCAAAGAGTAAAAAAAAAAAAAAAAAAAAAAAAAAAAAGTGACTCAAGTCTTTTTATAGGAAAGAAAACGTGATTGATCATCAGTGTGCACGTGTGTGGTCGCGCACTGGTCATCTGCATCCTATTACGAGCCAGCGACACGTCTCCCGCGCTACTACAGCCTTTGTCACAGATCGAGCCGGTCCAGATCCGCTCGCTCTGCTCCCGTCAGTTTGTCGTTCGTGGTCGTTAAGACAGTTGTGCGGCGAGCAGACAGATACCGTCTGCCAGCAGTGAGCTACAGCAGGGTGCTACAAACAGCAGCAGGTGCGTCTTTATGCCAACGGGCACGTTAGCACCGGTTACACGGCGGCCCGCGACCTGCAGCTCGAAGATACATTCGTACACTCTGCGGCTTCCTATGATATACTTTGGTTGTGAGATGACATCGTAATGAATGATCTAGTGTCCGGTGAGGAATGGTTGGCAGTGCAGTAAAAACAAAAACACTTCACACAACAAGCATGAAAAGCCCCTTTCAGACATGTGGCTCATTAGATTATCAGAACAGTTTCATTTTAAGACCAAAATCTTCCAAAAAAAATTTTAATAAATAATAATAATAATAAAATCTGATGACAGTCTGTCTGGTTCTAGTCAGCTACATCTGCTAAAACTGAAAACCACTTCACTCCAGTGAAGCCACGATTTGGGAGATCTGAAATATGTCTACACTCAAATAATCTGGAGTTTAAAGGACAGTGAAGCATAGTTAATGAACTAAATCTAATTTGGTAAAGTTGTTTATAATATTAACAGTAATCATTTTTAAAAAAAAAAAAAAAAAAAAACCCTTAATTTCTCAGGCTTTATTCAGGGTGATCTCAGGGTGGTTTCAGTTTGTAGTCTGCTTGTTGCCTGAGTACTATTAACCAGTCACATTGGAGCAAGCTTTGGTTGAACAGGCTATAGAGAGCAAAGGGTGGATCACTTCATAACTTTTATTTAATAGCTTTTTGTAAACAATGATCAGCAGACAGAAACAGAAATCTCAGCCTGGTATCTGTCGGACTGTCCGCTGCCCACAGGAGCTGAATCAGCCCATTTGTTGATAGAGCCGCACATTTTAGTCACGTTTGCATACAGCTCTGTTGGGCTGTTATAAAATAACCAGTAGATTAAAATTTGACATAAAACATCCTGAAACTGATGAGTGAGAACCGGCGACTGTCACCCCCGCAGTGATCAATAGTCACTTAAACATTTTATCATCACTACAAGAGAACACAAGCCTTTTGCTTCATACCATGTCTCTGCAGCGGGCGACAAATACAATGCGTCTGTGTAGTTAGAATAAGTCTGCATTTAAAGGGGCCAGAAATGCTACACGTCTGAAAAGGGCTTTGCTTTTAACGAATGTCTCCCTGAAGCCAGGACATTTATTTTGGCATTCTGACTTTCAAACTGCACATACAGCCTGTAGCCACGCTTTAATGTGCTCTGTATGCAGCGGGAGCTTTTGGTCGGGACCCGGGCCGATCTGATAAAAACATTAGTGCTAAAAATCCTCTTGGACATCTGGACTCTGCAGCCTGTGCCAGTGGAGATCCTGAACACCCACTACGGTATCCAACAACAATGATATGGTCACTGACTGCACGTCAGAAAGGCCTCCGTGGATGGGTTTAGTGTGCTTTCTCTGCGCTGTTTTTATTCCTGTCACTAGGTGGCGGTGGTCCTCTTACCACTGTCTCTTTGACCACTTAACCACACTGTGCCATTAGAGGATGGGCTTTTATTCTGGATGAGTGAGACACTGATGGGATGCCATCATTAATAATTTATTTCAGGTTCTAAACGAATGAAAAAAGCAGCTCAAAATCCAAAAGAAGCTGGTGCTCGTCCTCTTCTTTGCTTGCCTGGGGGGGGGGGGGGGGGGGGGGGGGGGGGGGGGG
>JAVDPK010000712.1:362595-379104 GCA_034780415.1 Cichlasoma orientale
GTGTGTGTGTGTGTGTGTGTGTGTGTGTGTGTGTGTGTGTGTGTGTGTGTGTGTGTGTGCGCGCGTGTGTGTGTGCGCGTGTATGTGTGCGCGTGTATGTGTGTGAGAGTGTGAGACGTGTGTGGGATCTGTGCCTTCACCTATCAAAGGCAGCAATTTTACACCACATCCAATTAATTTGTACATGCTTGTAGGCGTGTTTAGTGCCGTTTCAGTTTCAATGCCACCCAACAGCACTGCAGCTGGTTCAAGGAGGGAGCTCTACATTTCCTCTTTCACGAAGACTTAAAATAATACGAGTGAAAAGCAGACAAAAAAGCAAATATTCACTCGTTGTACCATTAATTTTTTTGCTGCTACAACAGAGACTTAATTAGCTGCTGTTAGTTAAACAACAGGGAGAAATCAAAGAGGAGTCGTTTATACTTCAATGAACTCAAGGATCCAAAGCTGCACCGCTTAGACAGGAATACTTTTTAATTGAGTCTTTAGCCATGATGCATTATTAATTCCTTTGCATTGAAGCCTAATGAGTACCTGTGAATGAGGTGAATGATAACCATAATGAATTAAAGGAGAGGAGACACGCAGCAAATGGCACAGGGCAGAATCAAACTCGGCCTTTTGCAATAAACTTGCAGCTTATGGGTCAACCCAATGAGCTGGTACCCCACTATAAAAACAAACAAACAAAAAAAACTTTTTTTTTTTTTTAAATCAGGTAAGCAGATGACACACGTGCATCATTAGCATTTATATCACATTATCTTTCTGACATGTGAAAAGCTTATATCATCTGTTACAGTGTATTAGGCCTTTATAGTGCTGTAAATCAAAGCTGTGGGCTCAGTAGGAGACATTACCCAGGTGCCTGTTCATAGTATTACACTGGCTCTAGGTGATCGCGTTGCTGCTGTTTAGTTTAAACTGGGGGGAAAAAGAAATACGCGCATTAATCATTAGCCGCCCTCCAGATGTGTATAATAGCCTTGTATTGCATTATAGAAGTAATTAGTTTAGCTTAATAATTTCAGTGGGGATGCTTAGTGTAGTAATGACACGATTTCATTCTTAATGACACATTTTCAATCATGTTTTATCCCATAAGCCTCGACTTGAGTGTTTAGAGGAGCTCATAAGTAGACTCGGTGTGGACAGTCAGTAGTAGGTAATTTCCCTCAGTGTCATTACACATGAAGAATTACGCTTTAAAATGCTGCCGGAGTGAATATCAGCACTAAATATAGCCAATACATCACCTGCAGTTCAGTCAGGTTGGGAAAGTGATTTCCTTCAGTGATCTACTTTCTAAATTTGTGTAATTTAAATTAACTGCCGTGGTCTTTCATAATGAGGCCTAAGTATCCGTTTAGATTACAGATGTGTTTAATCGCTTCTGTACCCCAGTTAAATTCACATTATCAGGTAAAAGCTGTTAACACTCTGGACTTTAAGTGTAAAGTCCAGAGTCCAGTTTTTAGAGTGTTGTCCATCCTTCATAAATCATACACAAACTGCTAGATTACTGTGGACCACAGAATAAGTAAAGAAACATAGAAACACAGACTGTGAACAAAAGTCCTCTCTCTTGCTGTTCAAAGTCATGCTGGCAACACTCGGAATCAAACCAGCAACTTTTCGGCGGCTTTTATTTCCTCCGTAATTTCCCGTGGCTCATCCAGTACCAACAAAGATGAAAAGTCAGTGAGACGGTTTACTGATGAAGGCAACCGGGCAATGTCGGATTGATACGATGTGTGACGTGACCCCGGCTAGTGTGGAACTTCTTTCCTGATTAGACATTTTATATGGATATGAACGGAGACCCCGGGTCTGCTGCGATGGGAACGAGCAGTAACGGGGGCACGCGGTGGGACGTGGCGCCTGTAATGAGGTGCACAGCGGCGGAGAGCAGAATTTATTGTCTGTAGAAAATGATAATAGGAGAGAGGGTGAAAATGGCAACAGCAGCATTGCTTTTATGATGGAGGTAAAAACTGACCTGAGGGGATGAGCAGATGCTGAATAAATCCTGACAGACAGATGAATACGCAAAAGCTAGAAAAAGAGTCGGAGGCGAGAGGAAATACTTCTTTTTTTTTGGTTTGTGTGTCAGAGACTGTAAACTGTGGTGAACCGCAGCTGCTGTCTATTTTTTATTTTTTTGTTGAAGCTTCTGAACATATTTCTGGTAACAAAGCTTTAACACTCTGTTTGGGCGTTTCCTGCAGTATTAACTGTCTCACATTTGAGAGCTTCAACTACCTACACAGCTTGGCAACACCTACTGACAGAACCCAACAAATATCTGGTTGGATGGTGCGGCAGATACGTCTGTATCGTGACAGTTTGTGTAAAAACTTTTGTTACTGCAGAAATAAAAAAGCTTTGGGTAATTTAGAAATGGTTTCATCATACAGAACCACACAAACCACCATCTTTGGTAACGGGGCAGCAATGAAACCCACTAGATTTTCTGTTGCATTATTTCAACACCTGCTGAGTCATCTTGGTGCTATTCCTGTGCTGATGGGTTGCAGTGAAGCAGCACGGCTACAAAAGGTCTTAACCATTTGAATCGGAGACAACCGCAATTCATCGAGACGTCTCAGCGCTCATCTGAGAATCTTCTTCAGTTCTAATAATTGACGGGGAGTTCCAGCCAAGCTGTAGTCACACCTTGGCTCCTGTGACCCTGCCACCCACGCCTTGATTCACACCTTGGCCCATGTGACCCTTCACTAAGGGGGGGGGGGGGGGGGATGGTTCTGCAGAGCTGTAGCTGTTTACTGTCACAAACAACCAGTCTGTGGGCTACTCTTGCTTGTGCTGTTGTTGGTCCATCAGCTGGCTGCAGAGAATGAAACTGAGTATTAAAAACAATGAGAAGTGTCCACTGCAGCCACCATCTGTGTTTCTCATGCTCTATTTTTTTAAATTTTTGGACCTTTAATTTTTTTTCCCCCCACACGTCTCCCGTTCATGCTGAACTCCCGTTGTCGGTCCCTTTCCTGTTCCAGCCAACTTTTCAACCAATCAGTATTCAACCTGTGCGCTGCGCCATCCACACTGAGCTGTTGATGCTCTTGGTGTTTTCGAAGACTGCAAGCAAGCATGTCTGCGTAGGCTGCAGAGCTCTCTGTTTAGGCAAATACCTAAGTAAATGGACATAATATGCCATCACATCACCTCCAAGCTGACAGCCACACTAGGGGTTAAATCCTTGGGACTCACCATGAGTTGTTAGACCTGAACAAGACTCGTGGATGAGAGGTGAAACATCTCCACCATCTAAAAAAAGAACTGCAGTTGCCTTCAATTTAAAAGCTTAGTACTACCATGACCTGGATGATGATGAACCTACACGTGGCTCCAAAGCCAAAACAGTCACTCCGCCCAGTGCCGTTTCCCCACAGTGTGGTCTGAACCGCTGCCATTGTAAGGATGGCCGCACAGTGACATCACTTCATGTGATATAAGTGATGTGTGGAGTCAGAGAGCGCTGATATAAAAGGTTGGACTAAACAGCGGCTACAGTACTAATGCTTGACCCTCAGCAGGTTTACCGCCGGTGTTTACGTTCAGGCTGAAGTGATATAACAAACCACTTTAACCAGCACCGAAGCTGAAGGTGCTGTTTGCATTTAGCATTTTTTACTTGTGCGCTGGCGCGTCTGCACTGCTCTGCTATCACAAGTGAAACTGAGCAACAGCTCCTTTCACTGAAACGCAGGAAAGACTCGTTGAGTTTATGCATGCATTGTCAGAGCTGTGAAAACACGAAAAAGGGCACAAATACTGTCTGTTGCATCAGCCTGCTAAGCGAGCTATATACAATTACAGCCTATTAAATTTTATTTCACGGAGGTTTAACCTTGTGCTAATCAAGATATTGCTTTGACATCATGCTTTGATGTTATGATAAAACTGATAGCAGTTTAAGTGTTGCTGTGGCATGCACTTGGACTTCTGGGAGGTTGCACCCAAATGTCTCCTTTTTGGTGAATGCAATCATACCTACATGTTAGTTTCTCATCAAAAGCTAATATTATTCAGCATTTAATGAAGTTGCGTGATGCCACAAACTGCATAAACCACAGTGGGTGGAGAAGACAGATGCGCATGTTACACCGAGAACAAACATCTAACTAAAACATGATCCTTTCCTCTTTCTCTCCCTCAAGTCTTCTTCCCTCCATTTGCTACAGCTTCATCTCATCTGTAACAATACACCTCTCTCCTCTCTCCTCCAGCAACGCTCTTCTATCAGCAGAGGAGAGCCCCCTCTGCTTGCTTTCTTCTCTGCTCCCCTTTCACACTCTACATTTCATCCTTTTCCTTCTTTATACTCTCCAAGGTCACCGTTTTTGATCTTTCCTGGCATATAAGAATTTATCGCTGTTGGGTAAGAGCAGCATTATCTCGAAATGTCAATAAGAGACAGAAAAAAAAAACAGGTTTGCATTGTGCCTGATGACGGTGCAGTTTTTGTCATTATCCAGTTTGTTTGGGAAGTGCTTTCTAAGCCCAAGAGGTTGAAGAATTTAGAGGAGCATGTAATCCTTTAATCCTTTAATTAAAGTCAATACAATATGAAAATGAATAAAATTGCAGTTGCAAGGTTTTCACATGGCAACATGTGGGCTAATGCACAACCCCTAAAGCTTGCTCCTAAGTTTATGTGCATACACACAAAGTAAAATTACAAGCAGTCCTATAAGGTAAAACCTCGCTATATTTCAAATATAACTAGCCTTTTTTTCCTCTCTCAATCTAGCTGCAGACAGACGTGTTCCTGTTAACATGAAACACGAAAACAAAACCAGACATTTACTCAAAGGATGTACACAAACCAAACGTGCACACGTGTTGACAGGCAGAAAAACAGATGCACGGAGGGCACGCTACCGAGGGAATCGCGAATGTGGGAAATCTACCTGGCAAAGAGACGTGGCTCCACGAATCAAGAAAGATCAGAAACGCTCAAACGGTGTCAAGTAAACAAATACAGAATGCACACACGTCCTTGCTAAGCACATATATAGAAGCTCTGAGCTTGCCCAAGGGCAAATAAATGCAGTGAAGTACATGTCAGGGCTGGGTGCTGAGCTCAAGAACACTTTGGTACCAATAGAAATGTTTCAGCTGAGCTCCATAACCTGTTACTTTCTGATGTAAGTAACCTCTTTGCCAATTTACACTTTTTCCTCATAGAAAAGCCTTTTTTATGGTTGCTTGCATTCACACCGCGTGTAACATGTTGTGCAGTTGAGAGTCCTGAAATCTAAAAACTTCAAAGGCCCGTCAACATCTTGCTGTTCTGACCCACGAGTGTTCCGTGGTCATCGCTACACGAGCACGCTTCAACGCATGATTACACGTGCACTCCAGATCAAACCCATCTCTGTACTCAGCCTTCATTTGAGCTCAAGTTCATGGGCGAAGTTGTGACACTATTGTGCTGGCAAAATCTTCCCACAGTCAGCGACAGTGCTTTTCAGAGTCACAGTCACACACACTCACACACACACCCCTCAGGATTATGTTTTGCTTACATGTAGCAGCTGAAAATTAATTCAAACTCAACAGCTACCAGGGGTTAAACTACTGCTTCACATATTTGAAGTCTTTCTAATAGTGGGCCAAGTTTCTATCGATATCAAAGCAGTAAAGTCAACAGATGAACAAAAAAAACCCCAAACTTGCCTTTACAAGAGACGCTGGGTAATTGATAGCCGCTTCAGGCTTTTAAAAATATGCTTTAATTGTCACATTGACTTAAAAATGTGGCTGAAGTTTCTGCCTAAGCTGCTTTGTCACTCGTACTACCAACTAAACGTGAGGAGTTCAAGGAAAAAGCTTCTCATGTGAGGCTGCTTCAAGACAGAGAAAACAAAATTGATTCAAGGCGCTGAATCTTTATCCCATTCAAAATCTGATCTATCAGACACTTCCCTTGTTTTAAGAGCCCTGCTGCACTGCTTGCTGACCAGTCTCAGCCTCAGTGCATTGCTTTCCCTATATGTTCCCCCAAGAGTGACTTTCACATTGTATGTAGAACAAATCAGTGCAGAATATTAAATATAAAGCCTGCTTACATCTTCCAGGAGGCCAGCAGTGCGGTGAAAACAGCTTATAAATATTTCAATTGACAAATCTGAGCCTAACCAGCAACGAGAAAGTGAGCTTAAATTATTCCTCGTGACACAACAAAGAGAGAATCTGTACAAAAATAACTAAATTCAAACCTCACAACAAAAACAAAATAAAGACGGGGATTAGCGGGAGGTGTTTCTTTATCCTCGGAGCGCAGCGTCCTCCTTTTCAAACACTCGAAACTGAACTTTGCCAAATGTCCTTCACAGACACGGGGGGAAGTTGTTGTTATCCATAACTAATGTACCTCCGGTGGTGTCCTGTGTCTGCTTCCCTAATTCATTGTGTAACACCAGCTTTTTAGCACTATCACACTTTAAGACACACTGAAGAAGCCATTGTGAAGAACTAATGCAGTAATGTTGCTACAATCCATGGAGGATTTGTTAGAAAACCTTTTTATACTATAAAAAAATAAATAAAAAAGGAGGATGCAGCCACAGGGTGGGAGGACTAATGGCTACAAACTTCTTCTAAGCCCGTCCCACACAGATTTAGGAGAGGAGGATGTGAAAATCCTCTCTTTCCAAAGTCCTCCTAGAGCAAACTCCTCCTTGAAATATTCGGGTAAAGCTAACTTTAAATCGTCTGTGGTATGACTCACATCTCACTGGCCACATTAGTGTCGCACAGAAAGACAGGCACTGTGGGCAGAGCTGGCTAGTACAGCGGAGCTGGTAGTAATACAAGCCACAGTGGTGTTTCTTTTTTAAGCCCTGTTCTCTTTTTACCATTACTGTAAATCCACTGTTTACCGTCTCCTCTGGGATGCGAGGCAGAGCGATAAGAGGGAGAGAAGAAGGGAAGATGTAAGAGAGCGGCAGAAAGAAATAAAGGGAGAAAGCGGAAGGGGTGAAGAAGAGGTAAAAAAAAAAAAAAAAAGAGCAAAGGAGATGAAGCAGAGAAAGATGTGAAGGGGTCATGAGATTAGAGGGAAGGGCGGACTCAACGGAGAGAGAGTGATAAATAGGTAGGGACAGAGCACAGTGGGTCTGTCTGACCCTCAGATCCCCTTGAACTGCAGGCAGGCAGGTTTTAGTCATAAAAATGTCGATTATAGAGGAAATCGTTGGCATAATTTCCGAAGCACGTCTTAAATTAAGAGACCCAAACCTTGTGTGTAAAAAGACTGTCGAATATGTGTGTGCGTATTTATGAAAAGTGTCACAAACTGTGCACTTCACCTTCGTAAGACACGTTGAAAATTACATTATTATTTCAAGCTGGAATAATCAGTATTTTTCTAAAAAAAAAAAATCATGTAAAAGACGCCTTTGAAATCCTCGACCCCTCAGCTCTACACAGCATTTCAACATCTTTTAGCTACTTTTTTTGGTTCTCGTCTTTACTGCTGCTGTTGATTTAGTCTCACTGTTCTCATTAGGCCTGTTTTTCATTAAATACAGTTAATGCTGCACTCACAATAGCCCAGTGGCAAAAAAAAACATGTTTGAATGGTGTGTAATGGTGCTGTTTTTGAGAAACATCATGACACTGGATCACTTACACACACACACACACACACACACACACACACACATATAATTTGAGTGTGTTACAATGGCAACATCTCCAGGGTGTCTTATGACAGCTGGGATAGGCTCCAGCCTGATAAAGTGGATGGACGGGTGGATAGTTCAGCCAGAGCAGGATAACAAGGAAGATTTGTGATAATTTATTCGCTATTAATAAAAGATACAAATGAGAATGTGGCTATAAATATTCAATTTTGATTAGAAAATGCCACCGTGAAAAAAACAAATAACAAAAATAGCTAATTTGCTGAAAGACAAAATAACTATATAAATGATTGGCTGATGCCAGTGGCGATGTCTTTATGGCTCATCAGCCACCAGCATCGATGAATCCCATCGTGTCTGTCAGCATCAGTAATCGAGGAACACAACTGAACTTGCCTGTGTATTCCTGCTATTCTTCACAATGGCTGTGACAATAGAAAGATGGAGCTGCCTGTAACAAAAACCAATCAATGGATTACAGCAGAGTGCCTAATGTCTTTCTTAAAGATAAATGCTTTTAAAACAACTGAATAATTAAACAAACTTGGAGGCAGCCTAGTTTTAGCACACATATAAATGTAATGCGCTGTGTAAACACTATTTCAGAATTTCAGAGATGGGCAGCCTCATTAGAGAGGATAACCTAATTATATACGTAATTAGTGAGGTCGTTGTGCATCTGTGTGAGTAGCAGCAGACAGAGAAGCAAAGTTGAAAACAAATATAAAAAGAAGCGCGAGAGGTTAGAGGACAGCGTACGTGCGGAAATGCTGCTACTCTTCCTGTAGCCTCAAGGATCGTGTGTAAATGAAGACGGGATAAACACACTCTCTCTCTCTCTCTCTCACATACACACACACACACACACGTGCGCACTAACACACGAGTTCTCACACGTGCACACATGCAGCAGGCACACCTTTGCCACCAACCCGATGGAGACAGACTGAGATAAAAACCCAGCTGATCCTTCACTGGCTTTACCTGTGAGGTCAGAGAGTGTGCTCATCTGTGTGTATCACTGCCCCCCCCCACCACCACACACACACACACAAAATAAGGATCAGGTGCAAAATCAGAGAGGTAACAGAGACAGGAGGGACGGACACTGAACGGTGTAACTTAACCCGGTATTGTAATGCACCTCCCTGCTTCCAATTTAGAAATCAGTGACTTGTAGGAAACAGTAAAATATCTTCACTTTATCATCTTCAATGTTCACCTCCACCTGCACCTAAAATACAAGAAGTGGCTGACACTCAAAAACAATGCAGGCTGACGCCAAATTGCGGACACACGATCAGAGTCGGAGTAAACTATTATCTTATTATTATCCGTGAGTAAACACGCTCAGATTAAGCTTACAGGTGGACCACACGTGAGCCCTGACATTTGATTATCTACAGTAAATCTCTGCATACTGGCAGCCTGTTGCGGCTTCTACTGCAATATCACCGCACACAGGAAAACGTTCTCATAAGGTTTGGGCACTTAAATCCTTGTGCAGTAAATAAACACACATTTCAAAATCCACCGAACAGTAAGCAACACTCATTAAACAATGACACGCTGACGGGAACAAACTGACAGGAACCGTTTGATAGTTTAATCATTCTCAGGAATGTCAAGGCAGCACTAAAAACTGGGAGGCGCTTCGGTTGTTCTTAAGTGGACGGGCTATCAGTTCTGTGGTTAAACTGTCAGTGAGAGTGCAGCCAGAGTGGCAATACTCAGACTCTTCATGCTACAGGCTGTTTATCCTGGGAAGCTGGGTTCAGGTAAACCGCTGTGGTACTCCAGTTGTAATGGAGGAATATTATACTGGCAATGACTGGAAATCACCCACAGTGGAAAGCTGGTGGAACACGCCTGTGAATGCACGTAAGTGAAATCTATGAGCAGATCTCACAAACGTTAAATATAAGGCGTGACTTTTCTGCAAAAAAATAAGAGCGACTTTCTACCGGCACGTCTAAGACCAGAATTTGTGCGCTACATTTCGAACAAGGAGTGGGCTTTAGTTTTTCAGGTCTTGTTTTGTGGTTAAAGATAACAGCAGGCATCTGTTAGGAACAAACCTCCAGTGTGCAAAACACTGAAGGGAAGAAAGACAGAAGAAAAGCCTAAGTCCTCTCCAAGATGCTGAAATGGATATGATTCATGTGAGGTGTAAAATGTGATTACAAGTGGGCGGGTATGATTCACTCCTGCCACTCACTGCACTCTTTCTTGACTTTAGTAATTGATGAATCTATTACAAGCACACTGAACTCAACCACAGGCCTTTGGATTCAAAGTTTTCTTGCCCTTCTCTTTCCAACAGCATCACGCACACTCAAGGCTTTGCTGCTTGGTCCCAGGCGGACAGGCAAGAGCTCCACAGGTAACACCATGCTGGGTCGAGGGCAGGTTTTCGACACAAGAGGTGGAGGGGCCAGCACAGCTGCTAGTGCGGTCACTGCTGGACGTCATTTGACCGTTGTGGATGCACAGGGCTGGGGAATATGTGAGGAGTTTGTTCCCAAAGAGGAGAAACTCGAGCTGCTGAGAGCGCTGTCCCTGTGTGGAACTGAAGGACCTCATGTTGTTCTGCTGGTAATTCCTCTTATGGACTTCACTGAGTCGGAGAAGAGGGCAGTGGAGAGAAGGATGGAAGTCTTCACACCTGCCGTCTGGAGACACACGATGGTGTTGTTCACTTTTGGGGACTTGCTAAAGGAAAGAGGGCGCAGTGTGCAGGAGCACATCCAAACAGGGGGCCCTGCTCTGAGGTGGCTGATGGAGAAATGTCGCTATCAATACCATGTGCTGGATAACAAGGCAGCTGTCTACGGCAAGCAAGACGGACTAAAGCAGGAGGTGAAAGGGGGTGGAAGGAGACAGGAATGGACTTGGCTGAAGAAAAAAGACAAGGAAGCAGGAAGGAGACGAGGTGAGCTAGATAGGAGAAGGGAAGGAGAGCAGCCGCAGCAGGTGAGAGAGCTGCTGAGTAAAGTGGAGGATATGCTGGAGGAGAACGGGGGATGGCACTTCTCCCTTCATATGTACCAAAGACTGGAGGAGGAATGGAAACGCAGAGAGCAGCAGCTGAGAGCTTTGCTTTGACAGAAGTGGGAAGTGCGAGGAGAAAACAAAAGACAGCAGAGACAAAGGCAAAAGTGGAGCCAGAACAACAGCAGAGTTTGGAGGCTGAAGAGCAGGAACAAAGCCGAAAAAAGAGAACAAGGAGGGGTGTGTGGAGAGGAAGATAAACAGAGGAGAAAAGAGGGCGTCAAGGTGGAGCTGATGAGACTGAGCAGTGATGAGGAGATGTGGCTTGTAAGCTCTGACTGTGTGTGTGTTTGGGGGGGGGGGGCAATCGGGAAGCTTGCATAAAGCAACTTGGCTTGGGCCTAAGGCAGCTCGGCGTGTCTGACACTGCCACAATAATCAGCAACCCCACCAATGACACCTAGATTTACTCTCATGTGCTGTAACAACAAATTCTCAAACTCTGGTCATGTGATCGCCCACCAGAAATAAACGAGAGAACAAATCTGGATCTTCAGAGAGCTTCACGCAGCTACAGGCCGTTCGCAAAGCTAAACTCTAAGTGGCTTCAGATTTATATATAGTGTAGAAGCGTGAGAACGGGAAGAAAGTGCATTTCCCAAAAATGTCAAACTACTCACTGGATGTATGGACTAAAATGTCAATAAGTCAATAAATAACTGTTTTTTCCATTTTTTACCCCCCATTGTGTGTCAGTCATTGGTTCATGCTCAGCATACAATTATTGCACTTACATTGGTCTGCTTTTTCCTACTGAAATCACCAGGAATGTGAAACACTGTGTGATTTCAGTCCTCGGCACTCTCCTAATTATGTACATCTCAAAACTGTTGCAACACTTACTAATCTTGAAAATTTGCAACACTCTTGCAGTCAAGTAATTAAAATCCAATTTTCTTTCTTGGGGTAAACAGACACAAATAAAGCAACGCTGCTATCCGAGGAAAAAGTTAGTGGATGAGCGCTGATAAAGGATGCTTTCTTAACACCGCAGTCATTATTTTTTCCTCTTATATTTTTGGATTTTCAATTTGTAAATAAAATTGAGGCAATCACTGTCACTGCATTTGGAGGTTTCCAGCCTAAGCCGAGGGACGTGTGGCCTGCCACCCATTTCATTAAAACTGAGCAAACTGTCAATTGGCTTGAGGGGATTGCCGTCTCTCCTCGACTGACAGACAGTTAATTCTCATCTCTGGCTCGCAGTCATGATGCCATGCAAGGTCAGTCTTGCCATAACCAGCGAGGTCATTCCCTGTCCAGGACGCCAGGCAGGACCAGAACATTTCAAATGCGCATATTCTGATAAATATTTCACCATCCCTTAGACTAGGAGGGCTCCAGTTTGTTCAGAGTGTAAAAAAAAAGAAATAATAAAACCAGAATATTCATAAAAATGAAGATTTTTGCAGTCCTGTCCCATTTTTGAAGCAATGCAAAGATTTTCAACACTGCGTTAATTAGGGAGCGCGCGTGCAGACGCTGCATTTGTCTTTTCCCGTCGCTTCTTTTAATTAGATACAGAAAGCTGCTGTGATACTAATTTGGTCCAAGACGTCTGCTGTCTCCAGACATGAGCCACTGAGAGTTATGTTTACAGAGCTTCGCTGGAACCAAACGCTACAGCAGATGCTTTCAGCAGTCACCTCTTCCCGGGCAGACTGTGAGAGCTATCGGGGGGTCTCTGGGTGCTAAAAATGAGTTTAAAGGCAAATGTCAAAAATACATTTTATTAGAGATCCTTTTAAAACTGAACCACCCTGCTAGCTCTGAACATTTGTGTCAAAATCATTTAACTGAGTCAGCCTCTCGGGATGGATGGCGGGCCCTAACCTATAGAATCACTTGCTAAAGTTAAAGCACTTCTTACTCTGCGGGGCTTTTTTGGAGAAATAAATACATAGCTAGTTGGTCTAGCCATAAAAGCTTCCGGCCGACTCTGCCGGCCACGCTTTTAGAGCTGACAAAACTCTGTTTAACTGGTGCCAGTAAACGTCTATATCTATTTGGTGACGCAGTACGACTCCTCCCGCAAAGCGCCTGTGTTGGCAACCCTGTGCTGATAAAACTACAAATCATCTGGAATTTGATATGTTGTCATTTTTATTGGGCCTCATTGCACAAGATCAAGTCCGATACACGGTTAGATGAACATTATGTGCTCGCCGTTTGCTGATAAACCTTTCATTCACTAATCTGTGTTGTGTAATAGCACATTGCTATTGGTCAGGAGTCCACACTTCAGCATAAGAGGTGCTTATGCAATGTTAAAGACTTTGAGAGAAATTATTGCATAGAGGAACTAGTGTTCCCCTTTCAACAGTGAGGTAACAGTAACAGAGTGAATGACATGGAGCTGAAAATAACCTTTGGCTCTTGGATCCAGAGGCACCTTTTATTTGTCTGGTTGCAACAGCTGCTTGGGGGGGGGGGGGGGCACTCGGCTAGGCCGCTGCTGTTGCTATGAAAAAACCGACAACCCGTTTAATGTGCAGCATTGTTGAGCTAAAAGCTGAAATATTTTTAACTTTCAGCACTGAAATGTTTTCTGCTCCAACGGGAGATGCGTGTGCCTCTCTCTTCGACAGTCTGCACCGGCCAAATGAAGCTGTAGCTTAGTCACAAATTTAGCTTCTGCAGGTCTGCACAGAATCACTGCAGTCTCTACGATCAAACTTTGGTTTCAGTGTCAGTTTTCTCACACTCTTTGTAAGAGGTGTCAAACACTCTGCCCCAGGGTTTTTTGTTTTTTTTTAGTGATGCGTTGTTGAGTTTTAGTTCCTTTTTTGATTTTTATTGTTATTTTGGTCTCCCCAGTGTTTCCCCATCTTCGCCTACTGCTGTCTCGTCTATGTGTTAGTACCTTATTCGTTTCCCTAAAATTTAATGTTAGTCTTGTCGTCTCTGTGTTAATTATTTGCCTTCATGCGTTCACACTGAACAGACAACCTGGTTGGGAGCAGGTTATGTTCAGAGTTTCGGTTTAAAATCCGTTTAATTGTACATCAAATATCAAGATTTACAATTTCTTGTCTTATTTGCATTTTACTGTAATATTTTTTGGTTGTTGTTCTTTATAGATTTTCAACACCGTTTTATCTTCATCATCTGATAAGTAGGCGGCACTCACAGGGATCTTTTTCTGCGAAAGAAGAGCCGTATATGACTCGCAAAACGCCCCCATTCATTTGAACGCACACAGAGCTTGAAACAGAAAGCTCGGCTTGAAAGAGAAACCTGATCACTGTTACTGTGACACCCGTTATCTCTGACCGGAGTTCGCTGAGCCAGCGAACACAAAGAAAGCCTGGCTTTGTAGTATATGCCTCTGGTTATTTTCATGATCCTTGTTTTTATTTTGGACTTAGGCTTTATGTTTACTTTTGACTTTATCTTTTACTGTTGGCTTAATAAAGAGCTAATTTTTTTATTTGTTGCCTCAGTGTCCTGACTGCACACGTTCCAGATGGTTGCTGTTCAAATTATCTGTAATGTTGGGGGTCAGGTGGTGGCCCAATTAGTAACTAATTATTAACCTAACCTAACACAACTCCCACGTTTTTTTTGTTTGTTTGTTTTTTGGCCACAGCGGATTTATTGACAGTTTAGAGTGACAGGAAAGCGAGAGGAGAGATGGGGGAAGACACGCAGCAAAGAGCGACAGGTCAGGACTCGAACCTGCGCTGCCTGCTTTTGCCTCGCGGCATACATGGTCACCTGCTCTACCACTGAACCACCCCGGCGTCCAGAATTCCCACGTTTTGAATGATAAAATGATAAAATAAAAGTCAAATCCATTTGGGTTTTTTTGGTTTTCTTTTTCTGCCGCTTATCCATAATCACGAGACGCTCATCACAGTTGCTGAGATACACAGTTTTACATGATAACCTGGCCTAGAAACCTGATAAACCTGAGGAAATAGTAAACCACATCCCTTCGATAAAAACTCAAACCTTTGTGTTACAAAGTGCACAAGTTGCAGTTTTATTTTCTTTTTCTGAGCAAGTTTACAAAAACAAAAAAAGAAAACAGCCACAGGTTTGGTTGTGCTTGATGTCCTTGACTGTGAATTTAGACCAACAGTAGCTTCAAGATGCGATTAGCCTAGCTTAGCACAAAGACTGACAGAAAGAAAGCTGAAGAACTTCACCAACAACAAAAAGAAATGTTACCAACCAACTGCTCTTAAGGTCTTTACTGTATATACACACACACACACACACACACACACACACGCACACACACACACACACACACACAGAGTGTTACTCATATAAATGAATTGGCATGCTTGATTAATGTGCTTCCATCCTCATAAAACACTTTTATTTTTTGGATTTTTTACCATCCATGTGAGTCTGCTTCTTTCCTCCCTTTGCTGTGCTTGTGCAACCTTGTACACATGCACACAGTGACAAAACAAAGACATTATTTCTCTCACCTCACGAGTAAAAACTGACATCATGTGCTGTTACATTAGCTGTGCTTTCTATACATAAGAGGTAAGCTAACAGTAGAAGAGATGAGTACCCAGTAGATTTAATGTCAACATGAAGATGGTCTATCATTCTGCAAAAAAATGTAAAAGTGATGTTGACATTATATGTCAACATTGTGTGAGAGGCATGTAACACACTGTTAAAGAATTTTTCTGGCATCTCTCCATTTACTCATTCACCTTCCCCTAGCTTCGGGCTCATAAACAAGTCATACACTAGTCGACTTAACACCGCTGCACCGCATACTCTAAAATGATTCAGTGCAAGGTGACTTCTTCAGCTCTTTTTTGCTCTGATGCACTCCGCAGTTGATCTTTACTCCATTACAGACATCCATCACACACCCACTCACAAGATTAGAGTGCACTGACAAAGTTTTGTCACTATCACTTCTTCTTGGAAGTTGAGTCACTGTGAAAACTGAACATAAAATTTACACAGTAGAGAATGGCATCAGACTGTTTTACACTGAATAAGTCGCTTACCATTCAGTTTATGAAGTACTACTACTAGTCAAGTAGTAGTACTTCATAAATACCGAGTAACTATTTCTAAACAATACTAATGAAAATTAAAGCAGGGTTATACACCTCCGACAGGTTCAACTCAACAATTTTTCCATGTGAGTTCTGCAGTAAAAGTGTATGACAGAGGGGAGCAATGTGGGGTTGGACCAGACCGCAGCAGTACCAGCCAACAGAGCTACAGTAACTGCCGGGCACAGAGCCCAGCCAAGGGTGAGGGGACAAAGGGGCAATGTGAATTAGATACAGAGATAAAGTGATAGATAACTCAGCCTGACAGGTGAAACACTGGATGTACTGGGAGAGAGGTACATAGAGGGGAGCAGAGGAAGAGAAGGAATAAAGTGAGGGGAAAGACAGCAGCAGCAACAACAACAAAAAAGAGTGAACACTGCAAAGGGTTGTAAAGAGATCTACTGGATGCCAGAAAAAAGACAGGAAATGGATGAGGATTGGAGCCATGCAGTAAAACGATATCCTCAAAGAAATGATTCATGATACTTTTATTACCTTTGGGCCTGATCTTCCTGATTAAGCGTGAGAGTCTATGGTATTAAATATAGACTTTTTTTTACCAGTTTAAAGATTTAAATGTTTTAAATCACATGAAAAGAAAAAGGCAGCAAAAACAGAGCAGAATAAACTGGTGTAATTTAATTTTAAGATACAAGCAATATACGCAGGTATAAAACCATTCTTCTGTCTGCACTACATGTATAAGAGACTATGGTATAATTCACCAGTGAAATATAGGCACA
>JAVDPK010000712.1:379372-397892 GCA_034780415.1 Cichlasoma orientale
ACATATACATATATCTCAGAGGCTCCTTTCCCATATGCTTCTTTACTTAAAAAAGACAGAAAACCATTTTCTGTATCTGAATCATGTGGGGAAAACAACTCTGCTTTCAGCAACATTCCCAAAAAAAAAGAGCTTAAAACACGACAGGTCACACAGTCACAAATACTGCACTTTCTATGATGTTTCACTGGAGACGCAGTGGGGAAAAACATCTCAGCGGACAAGCAAAAAATGTTATCCCTGAGATCTGTGATGCCACAAAATGACAGAAAACATCCACCGTGATGCTCGGCTGGAGGACAGACGGGGCATCAACACAAACATTAGCTTGTATTGAATCAATACACAGTGAAGTCAAGGTGAACAAGTGGATTTCTGCAAAGTGCCACAAATACAGTCATTTAAATTCAAACCAGTTAAAAAAAACCTAATCATTAAGTCATCCATGGTGCAAATGTTCCAAATGTGAAAGAGTCTGTAAATAAAAAACAGAACGGTGACCTGTGTTAGCCGAGAGATGCTCGATGTTTTATAGCAACTATCTTTGTTTGCTTTCTTGTGTCACTTTTTCCTCTGTTGAAAGAAAGCAAAAGGCCAGAACAGGCATTTCTGCGCTTCTCAGGAGAGACGCCACTGAGAAGTTTATGCACAACCAGCATGCGCTGCTCGTCTCCAAGGTTACAAGTGAGCACAACAGTTGTTGGATTTCATTGTGAAATCGACACTAATTGTAGACATTAGTAAATGGTAGTCTTGTGCGTACAATGTGCTCAGTGAGCTTTCAAGCACAGAGAAAAAACAAAGAACGCAGACCCGCTGCATGCTTTGAACTATGTTGATACATCTAAATGACGCAGGCAAAAATACTGAAGTGCATATTACAGCAGGGTTTCTTTTGATTTACAACATTAGTGCCCCATCAAGAGATGCTGGTGATTTAACACATGCAATCGACCCATTATGAGTGGAAAATAAAAACCTGACGCACGTAAATATTTTATCATCTTTATAAAAACAAAACAGTAGCATGAGAGTTGTTAGAGTACTCAATGGCATATAAGTAACCAAAGTTAGTATCTTATGGCTCAGTTACACTAGAGATATAACAGTATATTCAGCAACCAATTGTTGCTGCGTGTGCAACACCCTGAACCTCTAGGTGACCACGAGGCGACTGATGGGAGGCAAACTGTCTCCAAACAATTGCAGTGCAGTCACTCTCAGACCGATTGGTGAAGATTAGCAAGTACTTGAACTACTGTCTAATTTATAAATGCAGGCCGATTGCCAACATGTTGCAATCCATCAGAGTCAGCCTGCACCGAGTGCAACTTGCCGGTGCCATGTCTCTTTCCAATACGCGACTCAATTCAACCAGTTGCCAATTGATTGTATTCTGGTTATATTCCTACAGAAAAGCATAGTTACCGAGCACCTACGTCATTTTGCAATTAAATTGCTGTCACTAATTTGTGGAGGAATTTCTGAATCAAATCTAAGAGGTTCTGGCTGGACTGTGAATATAAGCAGTTAATTTCTGTGTATGTGGACGACAACAGATTTATGGTTTTTGCTGATTTATCACAGTTAATCACCGTATTGTCACAACAGATTGCATGCAACTGCCATTCAATCGCAATTAATGTTGCCCTCTTGTCCCACCTAAGTTGCTGAGCGAGTGGTCGCAGACCTGGTCTCTCTATCAAGACTGCAAGCTAATTGTAGATAAAAGAGCAGTCATTTGGCTTGAACAAGTGAACTAACAATACCTGGCAGAAAAGTAAAGGTTAGGGCAGCCTAATGGCTTTGCTAGGGTAGAGTTAAGTTTGGATGCTTGTGAATTGACACGAGAGAGGACACGGTCAAATACGAATCGTCCCTAATAGATTCGTCCTTGTAAAAGACTAATGGAATCAGAATGGTTACTAACAGTTAGGAGTTCAGTAATATGGCCCCTTGTTGCATTCAGTTTTTAGCTGTAACTCAATTTCATACATGTCCTGTATACAGAAAACTAGGTTTATGCAATGGCAGAAGGGAACTGAGAAAACTGATTTCCCCAGCCTCAGTTTCGTGGCCGGTGAACCCGGCACAACAAGGTTTCTAATGAGCCTGCTCCTTAATGAGCTTGTACGTGAGAAAGATAAACTTCCACCTTGCCACCTGATGAGAGGAGAGTATCTTGATTAAATATAAACAGTTAAAATAGGTGTGTAATTCTTTCCAAATAAGGTGGCGGGTATGAGAAAAATCTGATTATGGACCTGCTGCTCTTATAAACAGTGTTACTGAAACCAGATTGCCACGGCACATGTGTTTTCTGTAAGCGTGTATTTACATTTCCACGAGTGACCTGCTTTCTTAAGTGGATGTACACAGAATCACTGAGGGGAGAAATATGAGAAAATGAGTAATGCCACAGGCTGGGCGAAGAAAAATGAGAGCGAGACAACTTTAAGGACTGCACTCCACCCAAAACATATCCAGTAAAGCTCCTATGTTGCAAACAAAAGAGGACTGCACATGTGGGAAGGTGGGAAACTGCAGGAGTGTGAATGAGGAAATTGCTTAAAGACCAAGTGAGAGCTGCCAACTTTCCATGACTAGAAACGTTAAGAGGAGGTTTTTCAAGGGCATAAACAAAATCCATTACATCACGTCTCTGCTCTGTTTCAAAGCACAGGATTCCTGAACACTAATGCAAACCCCTTCACCTCACCAAAGTCATGACATCCCTCTCACAAGACGTGCAAACATGACACATCTGAAGGTTTGCCATCTAAACAGTGCAGCTTGCTTTTAACGGGAACAGGTGGCCGCAGTTCAGAGCGAGTTCACAGACTTCAGCTCCTCTTTTATACGTCGCGAGGGAAACGACTGATGAGAAACGGCCAGATCAACGGGAGAGATGGTGCTGTTCGGACTACGTGCCTTCAGGTACCTTTAACTCAACTAATGGCTTGTACTGCAACAGCGGTTGCTCTGCAGCGCCACAAAAATAAGTCGAGAAAATGAACTGATAAACAGTTGAATAAACTGGGGGAGTTTCATTCACCGGGGAGAAAAATGCAGAAAAGACAGAACGAGAGAGAGAGAGGGCCGAGAGACCTTTAAATAGGACTGAATCCCTGAGAGCGCACGCAGGAATCCAGTCTGTCAGTAAATTGGTAATGTCAGGAGGCCAAATTGAAGTGTTGATTAGAGGCTGTGCCTACAGCTTCCTGAACAAAGAATGAAGGAGACGAAGATTGTGGAGGATTATCTTGCTCTCATTCATTACTGCTCTCCTTCATTACAAAGCCGGGGAGTGATTGGATCGCCCTGTTAATAACATCGGACCTGTGGGTCTCAGTGTGTGTGTGTGCGCGCTGGTGGCAGATTTAATAAATGAAAACAATGCTGTTCTGAGTCAACGGAGCCTGAACACCAAAGTATCAAAATTATTCCTCTGGTTTAGTATTTTTTTTCTTTTATTAAAGTAGAAAAAAATGCCACGATATGTTTGTGCATTTAAAGATAAAGATAACAGTCCAAGCTGATGGTTTTCCTCCGTGTCACCCAAAGAAGGCTCCTGTGTCTGGGAAAAGTGGGGCTCACAGTCGTAGTTTCGTCTGAGGCAGCGTTAAACGTGGGATTTATGGGTTTGTAAAAGGCAACTGCTGAGCTTTCAAAATTAATTTCGGCTCCTAAGCTTCTCTCGGGTGCATAAATTTATCTGAATGTCTGGTTGCTGGTGTTGCGCTGCATAAGTGGCTGCAAAGCAAAACGGATTCACCTAAAGGGGTTCCACTGGATTAAAAGGAGATTTTTAAAAGTTAATCAGAAGAAAATGAGACTCACAAAGACTTGTCTGTTTCTTGGGAAAATGACACACGTAAAAAAATAAATAAATAAATCATACAGCACAGTTCAGTATGGCCCCTTTAAGATGCACTCCTTTCCATTAATCTGACAGCATCTTATATCAGCTTCATGTCTGAATGAGCGTTCTCTCCATCACTGTTTTGGGCATCTCTGGGTGAAGTCTTAAGGACCATCGAGAAAAAAAAAAAAAAAAAAAAAAAAAAAAAGGTGACCCCTGCCCTTTCTGATTGACAAAATGGAATCACTTAATAAAGCCTGCAATGTTTTGTGTCCCATGCCTGAAAAAGCCTTTTGAAACACAGACAAACGCTCAGGATGGGACAGATGAGGGGAAGTCCTGAAAGAGTGGCAGGATGAATGTGGAGATAATCAGGTGTGAAATCACTGTGATTTCTTTCTGCAGTAATTCAGTCTGTCTCTCATCTTCTCTCAGCATGAGAGCCATTTCTGTTTTACACAAAACCAACGCAACGGATAACAGAGCTTTTAACACACATACTGGTGGTGCAGTTGGGAAATGTTAACACGCCGGCTCCCCTGGCTGTGTGACTGTTCGCAGATTCACGGGGAAGCATTCGGGATTTAAGGCTTTTTCCTCTGCCTTCTTCCCCCCCGCTGTAGTCCATTTCATCACTCATCATCTCCAGCATTATCTCCTCTTTTTATCCCGTTGCCTGTTCACCCATCCCTATGTTCTGCACTTCAGGTTTCTCTAAATGATCTTAATGTGAAGCATAAAGCGCAGCATACAGAGGCTAAATGGAAATTATAATGCCAGATAAAAATGATGCATTATAGAATTACTTGCAAAAGTTTTTCAAATATTCTCTTTTAAATCGACACTCTCAAATTTAGAGCAAAATACACACTTGACAGTTGGTCTGGTATTATCTGGCTGTTAGCTGGCAGAAAGCAAACAGCAGTTTTTTTTGTTGCACATGGCGTCCTTGGAGAGTTACAGCAGGTTTTCGTGGAGAAACAAATGCACATGCAACATGGCTGAGCTCTTTATTTGGAAGGAATGTATAGAAGTATTATTTTTATAAACTTTTAATCACACTACTGAATGCACAAAAAGGAAAAAAAAACACAACTGGGACACATTTTCTGAAAAATACACTGGCGATTTGCAGGACTTCCTCATCAAATTAAAGCTGCTGTAACTCCTTACTGTGCTATAAGGCTGCCTAGCTCCATTAGTGAATAACATTTACTGTATTTGCATTGCCTCAGTTCAGCTTTTCATGTCTCTGTGGAGCACAGGGTGAAAATTACACATGTAACACTTCATCCTGTGCTGGATTAAAAGTATCTCTTTGCCCATTACTGACCTTATGTCCAGCACTAAGTTAAACAAAATTAATGTCAAGCAGCTCTTCGATTAGCAAAAGCAGGTGTGCATGGCTCTGGCCTTAGGGTGTCAGGATCAATGAGAGTCCATCAATGTGATGGAATCAATGAAAGAAAAGAGGCAAAAAAAAAAAAAAGCACACTCGCTGAAGATACGCAGCGCAGTTCTGGAGACATGAGGCCATTCTTGAGTCTAAAACCATCTAAAAAACAACTCGAGTCAATCTGGTTTTACAAGTAGGCAATTAATTTGCAGCGCAGCTGATCTGCTTAAACAGTCCACTTATTTTGAGAAGTCCAGAAGCTGGACCGGGTCACCACTGCAACTGAAACACTGATCCAGGTCTTGAGATTGTCAATTAAAGTTAAATTATGGACTCAGGCAAAGGCACCACTCGACAGCAGGTCTGGAAGAATAAGAGCGGTTAGCCCCGGTAAGGTCATTAGCTATTTTGGGTCGACTGGCTTAAGCTTGGAAAAGGTTACCCCAGTTTCTCTCCGAAGCTCTTTGAATGAAGCTGCTTAAAAGTGGCCCTGTGGTTATTGTTATTCTGCTGGAGATGATAGATTCTTGCATTTTTTAGGCACAGTAATGGCTCTTTGAGATGGCCATGACAGTAACTTAGCTTTCAGCTGGAACACAGCGGTGTCTAAAAACTGCCAGCGAGACCATCTACTCTGATAAACAGCTGCATACTGCAGCTTTTGATTATTTCACCTGTGCCTGAATATCTGAAAGATTCACACTTATTAAGAATAAAAAAAACAGGCTTCTTTCTTTGAACCAAACGCTGTTTTACTTTCTGAAATAGCACGTGTCGTTATGTGCGCGACATTCTCCAAGCGTTTGAGTGTATGTCTAAAACACCGATTCATATTCCAGCACTCAAACTTTTACTTATCAGTCCAAGTTTTGCCCCGAAGCTCTTCATTAGCACCCAGTCTGCTCCTTGATTCCTACATCATCTATCAGTTTATGTGACCACAACTGACACCGGTGGCTTGACACGACTTTCAATTTGGCCCTCGTTCTCTCCGTACACCTCCCATCTTCTTCATCTCTAATAGCTCTCCTTTCCTTCTTAGCCTTTTATCAGCCTGTCTCTGTCACTCCTCATTCCAGCTGCCAATCTGTGATTATTCCCACATCTCAATGCTGCCTCCATCTCACTGTCCATGGATTTTTTTCCTATATTTATCTTTTGCATTCTCTCCACCCTGGTCTGTTTTTCCTCCTTGCTCACTCTTGTTCCTTTATTAGCACTTCTTTTTCTTAAAGCTTTGACACTAGAGAGCATAATAAAATCACTATCTTTACAGGTGTTCTGTTTAGTGCATGTTCCCTGTTTGTCTTTTCTCTCTTACATGTCACCGGTTTCCTCCGCTCTTCTCCAATTCTTTACTTTGTCTATCTCCGTTTTATTTTTTTACGTTTTCTTTCTTTCTTCCCCTCTTCACTACTCATCTCTGCTGTTAAATATTTGATTGTGAGCACACTGAGATGACACCACCGTTCCTCGCTGCAGCCGAGGGTGTTTAGATCTCAAAGCCGAGGATGGAAAAAGAAACACGAGGCACTTTCAAACCTCCATTTGAGCTTTTTCTGTGTCATTTGATCTCGTGTTGCAATTTCAGAGCATCCAATCAGAGGTATTCTTAATATTAGATATCAAGAAGAGCAAAATCCCAGAACATATCAGAGGCATTCAGCCAACAAGGACATTAAATTTAGGCAGAACAGTTGTTGACGTAGCTTCTGCTGAGACAATTTGCACAAGCTATTAAGTTACTGCGTAGGCACTATAAATTAGCCACTATAAAAATTAGCACAATTAGCAGTGCAGGTGCAAAAACAAACTGCTCTCTCAATTATGCACGGATCAAAATATTTGGAAGGAATTCAGAATCAGGGTCGGGTTGTTTAAGCAAAGTACAACTTTTCTTCTTTTTCTACAGTGTGTGGGCTACAAAGAAGCTGCTTATGGCGAAATGTGCAACAACAACAAGCCAGAGAAAAACAAAACCAATCATGCACACATGTGACAGTAAAATGCACAGGGAGAAATATGAGGGAAGCATAAAAACCAGGATGCAAGCCAAGTTAACCAAGTTAACCCAGTCAAGCTAAATCACCAACCCAGTGACCCACATATTACAGCCAGCAGTTTGTGTGAAACTGCAAGTACTAGCTCAGGAAGCTGAGTCACTGCTTCTAACATGAAGACTAATGATTCAGACGCTGACGTGCTAACGACGGAGTGAAATTTACCTGCAAAAACCAAACCATGTGGTATTAAGTGGTAATAAAGCACCAAAATCAAACATGCTGGCTTTATTTTATGTGCTGCAGTTTTACGACATTCACCTTTAAGCGCTGCCACAGTCTGTGAGTTCAGTGATCTCTGAAACTACATCCTCAGTAGAAAGCATTCATTTCCTAGAGAAGGTGCTGCTTTTTTCTCTTTTTAAAAACATAAATTTCAGTGCTTTTACCAGCATTGTATTGCATTGCCTGCAGACGTCTTGAGTCACGAATGCCTCGAAACCGCAGCAGATCTAAGAAATCCAAATCTGCATCTGCATGACTTAATATCACAAGGAGGCAACAGAGTTTGTGCTGCATTTGTTTTGAACTTGTGAACCTGCACTTGAACAAAAACTCCAATTATTAATTTAAAACCTCTGTAAAAGGTTAACTATTTTCCCTGAACTGATAAACCGACATAAAGCCACAGAGACGCAAACGCAGAAAGAGTGGATTCCAGATCATTTATCAAACTGGGGTAAATTCGAGTGCCATGATCTTCACGTAAACAAGTTCAACACAACTAGATCTCTGTTCTGAGGTTCTAGTGAGTAGGTGGCTGCAGCTGGTTTAGGTCTGACCTGGAGTGCGTAAGCTCATGTGACTCAGACTAAACAGTAGGGGAGAGGGAGGGAGGTCAGGGTGTCAGCTCTCAGCTGGCTTACAGGAGAAAGAAACTGGGTCACTTCATGTCGGCAGATCTGCTGGAATGTGAATAATCCTGAATAAGCCAGCAGTTGTGACTTTGACTGTGAAGTATAAATTAATGCCAGAGAAGCCCCAGTGTTGGTGTTTGTGTCTGCAAAATTGCTGCAAATGCCACAATTCAGCACAGTTAAAAGTTCGGCCGCTTTTATACTGTATGCGGGCATTTTTTCAGTTAAAATAGACAAAAAGTAACAGTGCATGCATGTGCATTTGTTGCAATGATTTTTTTTTTTTTTTACTTTCCTGAATATTAAATTTTTTCTTAAGTCAGCTCAGAAAAGCTGATGAGCCGTGTGTCTGTCACACATCCCTCTCTCTCGCTGTCTCTCTGCTCTGCTTCCATCCTTCTCCTGATAAAACTTCAGTACGCTCGCTGCTACTTGTAGATGTTATCCTACTTTTACCAATTCTCTCGGCTGTAACCATCTCTCTAGGGTTTTCTTCCATCCTGCCGCTCTCCCCCTCACCTCAGATTCTCGCCTTTCCTTATTTTCAACCTATTCAACACTGTTTTCCCCTTTTGCTTCCCTCACGGTCCACGATGTAACAATGACTGGTGCTGTTGGCTGGTCAGACTAATTGTCTGCGGGGAGAAAAAAAAAATGCTTTGTGTGGGTAAAAATCATATGACAGCTGTTGGACGGGGAACTTTTCAGCCATGCGAGAAACCCACGCCGACATTGGCTTCGCTGGCAGGAAGGAAATCTGAACAAGCAACTGCAGTTAAAAACCAATCCCAGAAATTGGGTTTATAAGGTGATGACGGCATTATGTGCCCAGCAACTGCATTTAATTATTCAAAAAAAAAAAAAAAATTATATTATATACACACACACACACACACATACACATACTCTGGGTGATTTTTTAATTAGTTGGTAAAGTACCAGATTTTTCAACATAATGCGTGCAGGAGCACAAAGAGAGGAGAGAAAGTGGCACACATTGGGCCGAAGCCTTGACAGCTCCCATTGTAGCTAATCAAAGTGCTGCTAATTGGTACAATTATATAGACAGGACAAGAGAAAACTGAACTATGAGGGGAAAAACATTAAGGAGATGGAGATGAGTGCTGCAAAATAAATTAGCTGCACATGTAGTTTATGTAATGTAGCATCTATTAAGTTAAATATATTAACTGGCAAACAGATCAGTTCACAAGTTTATAGAGGAAGCCTTTGAAGTAAGAGGGCTGGAAGGATGAATAATTTAGCTCACATGTGTGGGACAATGCAGACTGAAGCTCTGTCAGCCTTTATTTGCATTAGTGCTTACTGAACATGCTTATCTGTTCTTGGTTGCTTTGTGCGATCTTACAAAAAGTGCCATAAGCCTGAAGTGCTGCTGGCTTCATCTCTCTCCGGTGTGTGCCGTGTTACTGCAGGAATGGGAGCAATGATCTAAGGTGGAGCAAAACGGTAATCACAGTGCAACAGGGGCCTGAGCCGGAGTGATGAGGAAAAACAAACAGTGTGACGAGAAGACGGGCGCACCTACAGATCTCTCTTTAATACCCCGCAGTCGTGTTGTTGCTCCTTCCAGCAATAATTAACAAACAAGCCAAAAGTCGCTTCTCATAGGACGGCCTCTTAAATAAAGTCTGAAATTTACGAGAAAGTCTTCGTCTGTTCTTCAGCTGACCGCATAGTGATGGTTTGCCATTCACACAGACACTCTTGTACTCACAGGCAGACAGCAATTATGACTTCATTCTTACTATTCGTGTCGTCTGCGGGGCAGACGAGCCGATTCAATCCAAAACTGATACTGAAAGAAGCTGCCGCGCAGACTGTAATCACAGCCCGTTTGCCTGCCCTGCATCAAAGCGAGCCTGCTTTAGGCTATTTACTTCACCTTTGACTAAAATCTTGAAATATGACTCTCACTGCTGTCTTTGTTTGAAATTCAGAGCACCGCCTGGAGCGCTAATAACCCAAAACGATGTCTCAGCAGCAAATGAATGGAGTCAGAAACCAAAGGCATTGTTTTAGATTTGGTAGTCCAAGTGGATTTCCCCTACCTTAGGCCTCTCTCAAAAACACCTTTGTTTCCATGTATTTGGGCACACATTCGCTGGTGGTTTCATTTCATTTGTTTGGGAGATTCTGAATACACAGCTGTATAATAAACGAATAAAAGGTTAGAGAAAGAAACTAAACTACCAGCTTAGTACAGACATACTGTGGCTTAGAGTCTGCATTGTGCAAGAATGTGCAAACAATATTTTTGGCAAAATGCCCCACTCTCTGGCGTGCCCTGACTTTTAGTCATCTTCTTTTCTTGTACTCTGGCCAAAAATATGTATTTTTTTAATTTCATGCCGGCTCGGTGTCTCTCTCTCTCATACACACACATCCTGGCCTGCTCATGACGATGAGCCTTTCCCTTCCTCCCTGCATTAAGCTTTACACACAGTCAAACCTCATTTCACAGCATGAAGGCTATGAGATTGTAGAAGCGAGTGCTTTAAACTGACTCAATATTCTCTATAAATGAAAAGTATCTGAGGTAAGATGCTTTTGAGCAGACAAACTATCTTTAATAGTGACAGGCTGGAGATTAAAAGATATAAACACACAAGCAGGAATTAAACTGAAGGATAAGAAATAATTACATTTTCAGCCAAGTGTTTTTTTTTTTTAATTCTGATTCATATTCTAGTTGGCCAGCTGCAATTTTAGGCAAAAAAACCCATCCCATTTACAGCTGGAATGAAGCCTGTTTTTTAGAGTAGAAAACTTGCTCTTGATGTCATGGTGTCCCCGGAGAGCGGAGAACTTCTAAGAAAAATTTTCAAACAGAAATTTGAGATGATTGAGCAAAGAGAAATGAGATGTAACAAACTACAGAGAGAGATGGGTTTTCCTTTCAGATTTCTGTTGGTGGTACAGACAAAAAAAAAAAAAACCCAAAAAAACACCCTGTTGTGATATCAAATAAGACCCACAGGGCTCAGCGAACTAAAACTGAGGGAGATTATAAGCCTGTTGTCATAACACACACTTTCCCTTCCTGGCAGGTGTGTGGTTCACATGTGTAAGTGTCCATGATGTGTGTCTAAGTGAGCTTTTAACAAGGCGTTCAAAGCGTCGCTGTTTAGACTGCGGCGGGACAGCCTGTCTCTTCTCTCAAGGCGCACACATGTAGACAGCGTGAGAGCCTTTTGAGATTACAAAAAAAAAATGCAATCTATTTACCCAATCAAAACCAAAATCTGCAGAGCAGCATTTTAAACTGCTCCTCCCCCCCCCCAGGTCTTTGTCACACGTCTGCTTTGCCACAGCAATCTGAAAGACACAGCGACCATTGCTACAGAAAGCAAAATAAAACACTGGAAATTGCACGCTTAAACCGCTGAGACACTAATGCTTTCAGTACAGAGTACTGAATAATGAATGTTGCACAACACGTGGACTTCCTGCAGTGGTGCTCAAACTAATTTTCACCTTGTTTGCTGCCAAAGAAAGTGTGTCAAATGTGCAATCTCAGAAGAGTGACACAACAAACTGAAATTCTTGCAACACCACGAAAGGATGCGTCGTGACATGACACCATCAGATTAGGTTCGTTCAGTGGTTTCCCTTTTTCTGTATCAACAGTCATGTTATTTAGAAGATTGTTTAGTAGCTGAATTAAAACATACTGTTTAAAAGATAATGTGAACATGAACTCTGAGTAGTCTCCTTCAGAGCTGGATTCATATTGTGTTGCTAGTTGCCAGAAAGTGATTACTTACGATCCAAGCCATTGATGTACTTCATGGATATCTCACAATGTCCCCACACAGCACTGACGACGGGATACAGCTTCTTTCCTTTCAGCCCTCTAAATGCCACTCCCAGATACTGTCCATCCACCATAAAACTTAGGGTTCCTTCGTCCATGTCCAGAATCACTAACAGAGAGTCCGGAAGGGTGAACGATTCCTCCGGCTCCAGAAAACAAGGGTAAGAGGGCAGCGAGCTGTGGGCCCGGTTCTTACTGTCATGGTAGAGCCTATTGCGTCCCAGATCCCAGCCCCAGGACTCACAGTCCGACCCAACTAACGCCGTGTACCCAACAGAATGTAAAGGGGCTTCAGAGGTTGCCACTCCAACCACAGCGTGGGTACCTCGCTGCCGGACAGGCCAGTGGATCTTCCACACATGGAGACCCCTCGTGTATCCCACTCGTCCCCGGATGCAGTCCGTGCTCTGAGCGACAGGGTGCCGGTGAAAGGTCAACTTATCATCCTCTTTGATGAAGATGTTAAGCGACCGGTCATCTGGGTTCCATGCGTGACGGAGCTGGGTCTCCAGTCCAGTGCACGGCATGTCCAGTAGAAGATCCAGCCTGGTAGGTTTGGAGAAATCCGGGCCCCTTAGCTCTGGGTGCTGCCGACGATGAGTCAGGGGTCGGTAGGATGGGGAGCCACCGCTTTCCCCGCGACCGTCTACTGATTTAATGCTGCCAGAGATCTTTTGGCCCATGGCTGCGATGGAATGACTGACTGACGGAAGAGGAAGGAAGAGGGGAAGGTAACGTTGCTGCAGGTGGGTTCTGCGATGCACGGAGCCTGATGTTACCTCATCAATGCAGCGAAGCTGAGGTGTGTGTTTCTAACTGGAGAGTGGTAAAGGGAGATGAAGGAGGAGGTGAACGAAAGACGTATGTGATCTGGTTTCATGCCACAAATTTCTTCAGAAAGACAGAGCTGCTGCCACTCCTGTTGAGAAAAGCATAAGAGAAAAAAAATGTTAAAAATTGTTATAATTCCAGGTGTAAATACCAGTTTTCAGCAGATTAAAAAAAAGAGAGAGTGAAAGAAATAAAAGAGGAGCTGAAAGAGAGGCACTGTGATGGCAACGGTTGGCAAAACTCATTGTTTCACAGATTTTGTGTGGCTTTATTTTCAGAGAAATAAACAATGAACAGGACAATCACTGGCACAAATACACATCCATTTCCTCTGACTCATCTCGCATCCTCCCAACAAAGTCATGCGCCACTGCCAACACATATGTACGTAACCGTGCAAACATTCCCCAGTTGTGCAACATAGCCCAGATCTGAACCTGCCGCGTTCATTTAGGTAATGCAGATTTAATGGGTATTGCCTGAGTCTGCAAAAATATCAACAGAAGGCAAACAAAAAGCAGAAGGTAATAATTTATCTCCAGTCCTTTGGGTAATGGAGTTGAAAACGTCAGCTCGTCTGCACGCTGAGGCAGCCGGTAATATGTAAGACGGCTTGTGCTCTCTCTTTTACGGTCATGTACAGAACACACATGAATCGTAAGCGACCTATAACCACAATTAATCCTGTGGTTTTGTTTTCAGAAAGCAATTTTCGTTTTCATTGTTAAATCAGTTTCCACTGAAGGAGGTTTAAGTTTTAGTTCAGCTTTTAGCCCGTTTCTGTTTAATTCACTTTCACTTTGGGTCAGATCGATGGAGAGCAGATTATAAATCACACATTTCTCTCCGCCCAATTGATTATTACATCGTCATATTTCTATTTAATTTAACACACAGAAAATTATCTAAATACACCAAAAAAAAAAATGCACCTTGTTTATTTTAGTAATTATTTCTAAAAGTGGTGCAGTAAATAAATTGAAAATCTCATTTTAGCCCATGGAGCAGCCACAAAGACGTGATCTCTCGCTCTCGCACACATATGGGCGAGTTCGGTGCAGTTCACCCGACGTAATGATCTCTTCCAGGAACGGCAGCTTCTGCTTCCTGTTCACAGGAAAACAGTCAGCCACGCTTCATGCAGACGGGGAAGTGAATCACACAACTCCCTGCATATCTGCTGCTTGTATTCACCTCATCCTTCATAAGCCACAAAGAAACTGCTGGCTTTTGTTTTTTTTTTGTTTTGTTTTGGGTTTTTTTTTTTAAACGTGAATGCTGAACTGACGCTGCTTCTGGTAAGCGCGTCTCACACCTCAATCGGAGTGATTCACAGCTTATTTACCTGTCAACACTGCGCTGTGTTCAGAAAAGCGGAAACATAAAAGACAGCTACCGAAGGTCTAACCTCATTCTGCTGTCGACAATACAAACTGATAGTTACGGTTTACACGTTACTGTATCACATCTCCAAACAGTCTTGATTGTCTCAACTTACACACAACCTAGTTACTTAAGCCTACAAAGCAAATAACACTGAGTTAAAATACTTTAAAAAGTACAATTTTACTGTATTTTTCTTAAACCAAAGTCCACCAAATAAGATCGGGTACCCTGTCACAGTGAAGGGTGAATTAACCAAAGGTTAACAATATCAAAAGGGCAACTAAAAAGAACGGTGGAGACTCACATAGTATGTGGACAGGGCTTAAACCTCACCCCAACCTTAAATCAAACCTTTTAACTACACACAGGATCGGTCCAGATGTCCACATTTTCCCTAAAGTCCTCACACCCAAGCTCTCAAACTGGTCATCTGAAAGTTATTCCATTCCACAGCACAAATACTCATTCTGTGTCTCATTTTGACCACATGCATTTTCCAATTTGCACTCTCTCTCTCTCTCTCTTTTTCCCCCCCATCACTGGGAATAAGTTCATGGCACCAACAAGCCATGCCAACCAATGTGTGCCACTACTCAGTTCACTCCTCAGCATGAAACGACTGAGCGCTCAGACACACACACACACGCACACACAGAGCACACACAGCTGCCTCAGTGTGTGTCATCACGGCTGGCAGGTGGGTTAAGGGTGGACGCTGCATGGAAGATTTCAACAGTCATCACACGCCAAACCTCAGCCAAAGAAAACACTGTTTTAAACCGTACAATCTCTCAGCGTGTTTATACATGTGTCTCAGCTGGTTCAGTCTGGCACAGCGCGTGGCATTAAGGGGCCCGTCATTAAGGAAGCACTAGACCTCTGACCCCCATATCGTCACGGTCACTGCTGCATAGTAACCTCGCAAGAGGCTGGTGGTGGGCTGCTGCGAGTAGCGGCAACATGCTTCTACCATCTGTTGTTTACTTTCCCTCCCTCCATCTTGCTCTTCTCCTGCTACTAGCTCCTAGCTCCTTTAAGACCGCCCCCTCCCTTCATGCATTCAGTTGAGTTAGACAGGTATGGAGCAGACAGGAGCTGACATAGTGCCACGCACATGCAAAACACACACACACACGGAGAAGAAGAAGATGATACAACTTGTTTCTATTAACTCCTCAATGATTATTATTTTCTTGGTCAATTTGATCTATAATGTCACAAAATAGTAACTTTTGTGCACCAGCAGTATTGTGCAGGAAAATCAGATTTTTCAAAATTTTAAATTATGAGAATGACCAGGGTGGGGAGGATAAGAAGGGAGGCTGGGAATAAGAACTCAAAAAGAAGAAAAAAAGCTGGAATGAGAGACGATCAGCAAAGATGGTTTTAAGAATATGAGACAAAAAGAAGCAGAGAAATTTCAAGTAGAAACTATAGTAAAAGATGGGCTAAAAGTTGGAAAAGAATGAGATAAGAAGGCAGGTAGAGGGCAGACAGACTGCATTATGCAGCTGGTGTGGGCTGGCTTCATCTGGCTTCTCTTGCTGTACCACTAACAAGCTGCAGCCACCTGGAAGCTTGGGGGAGATGTGCGTGTGTGTGTGTCTGTGTGTAACATTGTATTAGAGGTGTGCGCAGTGTGTGAGAGTGTGTCCGCCTGTCTCACAGACTGTTTCTCGTTTGAAACTGTCTAGCAAGCTCTGACTGTATAGACAGGCTTTGAAGTCACGCACACACGCACACACACACGGGGAAAGGAAACTGCTGAGGAACCTCTCACTCATACTGCACCACCCTCTGAGAGCAAACCAGAGTCGTCTGTGGGCTTTTCCACAAAAATCACGGCAAGACTCCCGAGCACTGTGTTTAAATTTAAAACTATAATTAACAGAAACCAGGGTGTCCTGAGTTTTCAGCACAATATTTGATACGGCCATGTTTACTGCTCATCTGCACTCATTTGTCGGTGTCTCGAAAGGTTAATCATAGATTTAAGAAAGGAAAAAAGCGACCCAGAGGTTCACAAAGGATGATGTCTAATAGCTTCCTGATTCTCGGTTCATTGGTGAATGTGCAGCCTGAGAGTCACAGCCACCTGCAGACAGTCACAACAGATGAAATAATATTTCACGTGGACAGAATTGATTTTGTTGAGTCACTTCTGTTCTTTGGAATTATACTTGTTCACCTTTCTTGCCATCAACACCCCTTATATCTGTTTAATATAAGATCTATAGTCAGGAGCTGGTTAGTTTGGTAGTTATTCCATTATTACTAGCAGTACTAGTTTTTTTTTTCCAAGCACAGATGCAAGACAGCACTTTTCCCTTTGTTTCATTATTCATGCTGAGCTAACTATACAGGCTGCTCGCTGTCATTTTCTATTATTGGCGTTTCAATCTTAATTTACTTCGTCTGCAGGAAAGCAAATTAGCCTGTTTGCCAAAATGCCAATTTAAGACACTTCCATTCACTCGGAGCAAAAGGGTTATGACATGCAACAAAGCCGGACTCCATTTCAGTCAAACAAGCGCATTCATTTAAACACAACGAGCAGCAAGCTGAAAGTTCATGCGTCTGTTTCAGTTATCAAACAAGAAATTCAGAAGAGCCCTCCTGAAATATTTAGTTGTCTGTTTTTTTTTCCCTCTGAGGGAATGGCAATGGATGCGTTAAAAAGAAAACAGTTCAAATCTCTATTAATTATTCTATTAGTGTAAAACTCATCATGCAGTGCCGCAGAACTCTATCAGGAAACAGTGTAAAGATTTACAGCAGGCAAACCAATTTCATGTGTCAACTTATTTTGTTCTGCTCAGCCGCGTCTTCCTGTTTTGCCTTTTAACTCAAACACCTTTGTTTGTGGGATTAAACCAGGCCCAAACCACCTTGCACCGCACACTATAGCAACCGATTCTAAACCATTACGCCCTCATGTGAACCTCCGCTGTCATTCCAAATTACAGCAACTTTGCATCATTCTCATGACGTCTGAAAATGAATCACGAAGCGGTCACTTCTTCCACTTTCCACCCCTGGGAGGACATCTGGGCACCACAGTGCGCAAAAACAGAGCTCACATACAATCCCAAACACACATTTCTAACATACAGTATCTCTTCATAGCAACAGCTGTACCCACTAGATTAAACAAACTACCATCCTCTCTACATTGCTGACATTCATTCCTACTGAGGGAATCCCTGGGTAGCTGAAGATGCCAGAGCCAGACATAAACTGTAGCGTCTGGCTCCTAACATGATGTCAAAATACAGACAGGGACTGTGGACTGGGACTTTAAACTCCTCCAGCTGATGACATCTCTGGACTTATTAGGCTACTGCAGAAAGAGATGTTACCATTCTTTATCGCAGGCACTCTGTAGGTTTGACCCTCTCTCTTTACCATCTCCTCACACGGCTGTTTTCAACAACTTTTCTGGATTTGCGCCACTCTTCTCAAATTCTTCATCAGCCCTCAGTCCTACTGCCGTACCCATTTGTCTCTGCTACCCTCTTTCTGCCTTTCGGTACCAGTAAATCCAGAGAGACTAGCAGAACTGACACCCTATCAGTTTGTAATGGCGTTTACTGTGTGGCAATGCAATGCAAGCTCAGCATGCAGAAAAAAAAAATAAAGCACAGGCTGCAAAACTCTGGACATAGTTGCATACTAGTGCACATGCTCGCTGTCACAAAAACACAGATAAAATTACGCATGTAGTGTGAAAGTTAATGGCCACCTTTTTCTTTTCTTTTTTTTTTTTTACCATTTCTCTGATGCATTATTTTTGATGGATTCCCACTCCCTCTCCTTCGTTCATCCATTACAGTCTTTAACTCTTTACAGAGTAACTCCAGACACTGTCTGGAATCACGTTCCCTAATGAATCATGTTCCATCTCCTACATCTTCCATCTCGGTTCACATTTTGCTCTCGAAAACAAAAATTTCCCTCCCCAAGTCCCTCGCTCTTTCACCTTAACATGAAACGTCATCACGGGTGATTTAGGAACTGAAACTGATCTAATTTCCAGCATTATGAAACACAGAAATGAAGAAGATGTTGTCTGCTTCTAAGCTGTTATGCTTCTTTCATGCCTGTCGTGACACCTTAAAATCCATGGTGCCCTAAGGGAAGACCATTAGTGCTACAGTGATTGAGCACCCCTTTACGGACAGCTATGCAGAACCTATTCACCCCTGTCTCACATACATATGGACACACACACACACACACACACACACACACACACACACACACACACACACACACACACACACACACACA
>JAVDPK010000712.1:403351-427175 GCA_034780415.1 Cichlasoma orientale
ATAGATAGATAGATAGATAGATAGATAGATAGATAGATAGATAGATAGATAGATAGATAGATAGATAGATAGAGCAGCTATGATGTCAGTTTGTGTTTGAGCCATGAAATTAAACAGTAAAAATAAGCCACTAAGTCAGGTGATTAGTTGGCAGTGAAAGCTGTTGAGGTGCCAGTAACAGTTAAGGTGTCTGCATGTGTTCATGAGCTAAAGCTGTCGAGTGAAATAGACAAAATTAGCTTAAGTTTTAGTTGGTGTGTTGAGCCTGAAACCAGTGCCCTGTAAATAGGTGAATTGTCTATAATTCAAGAAGCAGGAAAGGAGAACAGACAAAGTGACAGCAGGAAAAAAAAACTGTGGCAAGAAAAATTCAGGAATGGACAAGAGCAATGTTGGAGGTGGATACCGCTACAGAAAGTGTCACGGAAGCAGAAAAAGTGATGAGAAGTAAGGATATGAGATAAAAGGAAACAGAAGGGAAGAAGTTAGTGAGGGGAGATGCTGGTGAACAGTCTGATCTCCTGTAGTAACCAGCTGGTGAGATCCAGCAGACAGATAAATGACCCCCTGTCACTCTTACAAAGCTCTGTCTCCTCCTTCTGCTCCATCTCTCCTCTACAACCCACCACCCGCCCTTATTTAGACAGGTCATCCATCAACGAGCACACTCCACTGACCACCTTTCCACACCAACACTTTTGGCCATTCCTTGTTAGTAAATCATATGTAGGCACACTGCACCAGGCACACGTGTCCTCACACTCTCATCTTGTCAAGTTTCCAGAGCCTTCTCCTCTCCCCTCTCTCTGCTCTCCTTCACCGTCTACCCTTCCTTTCACTCCTCCCCTCCCACCATCTGCTCTCCATCTCCCATGTCCTTGTCACCTTACTCTTCTTAGCTTAATAAATGTCAAGGTGTGGCAACACATAAATCAGAGCACAGCAAGGAAAGGTGTTGGTACTTTAACAAGATGCCTTAATACAATCAACCATTGTAATTCTCTATAAAAACAGCATTTCTGTTAGGATGCTTTCAACGTTGGTGGTTTGAAATATATAATTTTGAAACAATTACTGAGTCAATATAATGTTGCTCACTCATATAATGACCTATTCTGCTCTCTCTCTCTCACACACACACACACACACACACACACACACACACACACACACCTATATAAAAAAAACACACCAATCAGGCAACACAGAGATTAAGTTTTTCCATCTGATCACTTTGTGATGATGTCAAACAAGGTGACATCCACAGAGATGTCAAGCTGCAGACACGCGCACTGAGACGTCCCTACACTGCGCGAACACGTCTTATCTAGCAGAGAAAACTTTACCACAGTACTGAACTGCAGCAGTGGTTCTAAGTTTAAATCCCAGTGCTACATATAAACTCATGCAATTACTCAGCGCTCCAAAAAGAGGGCTGATGATACGTTATGAAGGAAAACATCACATTTTGCGCGGCTGCAGAAAACCCAAATCCTGCAGGCTGCTGCTGGTTGGTCCGGGATACGCACACGGAGGTAACACTCACCGAACAGACACACACAGTCCACACAAACGATAGTTCTCCTGGAGGAAGTCTCCACGAGACACGAAGAAACGAAGCCTCCTCTCCTCCTCCACTGACGACAACAACGACGTTCCGGTGCTGTTATTAATGTTTCGGCGATTTAGCGACGGTTTCTTTGTTGTAGTAAACGGCAGCTCGATACATCAAGGTGGCCAGGGACCCGACGCTAAGCGTTTGCTTACTCCACAGAACGAGCGCTGATTGGTTGCTTCCGCCACAACGCAGCCTTCTGCTCGGACGCGATTGGTGCATGAGCTCATGGTGCTTTCATATGCTGCTCGTAAATCGTGTTTCTCAAGTTGGTAATGCCTTGAATGACACAAAAATAATACCCAAACCCCACTATTTAAATTACTGCGCAACATACACAGCTCAAAGTATCACTTACAAATACGATTTAAATCCATTCTGAAGTGTCCCTCGAAATAATTCCTACACTCAGCATGTAAATGAACCTTTCACTCCTTGTACTGAAACTTCAAATGCTGTAAAAGCTATTTTGAGTTCCTTTCGTTAAGTATACAGATGCCTACTGCCACTTCAGTGTTTAGAAAAATAGTCTAACCTTTTCAGTTTCAGATTCTATGACACCCCACACACACACACACACACACACACACACACACACACACTCACACTGTGTCGCCCTATGAATTTTCTCTGCAGATAAACTCTGCACGCCAAAAACAAACCTTTTCTGTTTTCTGTTTTCTACCTAGCAAAATATTCTTGAAATTCCCACAGTTCGTGAAGGCATCACTCCCCCCACGCGTTATGTGTTTTCTTGTGTACATCTTATATTGTGGTTTCCATCTATGGAGGTAATTTTGTTTCATCTGAATGTTTATTACCAACTAGATCAGCGGGCTGTTAACTGGAAGTCAATTAAAACATTTAACCGCAAGAATGAGTGAAGTGATCCGCTGTGGCATCTGCAAATCAGGTTATTTGGTGTACATCAGAGGGCGGCTCATTGATCTGCATCCAGTCATAAAAAGGGGCCATGTGTGCTTGTGCCAATTGTGCTGAACAGCAAAAATAGAACTACGCTACAGAATCAATGCAAACTAATATCCTGGGCCTTTTTTTTTATTATTCCAGCCACCGAGTGTGAAGATGAATTATTATTTTAATCGTTTACATACATTTATAGATGTGCTGTATACGATCAAGATATGAGCGAAGTGGAAACTACTGGAGTATGATGGACAGAAGCAGCTACGTTTATTCTTTACACCGGATGTTTAAATGACTGAAATTATATGTAATTCATGGCATGAAAAGAGAAATTGGAGAGTTGAACTGTGCAGTGGTCGGTTCTATCAGAAGAAATCTGGCGCCCCCTGGTAGTGGTAGTAGGTAAATGCAAACAGTATTCCCCAGTGCCTTCATAATTCTGTTTCTAAAAAGTTATACACTCACCGACCACTTTATTGAGTATACTTCTAGTACCAGGTTGGACCCCTTTTACATTTAGAACTGCCTTAATTCTTCATGGCATAGATTCAGCAAGGTGCTGGAAAGATTACACACAGTTGCTGCAGATTTGTCAGCTGCACATCTATGATGTGAACGTCCTATTCCACCACATCCCAAAGGTGTTCTGTTGAATTGAGATCTGCTGACTGTAGAATCAACAGATTTGAGTACAGTTGTCATGTTCATGAAACCAGTCTGAGATTATCTGAGCTTTGTGACATGGAAGCAGACATCAGAGGACGGGTACACTGTAGTCATAAAGGGATGGACGTGGTCAGTAACAATAGTCAGGTAGGCTGTGGTGTTTAAATAATGCTGAACTGATACTAAGAGGCCCAAAAGAAAATATCCCCCATGCCATTACTCCACCACCAATGTAACTGTTCATACAAGGCCGGATCAATCCATGCCTTCACATTGTTTACACCAAATTCTGACCCTAACATCCAAATGTTGCAGCAGATTTTGAGACTCAGAGTTTGAACTCCAGCAGGTCATCTTGACCATGTCTCTGTGCTAAATGCACTGAGTTGCTGCCATTTGATTGGCTGATATAGCTAATATATAATGGCTAATATAGTGGCCAGTGGGTTTATACTAGAGATTTAAAAAAAGAGAGAAAAAAAAAAGTACCTACACAGCACTTTCATTTCTTATTTGGAGCCGTTTGTCTTCCTTTATTATAACTTTTTTTTTTTTTTTTCAATTTAGCTACTACTTTAGTTTTTGACCTTAAACATTTGTGGGTTTCTTAGTTTCTGCAATTATGATGAGAGTATTTTTTACATTTCCTGGCATGTCCGCTGAAATAACCTAATGACTTTACTTTGCTTATTCATTGCATAATATTGTCCTCCTAATGTATTATTCAAACATTCAAACAAGAGTGGAATCCTAAAGTAATATTTTTGTAATCGTGCATTTATACTGATCAGCCATAACATTAAAACCACCTGCCTAACATCATGCAGCTTCAAGGGGCTCAAACTGTTCTGGCCCATCACAATATGGACCTCCGGGCCCGTCTGGTGTTGCAGGATAACACAATCAAAGCACAACAGAAGCATCCACGTGACTGGAAGGACCCCAATATGACTGCGAGTTTTGAAGCCGTGGCACTGGTCTACGTTAAGAAATGAAAAAAAAAATAGATACAATTTAGTTGCAAATGGACTTTTATTTACTTCTGCTTTAAAAACAAAAACACTGTCATGACTGAGGTGGCAAACAATCTTCAGGGTTTCAGTGAACCCAGCTTAAGTCTGCATCCTGACCAAGCATACAGACTAAAGACAATGATTTGCATACAACTGCTGAAATGAGAGGTAACAAAATGTAAATGTTTGCACTATTTGTCCAGTAGTCTGTTCATGTCACACTTTGGTAATCGGACCTCAGGTATTACTGCAACAGAGCTAAAGAAAAACAGTCGTTAGTGTTTTACAGGGAAGACATGGATGCTAAAATTGGTTAGATTTTTTTGTGGTTTTTTTTTTTTTTTTTAGAAACATTAATAGAATGGGTTTTTTAACTTGTCAGTGGAGACTGAAAAAAAAAATCAATAACTATTACAAGTTACAACACCTCAGTTTGCCTCTGAAATGATACTGCAACTCAGGGGGAGAAATTGAGTGAATTAGATTTTCTTCAACTGGAAAAACATAATGTTTTAGAGAAACACAAAGTACTTTGTTAAAAATCACATAATTGTGTATTCAAGGGAAATTTTAATTAGTGCTTAAATACAATAAAAAAAAAAAGTGTCAAATTTTTGCCAAAAGGTAATTCTTTACATGAACTTCTTAAAGTGGTCAGTTAAATGGGTAACTTCAGCCTGTAACAGATTTGTAACCGTCCTACGCAGCAATGGTACCATCACAGAGGTGATTCCAGTCTTTGAACTCACAATAAATTAACTTCTATTTTAATATTCTAAACAAATTGTGAGGAGAACCAAACGAAATCCGACAGAAAGCACGAAACAGTGTAAACAGACCAAATGACAGAAACATCCAAGCTTTGCAAACTGGAACACGTTGAACAACAAACCAATACTGTGGCTCATATGCTTACATTTTGTATTGGCTGTGCAGCTTTTGCAAGCTTCATGTAAGCATATTTTTGCACGACAGCTTACAGCAACATACAAACACAAGAAAAAAAAATCTGTCAAGCAATATCAATATTCATGTCAAAGCCATGAAAACAATCATTTGCCAATGCAAACTACAGCATGATCAGAACGCACCTAAAGGGGGGGAAAAACTAAACATTTGATATGCATACACAGTATCTATATTATTTACAAACGTGGACGTCCTTCACAACTACTGAAAAGTCTAAACTGTACAATAGCTCTGCTCTAGGAACAGTTGCGCAAAATACCATTTCGATATACAGTAATACTTTTTTTCTTTTATAATGTACAATTTGAATCTGTCCACACAATAAAATGCAAAGCACAAGCCTAAAAGGCCAAAAAAGTGCATGTTATCGGGTCAGTTGGAAGCCACTGGAAGCAAGTACTGGCATGAGAGTGGGAATGAAAGCTATCAGTATCATAAAGGAGCTTCTCCATACTCCAAACCAGCGACCTGCAGGATTAATAGTTAGTGGAGGGAGATCTGGAGTAGGTATTATTACACATGCCAGCACACAGGACTGCAAATGCACGGACACACGGATCATGAAACTTGTTCAACACATACGCACACGCTCGCACAGACACACTCACATACAAACAGGCTATGGGGTGATAAAACTCCATCACTGTTCCCACTCCAATATTTCCCCAAACCGTCACATTATATTCAAGCAGCAATGCTAATAGAAGATTCTTGGTACCTTTTGGATCATTGCATGCTTCACATCTAAAACAGGATGCATTAGTCTCGTGTTTTTAACCTCAATTTTTAAGCCCTAAGCAGTGACCGGAGACAGAAACTGGCCTCGGAAACTATCGAATTTCAGTTTTTGTGCAGTGCAAGTGGTGCACTAGCAAGACCGCCCAATACTTAATCCCACAGTTTTAAAGAAAGTGATTCCAATCCACACCCAAATTTACCAAGTTTCATTAAATTCAGCTCGGAAGCTGTTGTGAAAAATGGAGACAAGCAACACTGAAACAATGAAGGCCAACTTCAGCAAAACCATGTCACCACCAGGCACTGAGTTATAGAGGAATAAAACACTGAATGGAAGCCAGCATTTCAACGTAGTCTTCATCAACACTGGCTAGTGTCACAGGCATGTGCTCAAGTGACAGTCACTATAACAAGCTCATCATTGTGTTTCATTGTATTTGGCCAGTATGCGCGCAGCTGTGTATGAGATTCGGGCCCTCTAGGGGCCATCGGAGGAGAATGCTTGAAGCCACACTCTCTGTAGTGCAACAATGTGTGGATCAGATGACGTCTTTGTCTCAAATGCACCTTTCTTTCTGACATCTTGCCTCAGCTGCTAGTCAGTTAATCATACCAGAGGTCACACAGCACTGAGGAAAGTGCAGACTAGTGAAGACTACACATACGAAGCAGAGAGTTTTGGATTGCACAAAGGTACCTACATTTAGTTTTCATCTGTCCTGTCAAGTTCAGTTACCTCCAAGCATTCTCCTCCCACGGTCTCTCTATAAGAGTGGAAAACTTCTTTTTTTTTTTATTCTTCATTTAAAGAGGATACCAACTAAATGCTTTCTGTTAAGGCCACTGAACATTGCTTAAACAGCCGTGGCTGACAGCTTTAAAAAGGTGCCAAACTGTTTTTGACTTTCCTGTCAGTGCCTCCTAACTCTTTCTAGCCACATTACCTCCTCTCAACTGTATTCTATATCCATTTCCGCAGTCTAACAAAGGGAACTGGTGGGGATGATGCTGATATGGTACCAGAGGGCTGTCCTATCTCTCGCTCTTCATTTTTTTTTCTCCCCCACTTGTTATTTTCTGGTCCACACGAGTGTCTTCAGGTTTCCTTTAATCTTCATTTTGACGTTTCATAGCCACCGTTTCCAGAAAAGGGTCATCTTTCTCAGTCACTTGCTAATGGTCTCCCTGTTTAAACAGAGCAGAGACATTCACGATGGGCTAACAGCCAAGTAGATAGACCACCACCTCATAGGTGCACATCATGATGGCAGTGTTGGGAATCTGTCTCACAAGGTGAGTGGTTAGGCCACGGTACAGCGCCCGGTATCCCTCTTCTTTGGGTACTGTCAGCAGAGTGTGGAAGAAGGAGCGGTACTTGCTGCCTTCCTCTCGTAGCCGTGTGCGGACCACCTCTGCAATTTTAGAGAAGAGGAAGAAACTTGGGTTACATACTCTACAGGCCACTGGCTGTGTAATCTCCCGAGGGCCACATTCATGAGACACTCAGGTAAAAATGCTGCAAATGATCATTTTTTGGCACACCCACTACCCAAATACTGACTTTGTCCCAGGTTGACTTTAGACAATCCCAACAGGAATTCAGCTGTGGGCTGTACAAGTAGGTGGAGAATCATAGCTGTATTTTTAACACAAGTGGACCATTTCTTTTTAATTCCCAGTAGCAAGTAGTGAGTCACTGTCTTACTCAAAATAAAACAGGTTTTAACAATTTTTTTTTTTTTTGCATTCTGGCTCATTCATCACAATTTCAGCTGAAAAGATGCACACTCATCCTTTTTTGGTTCTTGGATTTACATCTTTATTTGCTTTGGTACATTTGCCAATTTAATACTGTTTCACTTGTCCTTTAAAAAACACAACACTAGCAAAATTAAATTTATTGTCAACAGATGGCATGAAAAACTAAAACCAGTATTTAGGTTATCTAACTACAGTCTTGTCTAAGTATACAAAATCTTTAATGCATTTCTACATTTTGCCATTATTACAAAATATAAATAAAAACTCCACTTGAGGATACTTTAAAAGTTCTTGAATTTTTTTGGCTTGACTGACCTTCATTTCTTAAAGTAATGATGAACTGTCATTTTTCTTTACTTAGTTGAGTAGTTCTTGCCATAATATGGATTAGAGCATAAAAAAAGCAAGAGGTGCCTACTTTGAAGAATCTAAAATATAAAATATTATAGTTTGTTTAGCACTTTTTTGCTTACTAAATCATTTCATATGTATTTATTCATACTTTGGATGACTTTAGTATTGATCTACAATGCAGACCATTTTTAAATAATGAAAAACCACTGAATTAGAAGGTGTGTCCAAACTTGTGACTGGTACTGTGCAGTTGTAAATGCTGAGGATTACTGAACTAAACTAAATTAAAGTCTACCTTCATGAACTTCATTGGGAATAAACAAGCTTATGGCTGAACCACAAACAGTGTGAGGAAGTGTACAATAAAAACATCCATTATGACCCTTATCCTTTGACCACAATAGATATAAAAAAAAGAGTGAGGGAGAAGATTACCATGAGGATAGGCGATGGAGGTGGCACAGGTCTTGGAGGTGGCTGCTGCAAGCATCATGCCCACAAAGTCTGAGGCATCTTTGACAGATTCGTCCTCTTCATCCATGCTGGCCTGAGCCTTGTACTCCAGCAGTTTTCGTTTGATAGTTTCATAGATGACAAAATGGATAACAGTCTCAGAGATGCCAGCGTACGAGGCTGACATACCTCTGTAGAAACCTCGTAAGCCATCCATCTGGTACACCCGCCGTATGCACTCAAAAGCACTCATACGCCTCTCGCCTCGGTTTCTGCCATCACACAGAGAGTCCGAATTAAAATCCAGTAACAATTTCTATAATAGTTTATTGTCATTAGATTAACAAAAGCTTTTAGCACATTTTACTGTTGTTTCTAAGCTTCTCAGATAATGGTTTGTGGTTCCTAACCTGGAGTCCAGCTGCAAGCGGGTTTTAATCAGCCAGATGGGATTGGTAGCTGTGATGGCGGTGAACCCTGGGAAATTTAGAAGAGGTCAGAGGTTCAGACACGTGCAGAGACATTTAGAAGAACACATTAAAATGAACTATACTAAATATGCTACATGGTACAAATGCAGTACAAATAGAGTGAGAAAGCACTTCAGGAAACAGGATCAACTGGCTGAGGTATTTAACTTAATCTTATTACAAGTCTTACATGAAGGATATAATATAAATAATTCAGACAATAGATACAACTATTAAATCTGAATTTTTTAAAAAGTAATTTGAGTTACAGACAAAAAAAAGCATGCTCTTCTATTCTTAACATATTGATCCTCTTCATGTGAAATGCTACTCAAGTGCATGTAAACAACATGTAAACAGTCCTCCCTCTGAAGTAAAAGATCTTAGATAACAGCGCATGAAGGCAGCAGCTTTTAGCTTTGACTTTCTATGTATTTATTTTTATTTATCATCTTGATAAAAGTCTAACTGCAAACAGCAGCAAATGTAGGCAAGCAGCAAACTCATTTTAGGCCTTTACATGTGGCTGACAAATGAATGAAACTTTGTAATTAGAGCTTATCCTCATAGGTTTTTCTTAACATAGCATTATACTTAATACACACGTCACCTTTCAGTGTTTACAAACACATCTACCAATACATAAATACAATTCACAACACAATGGGTTTGAACCTTAGGTTTGATTCTCTATATTTTTGTGACTGTTAGCAATACGCATGCTCATTAAATATTGGGGGGAAAAAAATCCCTAAAAAACAAACAAACAAACAAAAAAAACACTGTCTATATGTTTATGCTAATAAATGAACCAGTGGTTAACCTGAATGGACGCTACAGACAGGCTCAAGGCCATATACTAGCACAGCTAGCAGAAACACTACAGCATAGTGAAACAAAATGGTGTCTGACAGAGATTCTTTAATTATTTACTAGTGGAAAGTCAATGCTAAAGAAGGTGGTGAGAAACCCTGTTTCACTGTCTGCCTGCCTTCACAGCCAAACATGACGTTAGCCTAATTTGGAACTGATCGTAATTATTTATGTTTAGAAGAAATGCCGGATAATATATGGTAATGTAAAGCTCGCTGTGTATGGTATAAAGCTAATTAATATGCACTTTGTATCATTAAGAAATGACACAAAGTCTCTTTAAAGGTTTGTGGTAAAGTGATGCACCAGAGAGATATAAAACATGGCCATTTGCAGAAAACAGCTAAGACCAGGGCAAGGCTATAAAGAGACCTCAGTCACGTCTAGTGTATCAATGCAGCAGAGACCTATGTTAAGGCAACTGCATGAAGAAAGGATTACACAGGTCTGTTGAAGAGAAGAGGAGAACAAAAAGAGGAAGAAGAAAAAAGGAGGAAGTAGAATGAAGTAGCTTCTATGGCGTGTACTCACGAGGGAGGGGCAAAGCTCCTCCAGCTCCTCCCCGCTGCAGCTAGTAGCCTGCAGATATGGGGGGCTCAGATGGCGGGGATGTCCCACCCAATCACGTAGGGGTGAAAGCTTTACAGTAAAGCCCTAAAATAGACACAGGCTTTTCTGTACCACAGTCACACACAAGCAGCAGTCACATCCACCCCAAAATCCCACCACCCACCCACATCAACCCTCTTTCTGAAGTAGATGGAGAAGAGATGGGGGATGAAGGACTCATACCACCCCCCATCTTTCACCAAACTATGTTCCCAACTCTTTGCCCCAACCCATATAATTTACCCATGTTTAAAGTGCTTTATTTGTTTCACAGTTTTATTAATTTTACTTTATTCCCATGTTTTGCATTAAAGAAAATGACTAATCAGAGGCCTAACCTAATCCAAACCTCCAGCTCTATCTCATGAGAGCAAGCTAAAACACAAGAACACAAAGACATAAAAAAAACTGAAGAGTTATTCCTTATAACCATTGAGCCAATATGTGTTTCTGACCCACATATGAGATCAAGTTCTTGTTTGAAAATAGGAGGCAGATGGAAATGCTAACCTTGCCGTTATGTGTAACAGACTCAAACTTTATATGATGGTGATAAAGGGAATGAGGAAACTTTTATATGAATATGTGATAAGAATGAAGTGACTGATGACAGTGAGTATGGTATGAAAATTTAAAAAAATATATATATATTTTATGGTGTTAACAGGTTGGTCCTGATTAGAGCAAAAACGTAACCTACTGATCTAGGGCACTAGATCAATATAGTGCAATCCAGTCACTATTTCAACCATGTATATGGGTGACAGGAGAAAGAGCAGGGACTGCATAAACAGGGCATGCTGTACCAACAGGAGTGTTCCCATTAACCTCGGTGACACGGAGCAATAAATGCTTAGTCTAAAACAGCAGTAACTCACAATATTTGTTCCAATTGTAAAACTTCTTATGGTTTATTTTCTACCTGTTTTTTGTTGTTTTTTTACTTTTATATGGATAAAAACTGCTGGGCTAATTAGATAATAAGTTAAGATAAATTAATGCTTAGATTTTATGTGTATTTTAAAAAAACAAAGAAAATCTGTGCTTGGGCTCAGCAGGCCACCAGGCACATGGACACGCTGCTGCATGTTGTGCATTATGGTCCTTCTATAAGCAAATAAATCCTTGTGCAACTTCTCCTGAGGGCTTTGACCTACATTCAGAGACAGCAGCATGCTTTAGATTAACTGCTGAAATGAAACCTAAGTCTAAAGCCTTTTTTTTTTCCTTCTCACAAATGCACTGCAGCCCTGAAGTTTTGTAGAACAAAAAAAATGTCACAGTTGGATCTAACATTAAACTCCTACAAAGATCAAGTAAACCAAACAGAATTTACAGTAACGAGAGCGCTTCTGAAGCCGATCATTTCCTGCTGTGTGCTACGCACGAGAAAGTCTTCCAACAAATCCTGGAGTTCATGCAATGATGGCCTCAGTAAAGCAGTGGGACTAGAATCCAGTAAAGACGTTCCCAATACATAGCATCGAAGCCATAAAAAGGAAGTGACTTCATAAAGTCGGTTTATAAAAGTGGGCACGACTTTTAGCTGTCCCTGAGTTTTTGTCATTAACTACTGCATTAAATCTGTTATTGCTCAGTATTGATAATCTTAGAGAAACTAAACATGCAGAAGAGCGAGTGATAAGTTTAGTATCACAGTAAAATATTTGTGTGGTGCAGTAACACAATTTGTCCACAACTCCATTAAACATTAGGTTTAAGCACTTATGTTGTAAGAGCTCAGGTTGTGTTATACGTCTTTACTTGGATTTCTTTGAGGGTAATATGATGAATCTGTGCAACTGCTACACTGATGAAGAAATGTGTGAAACAAAGACTAAACTCCAAGTTCCATCTACTGTCTGTTGCTTTAATATACAGTATTTGAACAATGACACAATTTTTGTCATTTTGCGTCACCACCACAGTGGATTTTAAATCAAAGACTTTAAATGAAAGACCGGACTTTCAATTTTAATTCAAAGGGTTTAACAGAAGTACTGCATTAACTTTTTAGTGATTTCAGTCATTTTTATGCATAGTTTTGCCCAACTGCATCAATTGCATGTGTATGCTTTGACTGCATCTTTTCCCCATTAATGAATCCATGTTTAAATTGTGCTGGTACTGATGGTGTTAAACTGCTAACACAAACTCTCCTCAGGAAATTCAACTAATTTAAAAAGAACATATGAAACATGAACATTGCGTCAGTCTTTTAGGTTATAGACCGTTCCCAAACTCCTCGGAAAGAAATGACCCAAGCACTAACAGTGTTGATGTATGATGACAGAACACAAAATGAAAACAGACCAAGTGCAGCCTTCTGTGGCAGTGACAAGGTTAGCATTTCTTTTGTGCTGACAACAAAATAAAGTGTCATTACTTTACCTTTATTATATTGATGAAACAAGCTAAGGGGAAGGGGGAGGTGTGTGTCAAGACTAACGAATAATAAACCTCATCATGAGTCTAAAACTACACACCAGCAGCAAACACGTTGCCGTAAGCAATGCTAATATCATTAAAAATGAATAACCATTATGAATTTAATTATAAAAATCACCATGGTTTTCATCATACCAGTGTAAAGAAATGGGGTGCTACCTGACGTGTCCGCCCGAGTGCCAGGGGCCCCGGTTGACCTTTGGGGGCCGTGTTCTCTTCTCTATACACACACAGAGCAAAGAGGGTGGGGGGCCCAGACCACACTGTTTAAGTAACAACTGGGATGTTAAACCATTTACAGTGTCCTCTGGAGAGGCCTCAAATTTAAAGAATTTTAAAAAACAAAACAAACAAAAACAGAGGAAAGAAGGGCGAGGAGGGGACAAAAAAAAAAAATGAAGTAACAAAGAACATGAGGTACAGCGGGGCCAGGAGAAGAGGAAAGCACAACCTAAACTTTGAGGACTGTAACATTTTTCTCTTTTGTATGACATAAAAGCATATACAGCTCAGCAGTGGGGAACTATAGCCTGAAATGTTTCATCTGGTTAAAGTTCATGGAATTGTGCCACTGCTGATATCAGGATCTCTCCCCTCAACCATTTCTGGACTATCAAGGCCACCATGGAGAGACCAGATACTACATTATCAGGGCGGCCTGGTGTAGCTACAGAAAGGAACTGTTTGCAAAGAAGCTGGTATGTAATAAAGATATGATAAGAATTTTTCAGCTGTTACAGTTTCAAGGTGCCGTCAAGGTGGAAGATGAACTCTCTGAAATAATATGACTGTAGAAATTGCAGTAATTAAGATATGAATAACTTTATCTAGACATCCACGATAATTGAGGTCAGTCTGATCCCAAGAGGCTTAAATTGTGCTTTCTGATAAATCAGTGATTGTTTATAATTAATATTTCTATACATAAAATAGCTAGGTAATGCCTACTTAAAAACAGACATTATCAGTTAGCATTAGCATGCGTCAGGTCTGGGGGGAAGGATGGTGTCTGAGATACTTCAAATTGTAAAAATATATAAATAAAAAAATAATGAAAGTTGTTTGATGAAAAAAAAAACAACTAAATTCTTTAACATGTTTTTTTTCTTCTTTTAAATAAAACCCATTAGTAAGAAACACTGCCCAGCCAGACTGACAGACAGTCAGACAGGCAGGCAGATGAAATAGACAGACAGACAGACAGAAAGGGGAGGGGAAGGAGTCATCATTACCTGCCATCCCAGCAGACACCATATGGACCTGGGTAGAGTCTGGCTCCAGCACCCCATTCAGCTTCTCCTTGGCTGTTGAATAGGCCGCAAAATATATCGCCCTGCGTGACAATTAAAAAGGAAAACAGAGGAAACTATAATCTGAAGAAACCAGGCAAGAAAAGTATTTAATGATGCGTTCAGGGATTAAAAATAAAATAAAAGCCTACTAACTGGAAATATGAGTGCAGAGCAATTAAATGTATGAATGATTAATAGAAAGAATTATATTATTATTCCCAAGTTAACTATATTAAGTACAAAAACATAATTTTAGCTGCACAAAACTAAATACTACCTAAACTGAACATGGGGGACATGCAACAGCACTCAGCTCAGCTACTATTAAAAATCATCATCGCTATAAATAAATCAGTGTTTTAAATTCTTGTGTCCTCTTTAAATTTTATTATATAAATTTATGAAGCTGGTTCTCAGGTTCAAGGACCACAAAACTGATGCCACAAAAGAGACACATCAGCCGCTGTTGTCGGTAAATGGTATTTTTTGTTATTGTTTGCCGACAGGCTAATAGCAGTCAACAAGTCAAATACAGGTCAGTGTTGATGTTTGGCTGATAAATACGTGCCTCTCTAATGTGCACGTGTGCATGTGTCGTGCTTTTAGCGACAGATTTTTCTCCCATGATTCTAGCTGCTCTTCAATAAATGAAATCATAGGATTTAGACAACACTTCTGCTGACTGGAATTAAACTCCGTGACCTCTGCTCCCAACCCTCATTCTGGATTTGACAGCATGCATGCAAAATTTAATCACGCTGCTCTGCAGATGAATTATGACTGGCTCTGAAAGCATGTATGCGGCTCATGAGCAGTGAGAGATTTTGGTGGTGCAAGCTATGGAGAAATGGGTCGAGTGTGTTGCTAATGATCGCCAGCAGCATGCCCAGTGGATTGCTGAGCACGGAAGATGTTTTTATAGCTTTGAAGTATCCGAGTGCTGTTTCCTAATTATCACAGTAGAGAACAGCTCTAAAGCTCAGGAACCCACACCGCTGCCTGCTGATAAATAAAGCAATAAGTTGTTTCATTCAATTATACTGAAGTCTAAAAATCGGTGCATTTTACATTGATGTGTATATAATTACTTTGTCAGACACTAATGGTGGCATTTTGATCAGTGTATTGTTTGCACTGTGAGCACTGATGAATCCAGCTCATAACCCTGCTCAGAATGTATTAATAGTTTCATTTACATTTCCCCTGTTTCAGTCAACTGCCTTCCAATGTGCGTGTTTATATTAATAAATAGTTATGAAATAAAACAAAAGTGAATTTAATTATATAAAAAGGTAGTCTTTATTTCCCCACATCATTTTTTAATGGATTAAGAGTTTATTAATCATCATGTTTCCTGCCGTCATATCCTGTCTGCCACATTTTGTCAGTGAATTAATCAGGTTAACTTCTTATGTAACAACATCCTCCTATAGAACAGCTTTCTATAGCTGTCATGGCCAACCAGTTCACCAACTATACACTGCAAACGCACAAAGCACTTCTGAGCTAGACACAGTAAGAGGGCACAGGATGGCTCCAAGGGCAGAGAAATTCTGGATTAAAGAGTAACAGCCTTTTAGAAGAGTTAAAGAAAGAGTTTCACGAAATCATGACACACCGGACACCACACAAATATAACCGGAAGAAGTAACCACAGAGGTAACTGTAACTACCTTTCTAGAGATTAGGCACAAACCTAACTGCCTTAATTTAGAAACTTCATTTTAACAGCAGCAGTGGCTGTCACGTGATGAAAGTAACAGCTGGCCGGTGCCTGCTCCTGCTGCTTCGTGGGATTTTGATTGACTGAGTCCAGACGGTTAGGGCAGATAAGCTAAGAATTAGGGAACTTTCTCATTTCCGCCCAGCTTTGAAGCACAGATCTCCATTGTGCCGCTGCTGTGAGCGAGAGAGGTTTACATATGCATTCCTGGGCTTCTATTATTTCAGACATTCCTCAGGGTGAAAACAATTGAATGAAGCTCCTGTACTAGCTTATTTATTAAATTACAACATTTCAGTCCTTATGAAGTACAGCTACAAACAGTATGTACCGGTATCACAAATACCTCAATATGACAAAATAAATCGGAGACCAGAGTAATTATAGTTTCATATTTGATAAAGTTTTTGCTTTTTGTTCATTTTGAGTTTTTTCCTTTTCTCTTAGTTTCCAGAGTAGCTTTGCTTGTATATATTGTCTGACTTTAGTTTTTATTTGTTTCCGTGCTTAGTTTTCTTAATTAGGGTTTTGTCACGTGGAAAATGTCAGACATTCAGAGCAGATATTACAATACAAACAACACAGGTAAACTAAAGTTGTGCAGACATCCCAAGTCTCAATAAAGACACCAAATTCTCATGAGACCAGTTCTGTTGACAAATGTGACCACATTTTCAAAGACTAAAAATAAAAGCTATTTCCTGTTTATTTTTATTATATTTTAGTTAGCTCTGTGCAACCTGCACACCTCGGTGGGGTTTGCAGGCCACTCACTCAACAAGGCCTATGGAACCCTGGGCATCACAGGGCAAAGCAGGAGGCCAGTTATTAAGACCACCATAGAGGCAGCAGAAAAGGCTTCAAGGTGGCTGTGGCTAAAGAGGGGGGAGAAATGGGGACGTAGTTAGCCATTTGGTCACAGGCCGGGGCTTGATCAACCCCAGTCTGGGAGAGGGTGTCTGTTGTAAGACCCGGAACACCCGATGAAGCCAGGATACAACACAGATGATATGTCCAAGATAGAGCAGCAGAAGATGTAAGCTAAACTGTGAGCGCACAACATCCTTTCAGTCCTCAGTCTAGTTTTTATTTTTATTCCATTAACTAAAATATGTTTTCTACAGCTACTGTAATATTAGTCAGCTAAAATAACACTGAATGCTACTATAAAGAATTTTTAATATTATATATGCACAATTAACCCCACTGATCTGTGGTACTTTTTACCCAAATGTTATGACTGCACGAATCACTGTAATTAATATTCACTCTACTGGGCGCCACTATAGCTCACCTGGTTGAGCAGGTGAGTCTTGTCATATTAAACTGAAATATCTGTGACCCTGCTAATACTATTGGCTGACTGACAGACCTTTCTCAGTAGACAGATAAGAAAAAAAAGATGGTTTGAATTACTCATTTATGTTGGTTATGACATGCAAGATATGGAAGTGAAGGTTATTTCCCTTTCTTTGTAATCTTTTGGTGTTTGTGTTTTTGATAAAGACATTATAAAGTAGTTTTAACACACAAGTCCCAGAATATTGTAGATAATACTGCACATACCTGGAAGGTGCCACACCTACAAGGTTAGGACCCAATCCTCTGAAGAGGGAACGAGGTCCCTCTCTCTCTAGAATCAACCTGCAGAAAGAGCAAACACTTCATTAAACATTTCAGTTCATGGCTTTATTATCCATATTATCCAATATGTACATTATTTAAACATTTTGGCCAAATGATACAGTGAATGGTCCAAGGATAACTCCGAATTGTTTTCATGTTTAATAACAGTTAAGAATTCACAATTACCACAAATCAGATGAAGTTGATTTTGGTTTCATGAAGCCAATTTAAACATTTTCAGCAAAACTACAGGAAACATGATATAGCTTGGACCTTTCTTGATGAAGTTATGTAGCTACATTTTTTCTATTTGTGAACTGTGCCTTTCTGCCCCAATTATGTGATTTTGCTAAACTCTTCATTATTTATAGCAAATGGTACAGAAATACAGAAAGAAATGTGATTTGCAGTGAAGGTGTCCTCCACCCTAAAAGAGATCTTGGCCCGCACTGCACTGCACTGCACGTTGACCCACTTTAATGTTTTTCTCCCCCCTCCCTCCGTTAGTCATGCTGCCATATCTCTACCGTGAAAAGAGCTGCTCTATTTTTGCTGCGAGTTGCTGTTTACTTTAAAGACACCAATACAGAGCCCAAAACAATGCCCACGTTAACTGCAATCTCTCCAAACAGAGCATTAGTCCATTGTTATTAAACAAAATCCTGAAGAGAGCACTGCCCGACAGCTGACAAAGACCCCCGACTTACAGCCAGTCAGAACAAATCGTTGTTTTTTTAGGCTCAATGTAAAGAGCACATTGTAGCCAACCCCTTTGGTGACAAAATGTCAGCATTTTGCCTATATACACATCTCACCAACTCTAAATATAAAAAGCTATTTATATTCCTGAGATATAGAACCAAACAGAACACATTTGTCAAATTTTCTCAGTTTAGAAAACAGATTATGTGATCATTCAGCAGTGGAAAATTCCACACACAGCCGGTTATACATTATGTAATATGTTTAAGAGTGAGTGACATGTTCTCATGGAAATGGCTTGCCAGGGTACAAGAGCAGAGCCTATATATAAGGCATGCTGAATATTTACTTGAACAACGCTAACCCTGCAGTGGTTAATGGTAATTACAAGTACTGAACCATATCAGCTTCCAGTCGGTTCTGAATAATCACAGAGCCAGTGTTGAATTCCCCTGTACTCTCACTTCATCTTTCTGGAAAAATTCAACTCTGCCTAATGACAAGAGGACTTGCATATCATTTAATAATAATAAAAAAACAAAAAAAACAACAGGAACAATTTTATGTGAATAACTTACATAAGTTTCACAGCAGGAGAGCGTACAAAAAACAATCAAAGAGCTAGAAAGGTCAGCATGAGGTTTAAATTACTGCCTTTGTCTATGGACGCCAAAGAGAATAATCCCTGAAGCCAAAATGTTTATCTTTTTGTCTTGGCTGGAGATTCAGCTGCTCTCTAAAAATAAAAAATAAATTAAAAATTAAACAAGCAGTCCACCTAAAATAAATAAATAAATAAGCCAAGCATTCCTGAAGAAAATATTTCAAATTTAGAAAAGCATGACATCAGTTTTCACAGCTCAAATAGGTTTTGCAAAACGAGGAATACAGTGTACATGCTGCAGGGGCTGTGCAACAAGATAAATCTGCTATCAGTGTTTCTGTGCTGTTTTACAATTTAACATTTGTTATTGTGGTGATGCAACTTTCCAGTTAAGCGTTATTTAGTAGTAGAAAATAACTCCCTACATTAATTTACAATAACACACAAACTTTTTAACTGTAAGCAGCCAATGGACAAAATCATACTTGAACCGACAACACTGAAGCCATATCACAATACATTATGTTAATATTGGCAGATAATTTCATTTACACTTCCAGCTGTATAATTTGTTAAGCAGTTATATTAATATGATGGAAACTTTTTCATACTGGCACTAAAAAAAAAAAGCACATCTAGAGTCTTTATCCTTACTTGAGGCAGTGCAGAGGCCCCGGTGGAGAAACACGGGCAACACTGGCTCCATTAACGGTGCTGAGCTGAACTTCAGAGACGTAGAGAGTGATGGAAGAGGACTGAAGTCTGGTCTTCACCACTTCCAGAGGACAAGTTAAAATGGCGCCCACTGTACCACCACATCTAGAAAGGAAGCAGTGAAGCATTGAGGAGAGCGAAGTAAGAAAATACAACAGAAAGAAAGATAAGGAAAAAGTTTGCTCTGGCACCAAATGTGTATAAGAACGGATGTAAAAAATATAGCGAAATCAAGCTGTACTGACATGGACTGGGTCCCTTTACACACCAATCATAAGAAACACAATCTGTTGTTCCTAAATTACCTACGAGCATGAACACATCCACACACCATGACCTGGTGTTATGATATGCAAGACACTGACATATGAACACCGACAGCTGGTTTCACGATTCATTTCGGAAGAAACTGACCGCAGCTCGTTTACAGACTTTTGCTATCTGAGAACGTGCAAATAAGCATAAGCTGTTATCAAATTGGACTGCTACTTGGCCCACTTGATAAACTTAAGTGACTAATAAACAAAGCAAGTTGCTCACAAACATGTCAACGCACACCCACTTTAAATCATAATGCATCAAGGTCTGTAAATCTAAATGCATCACAACAGGGTTTTTTCTTTATATAAAAATTGTTGGCCTTTCCCCAAAGAAAAATTCCCAGGCCTGCAATAAAAATATTTTTAAACTTTTTTTTTTTTTTAAGTGGGGTTTAATTTACTCAAACTTAAAATGCATTTTTATTCATCAAACAGCCTTAATATAACAGGAAAACACAGATATCTGTTTGAGTAACACACACTTTTTGCCTTAACTATGAGGATAAACCATGTTTACATGCTCAGTCACCACCCAAAGGCCTGTTTTGAAACAGGATCATCAGATGATATATAAACTAAATCATTACTTTGCTAATTTATAGGCTACAGTGTCATTTCTGTTAATCCCCCTTGCATTTACCAAAGGCTCAGTGCTTTCCACGATACACCACATGCAGACAAAGCTTCGAAACCAAACCACCACACAGCTGAAAACTACTTCCTGATGATCACAATTACAAGTCACAGAAGTCGGGTAAAGGTTACAGAAGCCATGGTAGTGTGGTAGTATATGTTGACATCCTGGCAGTGGATTCCTTTTGCTGCTGTGTCTTTAGAGCAGCACCAGCTATATTTACCTTTCAAAAGACCGACACACATTCATGCTCAAAGGCAGCGGTGACCCTTGGCCTACTTTCTCTGCAACATTGGCTGTTGCATGTGTGCCTTTCTAATGCGTGGCTGTGGGAGGCAGCACTAGGCTGAGGCCTCCAGCTCAAGTTTTTGGAAAAAGCAAATTCAAGGTATCGTGTAGTTCCCAGATTTAAAAACACTGACTAGAGATAAAAAGAAGTATCGCGATGTGGTGGGATTACCCATTTTGAATGTCACAGATTTAGCGAGGAGATAAAAAAAAACAAAAAAAACAAATAAACAAATTCACTAAAGCTAATGACAATGGATTTTTTAAAAAATCCATGATGCGTCAATCTATTGTTCAATTTCACATTTTCCTTGATCAACTGTTTGTTAGGCTTCTATACAGAATTATGACTGAGAAGCATTGCTTTACTACTGTATGAGATTAAACTTTAAACTTTGAAGTATAAAATTCAAATGCTTTGCTGCTTTTTACAAAGCATCCTCAAAAGCAGCAGAGCAGTTGAATTTAAGCAGTATTTTTCTCCTTAAAACGAACTTTCACCCACAGTTCAACACTTACACAATACAGCATAAGCCTTTGGATAATGTATTTTTTTTTTTTATTAGATGGATTACTGTAGGATTGTAATCTACTGCTTTTTTAAGCCTTACTTCTGGTTTTTACCAGAAATCTCAGTATGCATTAGTTGTAATTTCAATGCTAATTTAAATAAAACACAAAGAAATTAATCACACCGTTGCCTCCACATAAACCAGCATGATGCAGCTACTTCTTAAATTACAAAATAGTAGTAGAAAAATACTGTCAATGCTGTGGTTGCAGAGGCTTTTGGTCAACTCATCCAGAGAAAGCGACAATGAGGTCGGAAATGACTTCACCTTGATATCAAAATAAAAGTGCTCACTTGTGTAGAAACAGTCGGTATTTGCAGAAATAAAGACGGGCTGCTCTGTATTATCTGAGAAGTCACGAATAAGCTCAAAGGTACTCTCTGACACATTCATATGAACGCTTTCAGTCACACTGGTCATATTTTTAAAGGCTAACCGGAAGTTCAGTTTGAACCTTTTTGACAGTCGCCTGCGCACAGCTGCCGAGGTTGTAAGGGAACGTGCGCGTTGCCTAAATAAAAGGGCCAATTAGATTTGTAAAGTAAACGACAAGCCATATTTCAGATTATATATTTTAAAACAGAAACAGTGTATTAACGAAAATGGTGGTGTGGCTTACCCTCCAGCGAACAAATGAACCAGTGTGTCCCTTTGGCTCATTCTTTAGCATAACCCTGCCAAGCAGCGCGCCTCGGGCTGCGGCAGAGAGTCAAACACGGGCTTTTTCCCGTCCCTTCCCGGTGCTCTCTGCTTCTGAGAGGATGCGCAGGTCCACGGACAAACGACGTCGATGACTAACCAGCGGTGGGGCGAGTCTCCGGTGATTCAGACTGCAGCGGGCCAATAAAGCCCCCCCGGCCCCCCTCCGTCCGTCTCCCTCGGCCTGCTCAGGTTCCCCTCTAACACAGATATTTTCTATCCTCGATGAAAACAGCAGGGATTTACGGGCTCACCGGGCTTCCTGCTGACGCTAAAATATCTCAGGTCTAACAAACGGTTTTATAGCACATCCGCGGTGTCGTCTCCTTTCATCGCTGCACCAAGACAAGGAGGCAGAGCTCATAGTATGTACTGTACGACCATAGGCTGGAAAACGCACGCTGCCATTGGCCATCCTGTGCATGACATCACATTGTCTTCGGCTTGATCATGCACCGTTCACATGAATCGGTAATGCGTTTTGCTGAAGCGCAGCCATCCATAGAGATCGTTTTTTTACAGTTTGCTCTCTAAACATTTGATTTTATCTCATTGAACCTCTTCAAAGTCAGACCCGACATCAACAAAATGTCAGGCAAACACAAACAGCAGCATAAAACCCCCGACATAGCACTGAACAACCAACATGCACGTAAACAATGCTGATATTTTATAATGTTTACTATTGTACAAAACTGTCATATTCCCACGCTGTCCAGGAGTCCATGTATATTAATGTATACTATATCACAATCAGAGAATGATACTAAGGTGGCTATACTTTAATATTGTTCAGAGTATTAATTGACAGTGGTATGATTCTGTTGGCTGGCCTAAATCTTTAATTAATAAGTCTCTGTATTTGTCCTGTAACATTTAAATTTGAAGGTTTAGGGTATATTGGTTTCTCGATTTTGTAACTTTAAACATGTCCAACCAGGTAATGCACATACATGTAATTTATGCGAATTATCCACCTCACCCAATATGGATGTGAACACACAGAGGATGTTCAGTCATAACACTGTTTTGCTTCAAAGTGTCGGTGTCTTTGTCAGATGAAGTGTGATCAAATATGAAGCCCTGCTGCAGCAGACAATCTCAGTGAACTTTTTTTTTCTTTTTCTTTTTTAAAGAAAATCAGGAAACTAGAAAAAAACATGCTTGCTTTAGACAGGTGTGTGAAAGCACGCTGGCTAACAGAGACATGGACAAGCATTATTATTTTTCTACCTGACAAAGAGTTTAGACTTTTTCTGATCTGCATACTTGATCAGATCAGAAAACTTGCAAGACATTCATATCCGGTGATTGTCTACTTCAGTCACAGTCTTACAGTACTGGCTACAGAGCAGCTAACAGTCCAGCTCTAAAATAAAAGCATATTTTGGTAATTCAAGTGAACTTTTATAGCAGCTGGAAACTCTTTTCCCACTCAGACAGTCTTAAACAAAACTGCATTGTCATGAAAGCCAGTTGGTGATTTAATAATGCCGTTATCTGCATTGCTTTGTAATTAGATGTAAAGTAAGACAAGTTGGAGTCATGCGCAGCATTCACACTGGAAGCATTCAAACCGGTAATGTCATGTCCTGCATTAGGAAGGTTATATAGTGATCGTCCCTGCCGCCCATGGGGGGTGGGTGCCCGTGGGTCTCGTGGTGCGTGGCCGGATGTCTTGGCGTGGTTTTTGGCCCGCTCCCTTGGTGGTTGTGGCCTGGGGGTGGCTCGGGCCTCTTTGGCGTGGGGGGGGG
>JAVDPK010000712.1:431474-441521 GCA_034780415.1 Cichlasoma orientale
TATATATATAATCCCTATTATTTTAAGTTTCTTTATGTTGCATGTTGCTGAGTAACTTTATTTGAGTCAATAACCAAACGTGATAATATACACTGCCTTCACCATCGACTTTTACAGCAGTCGCATCTGACTCACCCACTTTTACAGCATTTTCCCTCCATTCCTATTGTGATACCATATCCCTTTGATAACAAGTGTAAACATGTAAACATGCAGCACTAAAACATTACAAATGACGGCGAAGGCACCATTATGTCACGTGACCAGCTCACAGCTGAGTGATGCCGAGGTAGGCTTGCCCATTGCTAGTCAGTTAGCCTCGTTAGCTGACTCCAGTAATCCTGGCAGCCGTTTCTTTTCCGCATTAAAAAAAAGAGAAAGAAAATCACCCAAGTGATTTATGCCATCAGCCATGGGGAGGATGCAGCGCACACGATCGTCTTCTGTATCCCCTTCTGTCGTCAGCCTCTGTTTAGATGTCAATGTCATAGTTTGTAGCTAGAGCTGTCCAGTTAGCTCCGCTAGCTTGTGTCTGGCAAACGCAGGGCCAAGGCCAAGGCCAGCGGAGAAAAGGCAGGCCGTCGGGTGAGTATATTTGCTCTACCGTTTTTTAAATAACCACAGTGATGGGGCTTTCCATACAAGTATCATATTGCAGCTTGTTCGTTGGCATCCAGTTATGTACTGTGCACAATGCTGCTATATTAAATAAATTAGCCTCCGTCGCTCGTTGCGTGTTAGCGTTGCTGTATCAGGTATGTACATGTACGGCATAATTAACGGCAGCTGAGAAATTTTAAGCAGCTCAGTCATATAGCAGAAATAGAAGACGTAAATTTTGGTCGAGTCTTTTATGTGTAACATGTTTATAATACTAACAGGACTAACCTGTCAAGCTTTAACGTTATACGAAAATAGAGTAACACCAGCGAGCTTGGTTTATGTAGCTTTAAAGCTTTAAATGCTAAAATAAAAACAATAGTTTTTGATAATTTGGCTTTTAATCTTTTTAGGTAAGCTGCTTAAGATTGCGTTGTTGACGGTATCAGTTTGCAGGTATAGGTAGGGGTAAACACACGGCCACCTGGACCCCACTCCTGGTGTCCTTAAGGACTACCTGAAATATATTTACACCGCAGTGTGCTGCCCTCTATTTCCACATTAAAACAGTTTGTTGAAGCCAGATCACCCTTATTAAGGCGCCTTTGGCACTTTAGGAAAACCATGATTAAATTTTAACAGATTTCTTCAGATTTCTACTTCTTAGGCTGTGGATATTTTAAGGATTTCATCTTGTCATCATCTTGTACTAACAAAAGAGCCATTTTAGAGTAGTTTTCTGCAGTTACAAAAATCATTTGAGCCTTATAATGAAAGTGACACGGCCCGTTATAAGCCCGATTTAGTTTTCAGTTCCGTTTTATATATCATGTATGTTACTTTACAATGAAATGTGTCACTCAGCAGCTGAAAATTTATCAAGATAAAACAAACTAAAGCTATATACTTTAAAAACTACAAAGATAAAATAATAAAAATAAATATAGATAGCAGTGACAGGTGAAATAACAGGATTTATGATTATTTGGTACTTTCACGTTGCATTGTCATTATAAAATGACCATATTTTTGTTGCATTTATGAAGTTTTAGTACAAAAACCCCCAAAAACATTTTAAAATTTAGAAATAATTTTTATTCCCAACAAAACAGAGCAGTTCTAAGGTGGAGGAAGAATATCTATCAGTATGGATGGGTGCACTTTGAATCAGAATAGCTAACTTTGACTAAAGCCCAGCCGTCGATCACGTATACCAGTGAGCTAGCAGCGTTGGCAGTGAAAGCAAGTAAATCTGACAACACACTAGTAAATTCTCGATTTTCCTCTGCAGCTTTTTTTCCCATAGCTAGAGGAACCTATGAATAGATATTATGTGTACAGCCATGCAAACCACTGTCAATTTTCAGCAAATTTAAGAGAATAAAGCACCAGGTAATAGACTAATGTAATAGTACTAGTCAAGTATACCTTGTGCTTTCATCTTTCCAGCATCCACTAGGCATTTCCTCTATAGGTGAACGGAGAAGGAGTGGAGCTGGACATCACCTTCTGGATCGGACCTTCTTTCAAAGTCGCCTCCGCCGTCATCTGCATCACTGTCACCTTCAGCTGACTATGTCTTCGTCAGGCTGCTGCCACTTACCTGGCTCCCTTTGTGATTATTCCGGCACCGCCGAATCTGATGCCTCCAAGGATTCAGAGGAGACCGACTCCACCGCGCAGGCCCAGTACATCGCCAAGGTTACGGCTAAAGATGGCCGCCCACTCTCCACCGTAGTCAAAGCGGTGAGCTCACAGAGGTAAGAGGGTGAGAAGCTCCCATGGGACCCCCACTAAATATACTGTAATTAAAGTGGATATGTGTTATTGTTACTTTGCTGTTTTTCCACGCAGTGATGTGGGTATGTGTCGGATTTGTCACGAGGGAGCTGGAGGGGAGACGCTGCTCTCGCCCTGCGACTGCACTGGTACTCTGGGTAAAGTGCACAAAAGCTGCTTGGAGAAGTGGCTGTCATCCTCCAACACCAGCTACTGTGAACTGTGTCACACAGAGTTCACTATTGAACGGCGACCACAACCACTCACTCAGGTTAGAGAAGTTTTACTGTGTGAATTAATTTCCCCACTCTATGATTTTTATAAAAAGTGGTCAGTGTGTGGGTTTATTCTGGGTTCCTCCCAGAATCCGCAGATATGCTTGTTAGGTTAATTGGTGATTCTGAATTGGCAGTATGAATGCTGTCTGGTATAAGACCTGTGATGGACTGGGTGTATCCCACCTCTCCCCTAATGTCAGCTGGGATAGGCTCCAGCCTCAGTTAGGTAAGAGGTTAAGGAGGTTGATGAAACAAGCAATACAACTTTGAAGCATAGAGATTATTTCTTCTTTTGCCTTTAATGTTTGTATTTAATCCAAGGCGTGAAGTATCCGTGCCAACAAGCAGCACGTTTAGCATGTTTGACCTTGTGTGAAGAGCATTTTCTTACAAGGCCATTTTTAGTGGCACTATTAATTAGTTCATGCAGGTCGCTAATGCCTCTTTAAAGCTCATTCTTACGGTTTGTTTTTGTAACCTAAGATGCATCAGTTAATAATTTGATATGCGTTGATTCACTTGCACCATTGACCTCTCCAGTTTGCTCTTTCACAGTGGCTGAAGGACCCGGGCCCTCGCAGTGAGAAGCGCACTCTCCTCTGTGACATGGCCTGCTTCCTTCTCATCACACCCCTGGCAGCTATCTCCGGCTGGCTGTGTCTGAGGGGCGCACAGGACCACCTGCAGCTGAAGAGCAGACTCGAAGCTGTTGGCCTTATTGCCCTCACCATCGCCCTCTTCACTATCTACATCCTCTGGACACTGGTAACCAACTGCAGAATGTTTTTCTCCTCTTTGTCTTTTGCCCATAAGTTGATCTAAGTGTTTTTAAGCTAATTTAGATATGAGGAAACTGCTATGATTTTCAGATATGATACAAAGGCGAGCGCAGCCCCACATATTTGTGGTTACCTTGATTATTGTAGACATCACGGCACTGTTTCAGGGTATAACTTCAGTCAGATGTGGAGACATGTGATGGCATGTGCAAAATATTCTGGCCCTGAGCAGTTTGTTTAAAGGTTGGAACAGAAACAGAACGCCTGCACGTACAGGCACATCTGATCGAGAATACTAACAATAAGCTTGCTTTACTCTACTGGACTTTTTAACAGTCATGTTCCCTAAAGATAAGCGTTGTTATGAATCTAAATGTCTTTTTATATATATATATATATTCCTTTAATCCTCAGCCAATCCATCACTGAGAATGTTAAAGCTAACTGACAGATTAGCCTTTCTGCTCAGGTTTCAAGTGCTTGTCATTCAGTAGCTGCTGTGCTACTCTCTCAAATATCTGTGCCAGCCTTATTTATGTCTGTCTTATGTTTTGTTACTTCTTGTCTCATTCATTCTCAGGTGTCATTTCGGTATCACTGTCAGTTGTACTCAGAGTGGCGGAGGACCAATCAGAAGGTGCGCCTGCTTATGCCCGACATGAAAGGGGCGCACACTACCCAACGCTCAGTGCCAACCAAGTCGACCAAGAAAATGACTGATGAGACCATCGTATGAGTGCTGAGCAGGGGCAAAAGGAATATTTAAAATAGAGCCCGCTGAAGCACTCTCTAAAAACAAAATTAATCATATTAATGAACTTTTGCACTTCATATGGACCATTATGAGGGAAGAACTGCTCCTTTTTTCCTTCTGTTTTCTTTATTAAAGCACTTGATGTAAACTATTATGGTATTGGCCGGCCACAAAAGTGGTTTTGGACTTTTTGAACTCATTCGGGAGTCCTTGTTGATGAAAACTGACTGTCACCGGACAGCCTGTGCCAGGATGCGAATCCCTGGACACATGGATAATGGACTAAATCATCCTGACTTTAAGTCATCATCACAAACTTATGAAATACTAAGACACACGCTAATGTAGCAGGATATAACTGATTCAGCATGCTACTACAGTATAATATGAAAATATTCACTACCTATAATTCTCCCAAGCCCCTTCACAATGTATTTAGCTGTTTTGGAACAATGGGCAAGCAATAGCCCGGCAGAGGATAATAATCTAAAAAAAAAACATGTTTGACAAAGTCTATCTGTGAATATTTTTTTTTTTTTTTGTTCTCCTTTTGACGAGTAGGGGGCGACAGTCGCTCACATCATTGTCCTTGTCTATAATCTGAACCTTTCTAAATTTTTCCAGGAAAAGCTTTTTTTTCTTTCTTTCTTTCTTTTTTTTTAATTGCTGTCTGAAGAGTGGAAACCAAATCACTTTCCTGTTCGGGCAGGTCTCATGTATTAATCACACTTGTCACGGGGCCAGTGGAGATTGTTGTGTGTGGGATAACGCTAACTCCAGCTGGCGAATTGCAGTGCAGTAAAGTAGAGGACACTAGTGTTGAAGGTGTGGAACCATGTTTACATTTTAATTGGATTATGTTTGTTCCACTGTCATAAAAGTGCATTAGCAAACAGCCCTGCTCCACTTGTAAATGCACCATTCATCAGTTGAGCTGCCTAGCAACGACCAGTGGTAATGTCTTACATCACAAACGATGCAATTTTAAAAAGAGGAGAATACAGTGCTGGGAAATGTGAAATGAATGGATTAAGAAGTCAGATGTATCAGAGCAGACTGGTGCTTTGTAAAAGGTCCAAAAGACAAATGTGTTCTGAGATGTCAGTCGATATATGCAGCATCTGTTAGACAAAGTATTTTGTGTTATTGTAGTCTTCCTGCTGCAATCCCCTGGAAAATTGGGTTATTGTGCAATAAAACATGAGGGACTCCTGGACTTGATGTAGGTGATATTTGTGTTGTTTTCTTTCTTACTCCACAGGGAAGGAGATAAAACTGATGTCATGTTTAATATGTTTCCACTGAGAAATTTTGCATGTCAGTGATTTGGGCAGTTAGAGAGTATACAATGAATATAACCAATGATAGAAAGTACACTGCTCAAAAAAATTAAAGGAACACAACCCCCAAAACAGGAATGGTTTTACAGGTGGAGGCCACTGACATTTTTTTTCCCTCCTCATCTTTTCTGACTGTTTTTTCACTAGTTTTGAATACGTGCCATTGCCAGAATGTTTACTGTCTCCCAGCACAGTCTGAAGAGCACGGAGGAGAGTCCAGCAGACACGCAGTTACTCTAGGAGAGCTGGACAGGGCTGTAGAAGGTCCTTAACCCATCAGCAGGACCAGTATCTGCTTCTTTGTGCAAGGAGGAACAGGATGAGCACTGCCAGAACCCTACAGAATGACCTCAAGCAGGCCACTGGTGTGAATTTCTCTGACCAACCAATCAGAAACAGACTTTTGAAGGTGGCCTGAGAGCCCGACATCCTCTAGTGGGCCCTGTGCTCGCGGTCCAGCATTGTAGAGCTTGATTGGGATTTTCCATAGAATACCAGAATTGGCACGTCCACCACTGGTGCCCTGTGCTTTTCACAGACGAGAGCAGGTTCACCCTGAGCACGTGACAGCTGTGAAAGGGTCTGGAGAATCTGTGGAAAATGTTATGCTGCCTATGACATCATTCAGCAGGACCAGTTTGGTGGTGGGTCAGTGATGGTGTGGGGAGGCATATCCATGGAGGGACTCGGAAACCTATCCAGATCTGGGAGGAGTTCCCCCAGGACACTATCCATCATCTCATTAGGATTCCTGATGTTGTCAGGTGTGCATAGAAGCACATTGGGACCATATAAACTACAGAGTACCACTTTGAGTTGCTGCAATGAAATTTTGGCAAAATGGACTAGCCTGCCGTATCATTTTTCACTTTGATTTTCAGGGTGCCTTTAAATTCAGCCCTCTGTAGGTTGATCATTTTAATTTCCACAAAATAATGCAGCATCCTTTCATTCCTAACATATTACCCAGTCCATATCAGTACAGATATCCAGCAGGATATTTTTACCATCTGATGTGTTTTCAAAGTGTTCCTTTGTTCATTTATTATATTGAACAGTATACATTTACTCAAGTAATGTTTGAAGCACTTATACTTCCCTTTTAGGCTTTTAGGCCCTGTTGTACTTCAATATATTTCAGGGAGGAAGTTCACCCCCACCCCCCAAAGAGGCATTGTCTAGCTGTTTGTCATATTGAAAACTGAAAATGAGTGATTTCCTCTTTTAGCTACTCAGATAAGCCCATTTAAATAACTGTTTTAGGCCTGAGAGGTAAAAAAAAAAAAAAAAAAAAACATCAGAAAAGTCTGGTGGCCACTGGAGGAACAACAATGTAACTGTACACTCACTGGACACTTTTTTACTTTTTTAGTACCCATCTGGATCCCCTTTGTCTTTAGAACTGCCTTAATTCTTCACGGCATAGATTCAACACACTGCTGGAAACATGATCAGTAACAATACTTATGTAGGCTGCGGTGTTTAAATAATGTTCAGCTGGTACTGAGGAACCCAAAGTGTTCCAAGAAAATATCCCCAACATCATCACACTACCAGCAGCCTGAACCACCGATACAAGGCAGGATTTATCCATGCTTTCATGTTGTTTAACCTAATTCTGTAGGGTCAGAATACAGACTCATCAGAGTAGGAAATGTTTGTCCAGTCTTTTATTGTCTGTGTTTGGTGAGCCTGTGTGAACTGTAGCCTCAGTTTCCTGCTCTTATGTAGCTGAGTGGCTCCTGGTGTGGTCTTCTGCTGCTGTAACCCATCTGCTTCAGGGTTCAACGTGTTGTGCATTCAGAGATGCTCTTCTGCATACCTTGGTTGTAACGAGTGGTTATTTGAGTTACTGTTGCCTTCTGGCAATTCTCCTCTGACCTCTGGCACCAACAAGTTATTTTTTTCCCGAGTGCTGACACTTACTGGATATTTTCTCTTTTTCAGACCATTTTCTATAAACCCTACAGATGGTTCTGTGGGAAAATCTCAGCAGATCAGCAGTTTCTGAAATACTCATTCATTTAAGTGACATTCAAAGTCACTTAAATCTCCTTTCTTCCCCACTCTGATGCTCAGTTTCAACTTCAACAGGTTGCCTTGATCATCCCTGCATCCCTAAATGCATTGAGTAGCTGCCATGTGATTGGATGATTGGATGTCACTTTGCGTATGTTGCACAAAAAACAAAAACAAAACAAAGACACAGTAAATAATATTGTAAAATTTAATTTCATGGCATTAATATAATGTGTGTGAGCAGACAAGCTATCAAAATCAAAACAGAAAAAGAATATATTTTACACAAATGAAATAAGCGCCAGCAGCGTCACAACCACTTTTGAGATGATGACTAAAGGAGGAGGAGAGAAGCCCAAAAACAGGACTGCTGATACAGATCAAACAGGATTGGACACCCAGGCCTCCAGTGTGTCGCAATAACTGTCAAACAGGCAGATGACTAGGCTTTTAAGGTGTCAGGAAAGGCTATTCTGCTACACCGTCGGGGTTAACTGTGGTAGCTGCTTAGGCGGTACCATCAGTCCTGTTTTTGCACTCGAATGTAGCAGACTGTTCCTGGGTCAGATTACAACTTGAAATCAATTCAAACACTTCTTTCTGCGATTGATCGTTAGTGGCGTAAAGGAACTGCCTCCACTGATTCTAAAAAGTGCAGATTCAGACAACGTTGCATCCCAGTCAGATGGAAGCATGTCAACACTGTCGATTTCAATTAATAATTGACCCAGGTAAGGAGGGGACAGTTGCAATGGGTTACAGGTTCTGACAGCACTGCAGTTTGCCTCCTCTCTGGCCATCTGTGGTCGGTGGCACGCTGATGTCCACCACGTTGTTTCCTGGGGACTCGTCGTGGGCAGACCGCTCAGCAATCTGCTTCTGCGATACGATGCGGTAAATTTCTGTTTTTGAAGAGATGAAACGGAAAACATGAGGGTTCTTGCTTGGTCTAAAAGCTTGCATGATTACTTTTCTAACCACAGAAGAAAATCTAGTGTGGGTTGTGGGGAGGTAGTTACACAACGCCTCACTCAGTATTCCACTACTACAGAATGTAATTTTTTTTTAAAAAACACACAAAATGACTAATATATCAAAGTTCACACAGATCAACAAACTAAAGTAAATTCTAACAGTAAGAGGAGGTTTCAATACGAGTTAAGTTACCCTCTTGTAATCTAATTCATAACACTACAATTCTTGCATCATCCAAAGGTTTCGTGCCTCAGAATTTTTTTATTATTATTCTAGTTTAAAGTTCAGCTCTGGCATTCAGTCTCCACGAGCGTTCCTACCTGTAAGGATATTTTTGAAGGCTTCTTCAACATTTGTTGAGTCCAAGGCTGAAGTTTCTATGAAAGACAGATTGTTCTTTTCTGTGGCGTAAGAAAGAAAACAGATTCAACAGTAATAAAACATCACTGTATCACTACCCTTTCTGCAGCAGGTGCATAATGTGTCAGTGTGTTTACACTGAATCATTTCACCACAACAAAGCAGTATATCATGCAAATGCAGTTCTCAAAATGTTAGGGCATCTAATAGGCCACAACTATGTGAAATGCTATGTTTACTTCCCAAGATTCTCTCTGTTATGATATTCTCTACTTATAATATATGTCAAATATCTATAAAAAACATTAAAGATCTAAACCCCTGACTTCCAGTACCTGCAAAGGCTCGGGCTTCGTCTGTGGGCACGGCTCTGAGGTGGCGCAGATCGCTCTTGTTGCCAACCAGCATAATGACGATGTTGTTGTCGGCGTGGTCTCTCAGCTCCTTCAGCCAGCGCTCCACATTCTCATATGTCAGGTGTTTGGCTATGTCATACACTAACAGTGCCCCCACCGCTCCTCTGTAGTATCTGTAACAGCACCAAAGATACATGCTAATGGTGAAATCTCAGGCTGCCTGTTTCTGTCTCAGGCAGAAAAACTTTTATTTCTCCTCAGTTGCAACTCCAGTTACAGTTTTTCATGCTAAACCACCAGCCTGTTCACTTCATAGTGGGCTCATATACTACCTTCGCCACAAGGTTTATTTAATTACTGTACAACTTTTCATCCTATTACATGATTTTTATGGGGGGGGGTCTAAATAGTTTAAAAAAACATAAAAATGAAAGCTTCAGCCTGCTGACAGTATGTTGCCAAAAGCTGCAGAGAAGAGTGGGGTATAAACAGAGGGAAAAGCGGTGAATGAAAAGAAACAGTCAGTGCATCATGGGAACCCCCCCAGCAGCCTAGGCCTATTGCAACATAACTAAGGGAGGGTTTAGGGTCACCCGATTCAGCCCTAACTATAAGCTTGATCAAAAAGGAAAGCATTAAGCCTAATCTTAAAAATAGAGAGGGTGTCTGTCTCCTGAATCCAAACTGGGAGCTGGTTCCACATTCATGGGCTCCCATTCTACTCTTATGGACCACAAGTAATCCAGCAGTCTGAGAGTGAAGTGCTCTATTGGGGTGATACGGTACTATGAGGTCTTTAAGATAAGA
>JAVDPK010000712.1:444774-458316 GCA_034780415.1 Cichlasoma orientale
ATCCCGTTTTGACCGTAAATTGGTTCGAAAAACCCAGAGTGCAGCATCTCTCTCATGTTATGGTGGCCGCTTTTGCCTCCTCCAATATGGCGGTGACGTAGGCATACGTCGGGCATACGTAGGCAGCGATCAATGCGGTATCTATGTATATATATCTATGTATGTAATTCTCAATGAAAAATAACAAGGTCAGGGCACCTTAAATTATCTTCAGAAATGATGCTCACATTGTATGATGTGTGTTTGTGTGTAAAACAGGCCTAATATTCACAGCAGACAATATTATAATCAAGGCCAACAATAAATTTGTACCTGCTGAAATATTTTATGAAACCAAATTTGAAAGCTAAGTTATAGAAAATGTTGAGTTGGAGAGAAAGAAAAAGAAAACTGAGGGAATGCTAATTACATAAAAGAAGATGGAGTGAATAGCCTAAAATTAAATGTAAAGCATACAATAGATATTATAGATTAAAAGGGAAGTGTCATAAGAAGTGTATTTTTACGTTAAAATTGTAATTTGTGTAATTGTTTATTATTATGTTCTGTGTCTGTAGATTTTTTTTTTTACTCTTTTCTATAATAGACATCTGATATTCTCCAGCGGTGATAATAAACATTTTCTGTATACTTTCAGATTAAACCCATTTGGACCCCTTGATCAGTGGTAAATCTTTGTTAGTTTCAACTACCACTAGAATTAATCTGAAAAAGTCATAAATTATTTAGAAAACCCGTTTTGCTTGCGGATAATGATTTAGTTTGTATGTGTTTTGAGTGAACTTTTCCTTTAATGTCCTTGTGACACCTGGCCCCGCCCCCCACGCCCACCACATCTGCTCCTATTGGTCGAGTGCAGCGTCAGCTGCCGCAGCAGGAACGCACGTGTTTCTCCGCGCATTTCAAGATCAAGATGGCAGCCTCCGTCTGTCGGTGCTACGAGGTTAGTGAAGCTCATGTCCTTCGGTGCAGTTTCCCAGCCTCCGGCTCACACTGTGGTGAATGGGGCAGACTCCCACCAGTCTCGTTACGTCCAGTGCTGTGAGCGCGTCTTAGATGGTGCGCTCTCTGCTGTGTTTATGCAGGTTGAGCGCGAGATGTCTGTTAGAAAGGGCCTTGTTTCATCAGACGCACGGCGGAGGTTTACCAGTGTTATTTAATTATCGGCGTCTAAAAACATCGCATTGTTTTGATTAAGGTTGTAGTGTGTGTGTATCTGAGCGATGCATTTCATTTAAAAGTGCGCCTTTGAGAAGTCTACAGGCAGTCAGATCCTGAAGTAAACACTGGTACAAACACATGACAGGTTTTACGTGTTAATTACAGCAGCGGTGGCTACTTGTTTTATATCACACCCATTCTGCCTCGTCCCAAAGGCTGGAGCGAGCCTAATGGTTGAATCACGATTAATGCCATCGTTTACACAGACGGCAAATATGGTGCATTCGTGGTACTTAGAAAGGGTCGAAAATTGTAATGGTGAGTGTTTTCAATCAGGTTCTGTTATAGTAGAGGATACAGTACACAACAAAACAGAAAGATCAGTGCTGCCAGAGCAAATTTTACTTAATGTCTATCCATCTTACGCTTATCCTTTTCAGAGTCACGGGGGGGCTGAAGCCTATCCCAACAGAGTACACCCTGGACAGGTCGCCAGCCTGTCACAGGGCTAACAATACCATGGAACATCAATATAGACAACTGGTGCTGGCCACAACGAAGCCCACCCCCGGCAGCTGTTTGAGATAATTTGAACGTTGTCCGTCTCACAAACGTGTCACACTGCAAACATTAAATCACCGGGATAACACAGAAGTCTTATTGTCCATGCCCATTATTTTCCTTTGACCTTTACCTTGAGGTCAAACTCGATTTTTAGTCGATGGATCTATGGTGTGAATTTTAGAGTTTAGACAGATGACACTTGTTGGTTGAGAATAATGATATTCATGCTGCAGTAGTCTCTGTCACCAGGTTTTAACCATGTTTATGGGACGTGTTAGAGTTTCACCAAATGAAGGAATATATTTTAAAAGAATGAGTCATTTCTCACTGGAGTTACAGAAACTTGTACAAATTCTGCCAAATTGGTGTTTTGTGGAGGTCCATCAACTGGCTCAGATATCTTCTGTGGGCTTTTGCATTAATTCATTATTCATGTTACATGCCTTCAAAACAGCAGTTGTATATAACATTATTAATTATGACTGCCTGACCCTGTGTGTCCATTGCAGCTGATTGGCAGAAATTCCTTGGCTCTCAGCTCCCGGACTCTGGTCTCCTCAGTGTGGAGGGGAGATCATTACAGGTTACTCAGGAGCCCAGCTGCAGCTGTGCAGGTACTCAACAACATCTCTCATTCACTCTCATTGATTACATCGCTATGAATATTTAGTAGTGCTTGCGAATTTAAACAATTCCACTTTTTGTTTATTTTAAGATATTATACTAAGCAATACATAGATTCTGTTATATTCTTCTTTTTTTCATTGTTCCACCAGTTAAAGGACTTCCCAGTCGCAGTATGTGTGCCATCCTTTCACTCTATCAGTGCATGCGTTTGTCCTGCTATAGTCCTTCTCTGTGTTTGCCTTCAGGTGCGATATGCTTCAGGGCGGAAGGGTTTCCTGGGAGAGTTTGTTGATAACCTTCGTCAGGAGTTCAGTAAGAATCAGGAGATGAAGGAAAACATAAAGAAGTTCAGAGAAGAGGCCAGAAGGCTCGAGGAGTCCGATGCCCTTCAGCAGGCCCGCAGAAAATATGTGAGAACTTTAGCTGGATTGATTTATTTTAGATTACATCTAATGTTTGAGATTTTTTTATTATTTTTCTAATTTACTAGGATATGTATATTATTATTATTATTTTTTATTTCTCATTAGAAATCGATAGAGGCAGAGACAGTGAAGACATCAGAAGTGTTCAGGAAGACTTTCGGCTCTCTATCGGAGACTGTTAAAGAGGTAAGGCATTAAAACTTTGAGTGATTTAAAACAAGCTGGCTTCATGGCTCAGAATCTAAGGCACGCTTGATGGATAGACCCCCACATGGAAATGTTATGATTTAATTTGTAATCACATACTAAAGAGTTTTTCCCAGGTTGCCTGGCTAGATACGGTAATGATATGGTGTTGTTAAAAATGCTTCCTAATGGCAGAACATTATTTAAAAAAAAATTATACTTACTGTGTGCTTTCGTGGCATTTGGCTCAAAGAGTCTCAAGGAGGTGAGTCGTAGTGACATCGGAAAGAAGATCAAAGGTGGTGTGGAGGAGGCCACCAAGACAGCCAGGGACTCTGCTGAGTCTTTCTCCAAAGGAGGAGAAAAACTGGGCCAGACCAGCGCATTCAAGGCCCTCTCACAGGTCAGAAAACAAAATGTAACATCTCTGAATGTCCCAATTAAAGCCTTTACATTGTCCAGCTATCTGCAAGGATTTCTATGTTTATATTTTGAATAGAGTGGGGGAGAAAAATGAGTGCTACTCATTTGCTTTTTCCTGTAAGATCGTAATGGCAAACCTACACTTCTTAGATTCTTTGTTTTCTTTTTGACTCTGAATATGTTTATGTGAACTCTCTGCAGAGTGTAGAATCCATGACGAAGGAGATCGATGACAGTGATGCCGGTCCTTACAGGGCTCCTTCCCAGCTTAGGAAGAGGAGCGATTTCTCATCTAAAAGTGCAGATGACAGCAGCAGAGTGTTTGAGGCCAATGAGTGAGTAACTGTCCAGTCCCTGACATCCGCTGTTGTGCACCTACCTCTGTGATGATGCGAATGATTTTGATTTTAAATCTCAGAGAGGCCATGGGCGTTGTCCTTCACAAGGATTCCAAATGGTTCCAGCAGTGGAAGGACTTCAAGGACAACAATGTCGTTTTTAACAGTAAGAAACTCCCCTGGTTTCCTGTGCTTTCATGCTCTGGAATTAATCTTGTGGAATATGTGCATGTATGATTTCCATATGTGGCAGCAGGGGGCAGTAGATTGTTTACTGTAGATTCAATGACAAGCTAATAAAGTGCAGCCATGAGGTGTTTATTTACACAGTGATCCATGTGTTTGCACAGGTGCAAAATGCATCTGCCATAATCAGTTTGACCTGTTTAACCTCCATTTTTGTTTCGTTCAGGATTCTTCAAGATGAAGATGAAATATGACGAAAGTGACAATGCCGTCATCAGAGCATCCCGAGTGCTAACTGACAGAGTCACCGACTTCCTCGGTAACGTCCCACCATGTTGAATTTTGGAGTTGCTTTTCTCTGTCAAAGCCTTTTATTGGATCATTCCGGCCAATCCTGAGATCGCTTTTTCCTTTTCAAAAACAAATATGATTATTTATTTACTTATTTTAGCCTTTCCCGCCCAGATTTTTGTTGCCGCTTCTGATTTTAGCGTTTGTTTCCCAGGTGGTCTTTTCTCTAAGACAGAAATGTCCGAGGTGCTGACAGAGATCCTGAAGGCAGACCCCGGCTTTGACAAAGACTCTTTCCTCAGACAGTGTGAGAAAGACATCATCCCCAACATACTGGAGGTAAACGGGCTCCTCCAGCCCCGATGTGCTCGCTCCACTCTGGCTGCTTCCTTTACATGCTTTTCTTTGAGGGCTATTTTAAAGAGGAGGTTAGGAAACTAACCGATGGAAGCCTTGGTTCATTCTGCCTGAGTTTTCCCTCCAGTTCGGATCCGATCCAGTAAATGAATTTCCTGTCTTCTGCTGGAGATCAGCTGTCAGATTACTGAGTTCAAAGCAAGTTCAGCAGCAAAAAACATCATTCAGATAATTGATTGGATTCATGAGCTTATGATACTGTTTTGTGGCGATGAGAACAGAATTATTATGAAAATGTCATTTTTAAGTATTTCCAAAGTGCTGTTAAACAGAGCAAACCATTTTTAACGCAGCTTTTCCAAACATCCTAGTTTTATTTTGGATTATTTTACTTTGCACACAGAAACAAAATGATTTCACAAAAGCCAAAAACTACCAGGGTCTCAATTCTTAGCCCCCCTGATGCTAACAGTTGTGTCTCCTTTTTGCTGGATAACAGCCTGCAGTCGTTTGTTGTAGTTTTCAACAAGTCTCACACACGACTTCAGTTCATGCCACAGGTGTTCAGTGGGATTCATGTCAGGGCTTTGTGCAGGCCAGTCAGTGACGTTCACTTTGGTCTTCTGGAGGTAGTTCTTCACCAGGAGCGGTTCGGTTGTCGTGTTGGAAGACAAAGAGCCGACCCAGACGCAGTTTTGTTGCTGACTGCGTGAGGTTTTCTTTCAAAATCTTCACATATCCTTCTTTCTTCATGATTCCTTCCACCTTGACGAGATTCCCAGTTCCAGACGCACTGAAGCGTCCCCACAGCACAATACTCCCATCACTGTGGGGACTGTGTTCTTTGGGTTGTACACCTCTCATTTCTCTCTCCAAACATAAGCAGTGTCTCTGTGTCCAAAGAGCTCTAATTTCATCTCATCTGACCAAAGGACACACTTCCAGTATCCACAATCTTTCTCCAGGTTGTCCATAGCATACTTCAGTCTGTCTTGAAGGTGTCTGTTCTGCAGATGTGGAGTTTTTCTTGATCTGTAAGTGCGTTCCTGTGCAGGATTTTAGTGATTGCCTTATTGGAGATGATGTTTCGGCAGTTCTGGGATCTTTAGGAACGTCTCTCACTAGTTTTCTTTCCAGAGTCTTTGAAATCTTTTGCTTCCTGCCTCTGCCAGGCTTGTTTGTCGCTCTCTTTGAATTTCTTTCTCGCTCCAGTTCTTGACACTTGGAAATGCTGTTATAACTTTGGATATCCATCTCCTGCTCCGTGAGCAAAAACAATTCTTTTTCTCAAGTCTGAACTGATTTTTTTTTTTTTTTTTTTGGTATGATGCTTTGTTACGTCACAGCTGAACACTCTTGCTGAAGTTTTATATTGTGCATAAATTGGAAGATAACCCTCAGTTTTAACTTGATTTTACAAACGTTGAGCACTGCACAGATAAAGCACATCATTGCACAGGAGTAGTTTGTGCTGTTGCTCAATAAAAAGTTTTTCAGAGGACTAATAATATTGATCCAGGTAATTTTTGTTTTTTTCTGAAATGATTCTGTTATTATGTGCAAATAGAAATAATTTATGATTCCTAAAGAAAACTACTATGTTTAGAAATGCTATGTTGAAAATCCATTTCTCTGTTCAAAAAGCACTTGGGTAATTTTTGACAAAAACTTTAAATTTTATAGGGGGCTCATCGTTTTTGTCCTCATCCGTAAATCTTAAAGCTTGTTATGTAAAAAAAGGAAAAGTGCTGTTCATGATTATATACTGGGGAGAGCCTGACGGTTGGTGTCAGCTACATTTCAATTGGAAAATCATCTGCAGTTATCTAAAAGCACTGAATGTCATTTAAATTGTGATTTAGATCAGCAGAAAATGGTCTTCACGTGTCTCTGATCTTGACTGAATTCAGTAAATATTAATGTGGCCATTTACATGTGAGCAGCGGGATGTGTGGTGAAGTAATTTGAGCATCTTGTCTAAAAGTCGCAGAAATACTCGTGTGACGTTTTGAGCTATAACTCGTGTCCTTTCTGCAGGCTATGATCCGCGGCGAGCTGGACATATTGAAGGACTGGTGCTATGAAGCTGTGAGTTAAATGTCACCACTCGGTAACACAAGTATTTATCCATTTCAGTTTCTGCACATATTAACATTAATATAGGGGGCGCATGTGAAGAAGAAGAAGAGCTTATTAAGTTTGGAAGAATTGGACCAACGGTACAGCGCAGACATGCAACACACGCTATGCTGTGAAAAATGTGGGCAGTTTATGAAAACTGATGCAGAAGTTCATGGATTTGAGCAGATGGAAAAGAATTACATAATTTGGGGGATTTAGGGGGCATTTTCTTTTTTTTTAATGTCACAGTTGTAATGTGTTTATAAATATGTATAATAATTTTTTCAATAATGGGAAAAGCTGGCACTTTAGCTGACGTGCAGTATGTGTAGAACATCTTTTAATGCTAATTGTGTGTTTCATCTATTTATATTCAGACCTACAGTCAGCTTGCGCACCCCATCCAGCAGGCTCGAGGTCTGGGCCTTCTCTTCCAGTCTAAAGTACTTGACATCGATAACATAGATGTAAGTGCTCTCCCTCACGCTCATTAACCATCACGTACCTTTTGTTACAAATTCCAAAAGCTCTTTCCCTCCTATCTGCTGTTCACCTTCTCCTCTTAACGCGTGTGTGTCCGTTGTGTATCCCTGTATTTCAGCTAGCGATGGGTAAGATGATGGATCAGGGCCCGGTACTGATCATCACCTTCCAGGCTCAGGTTGTTATGGTGATTCGCAGCCCCAAAGGAGATATTGTGGAAGGAGATCCGGTCAGTCAACTCATAATAGCTGCACCAGAATAGTGAATCTAATGTAAAGCATCAAAGCTGCTTCAAGGAAGTAAACAACACTAAAAGCTGAAATCAGATCAGCGGTCTATAACAGATGCCCATTCGCTAATGTCTTACAAGTTCATGGGTTTGGTGCAGCAATATTACCTTGTCTAATATCATAGGATTTCAACTCTTAGCAGTGATAAATGTCTCAAAGATCTAGTATCTCTGAGTTGTGTCATAAACTAGATCATTAAGACATTTATTGACTTTTGTCTCTTTGTTGCTCTAATTCTGAAAATTAAAGTTTGAAGTCTGCTAAACTTTCTCCATACGGTCTCTTTGGAACTGAGTGTTCTGTTCTCCTCCTTCTACAGGAGAAGGTAATGAGAATGATGTATGTGTGGGCGTTGTGTCGGGACCAACAAGAGCTGAACCCCAGTGCAGCATGGAGGCTCCTGGACATCTCTGCCTCCAGCACTGAGCAGATCCTCTAAGAGGAGCAGGAGGAGGAGGAGCGCAGGTGAACAACGGTTCATCTGGGGGTCACAAACTGAGATACAAACACATACCTGGAATACCTGCACATCCTTTATACATTAACCTGGACAAAGAGAGTGGAGTGAAACCCTGCTGCTGTGTGAGAGAGTCCCATTTGTATCCTGAGGATTTATGTGCAGATGCACATATTTGACCGCCCTCTGACATATAGATCTCCTTACCTATGAAGATAGCATATATAACACATTCATTTAAATTTGTGCATCCAGTTGTGTGTGCAGTCTTTGGATTGACTGGAGTGCAAATATACTGCAGAACTAATTAATTTCAGGATGGATGGACCACCTCTTCACCACCTTCCAGGAGCCTCTATTGCTTCATCTTGCTGCATAGCCCGTCCATACTGGGCAGCCGTGTGGGCGTGATTGAAAATGATCCTGTTATGTGGGGAAAAAATGCACATGCAGTCTGTGATCTCTGTTGGTCTTTAGAGGGATGTTTTATACCTAAATTAGACTTAATCTTTATAAAATACTGGAGCCAGAAGATGAAATTGTTGACAGTGGTTGGAAGCTTTGAACCGTGTCTGCACAGGAGGCACAGTGTGAACAAGAACAACAGCTTAATAGAGCCGCTTCAGTTCTCCTTTTGTGTCTGCAAAGAATGGATTTGGGCACAATATTGAGACCAGCTCACGATTACTGTGGTTAGTGCATGTTAAAAGCATAAAAATATGCTTTAGGTCCCATTAAGTACAAGCTTGTCTTCCATCACGTTGCTGAGTTGCCTCCTGTGTAGACACACTGTTAAGAATGTTGAACAAGCAGAAATCAACTGAGCTGAGTTTAATAGATCGAGCATATTTTTTCTCAGAGCAAATTGGCCTTCAAGAATGCTTTATTTTAGGACTTAATATTAAAACGTTAATTCATAAATTCACCATAAAAGCACAGATGAGAGGAGCTGGATTCAGCCACAGGGGCTTTAATCTCTTCAGGCTCAGTGTTTGAAGCGATTTTTCATTTTCTGATGACCAATTTAAACAAAATTTCGAGATCCTTCAGTGCTGACTCGGAACACCTACTGTGGTGGTTTCTGCTGGTTTTTACATCAAAAGATCAAACAGAAAAGTAAAACGAGCATAAAACATATGACCTCCGCCCTGTCGAGGGAAGACCATAGTTTACTGTGACAAATTGAGAAATGGAGAATCTTTCGTTGCAGAGGATAATGCTTCCAGTAAGACATGTATCTACTTATTAGTGTAAGCTTATATCAGATGTTGACATGCTTATGAGCCTAAATGGGACCACGTTCACCTTCGCAGTCACTGAGGCAGCTTTGTTGTTTGAGGAATCATAAATGTTGCCACCTGCTGCACGTTTTTCAGCTGTTTGTCTTACCAAACTGTTTGTTTTACGTTTATTTATGTGGCTTTGCAAGAAGTAAATGTTTATGATGAGAACTTGAATGAGCTTTTTATTGTACTGACTGCTCTGTAGATGGACATGTATAGATATTATTGTTCATGTCAGTGAAGATCACACACATTCTGATTGTACTATGACGCTGGTTCTTTGACAGTTTAATTCAGTTCAGATCCTAATGAATGTCTTTAAGGTTACCTCTGTTTAAAGAAGCTCCCAGTTTGTGAGCAAATTCCATTAAAGGTCAAACTGCATGAGGCGGTTTATCACTGATGGTCAGAAGTCGTGAGTATCTCTGATGGCCACACCGTGCTCTCTTGTTTCTCGTGAGTCTGGTTGTGTCATCATGTTGTGCAATCCATCGCGTGGTTATATGGTGTTTTAAAGAAACACATGACGGGTGTGTTTGTGTCATTCCGGGTGACTAAACCATAAGATGTGCACTTTTATTTATGAAGTCAATAATAGGTGAGAGGGCGCATATTTAAACATTTGTTTTCTGAAAGAACTTTCTGTCCACAAAATGAACTCATGCCATGTTGGATCACCACTGGCCAAATGTGATCTTTACATACCACACAGTTTTTTTTATGATCCCCCATTAGTTGCTAAAATGTCCGGGGGGGACGTTCCTCTGATTTAATATCCACACAGCCCACTTTGGAGAAACGCATTTTTGTTCTGACAGAATCGTTATGTTTACATGTTGTTTGTTCTCTTTGTTCTATGCAACATTTACAGCAGTAATGATCATTCAAGCTTCGAGGCGCCACAGGCAGGACTTCACAGTTTTAGTCATGGTGTGTTATAAAATCTGTCATTGTATGCACTGTTTTTATTTGGTCAGAATAAAGATGAATTCTAATGGTTCAAGTTGGAGTAGACTGCTTTACAAGTGACAGCAGACGCACAATGTATTCAAGAGTGCCTCTATTTCTGTCAGTCAGAAAGCACTGTATTGTGATTTGCTTTGTTCAACCTTTTATACAGCAGCTCTGAATACATCATGTGTGTCTGCTTTCTCATTTAAAAACTGACCTGCTTTGATAAATGCATATTGACACTGAGTAATAAACCTATAGATCTGGTAGTATAGGGTTGATTGATTAGGCTTTAAATAACACACACTAGTAGGTTCTCACTCAGGGTCAATACACACAGCTGTCTGTTGTGATGTACGAGTCGAGATGTCCTCATACTAACTAACCTCTTTCAGTCCTTCAGAGTCTACTCGTTTCTCTGACTGCAGCTGAAGCCTATGAGAGGACACTTCAGTGTGAACAAACAAGCTACAATAACATTGCAAAATTATGGTATTATTATTATCAAGCTTATATTCCTACAGTTAGGTCTGTAAATATTTGGATATTTACACATTTTTTGGGTAATTTTGACTCTGTACACCACCACACTGGATTTTGAAATTTATATGTGATTGAAGTGCAGACTTTCAGCTTTAAGGGGTTTAACAAAAAAATTCCCATTAACTGTTTAGGAGTTAAGAGACATTTTTATACACAGTCCTCCATTTTCAGAGGCTCAAAGATATTTGGATTAACTAGCATAATTTTAAATATAAGGATTGTTTTTAAGACTTGGATGAAAATCCTTTGCAGTCAGTGACTGAAGTCTAGAACCTGTGGACATCCTCCCCTGAGATCCTCTGCCAGGTCTTTACTTTCCATCCTTCTGGTACCTGTTAATCTTAGTTTCATCAAAGCTCTTTTAGATGTTTTCTGGCAAAGTCTAATCTTGTAAACTGTGTATTTTCATTCATTCAGTTCAATTTTATTTATATACCACCAAATCACAACAAACAGTTGTCTCAAGGCACTTTATATTGTAAGGTAAAGACCCTACAATAATTGCAAAGAAAACCCAACAATCAAAACAACCCCCTATGAGCAAGGACTTGGTGACAGTGGGGAGGAAAAAACCCCTTTTAACAGGAAGAAACCTCCAGCAGAACCAGGCTCAGGGAGGGGCAGCCATCTGCAACGACCGGTTGGGGCTGAGGGGAGAGACGGGACAAAATTCATGAAGACATCTCTTGATTGTAGACATTGACAATGATTTGCCTACCTTCTTGAGTTCTTGACATGTCTAGATGTTGTGGAGGGGGTTTTCTTAACTATGAAAATAATCGTGCTTCAGTTGTGTCCTGGGCTCTTTCAGGCCTTTTGGTGTTGCTGAGCTGACCAGCGCATTGCATCTTTTTAAGAATGAACCAGATTGTTGATTTGACCACTCAGAAAGTTTCTGCAATCTCTCTGAGAATTTTATTTGGGTTTTTCAGCCTAATGATGGCTTCCTTAGCTTGCATCAATGTCTCTTTGGGCCTCACATTGACAGATCTGGGTCATTTTCCAAGTGTTCAACTTGGAAAATGACCCAGATCTTTCATCTCCTAGATTTATCATGAAATAAAAGGGGAATAGGATTTACCTGGCCATGAAACTGCTTTTTACCTAAGTGAATAATACAGCAACACAATCACCTAGGAGCAGAACAGGGTTGCGGAGGCAGAGCAATGCTTTCTTTTATCATCTTGGTGACACTAGCATGCATACATCAATCTGTGATCTAGCCTACGTAATAAGAAGGCTATCAAAATGCAGCAACTTCAGACCTTTAGCAGATCTTAATACAGCCATTTATGTTTACCTCTTTACTCTTTTAGAAGATCATTTGATTTATTTCCAGTGGAAATTAAATCAGATGGCCCAACAATGTCTAAACTATTTCTGCAGACAATGTTTAGGTTGAGCTTACAGAGGGCTAACCCCATCCCAGTCTCAGTTCACTGTTAAAGGTGTGCTGTAGCAGTGCTCTCTGTCTTCTTCACTGATTGACCTCCTAATGTTCCTCCTAATATACAACTCCAATTCCAACAAACTTGGTATGCTGTGTGAAATGTAAATATAAACAGAATGTAATGATTTGCATATCTTTGTTTCCCGACCACAGAAAAGTTTCCACTTTGCCTCAGTTCATTTTAAATGGCCCAGAGGAGATGGCAGCGTTTCAGTATCCACATATGGCTTCTTCTTTTCGTGATAGATATTAAACCTGCATTGGTGATTGTCACAGTGAACCGTGGTCACAGACAGTGATTCCATAATTTATAGATACAGCTGTTTTCAGATTGGTGAACCTCTGCCCATCTTTACTTCTGAGAAATTCTGCCTCTCTAAGATGTTCTTTTTATATGCAATCATGTTACCAACCTGTTGCTAATTAACCTCATTATTTGCAAAATGTTCCTCCAGCTGTTTCTTCTTAGTACCACTTACTTTTCCAGTCTGTTGCCTTCGTCACAGCTTTTTTGAGATGTCTTGCCTACATCAAATTCAAAATGAGCTAATACTTTTTATGAAATACTAAATTGTTCTATTATAAATAAAATATTGAATTATGAGATTTGCAAACCATTGCATTTTGTTTTTATTTACATTTTTCGCAGTGTTCAAGCTTTCTTTGAAATTGGGCTTGTATAAAAAAATAAGGATAGCAAAAGAAAAAACATTAAGTTTCATTACCTTGTGGGTTGGAGACTCTTATCATTTATGACCACAGTGGGTGCACTGCTGGAGCACTGTTCATTGTTATTAGATTACGAGCCCCTTCAGGGCAGTGTCACAATCCACTGACTATTAATTAAACCTACAGGGAGATCCCATGCAGCCTCAGGCAGGGGAGATGTGGCTGCGCATGGACTACAATCTGCAGCAGTGTTTGTAGACTTTTAATTGTATCAATTAATTACTCCTCACAGTGAGTTTGGAGCTCATAGCCACAGGCACAATCAGGTAGCTCTGCTTGTTTTGCTCCACATCTTGATCATGTAATTTCTTGCAGGTCAGCAAAACCTGCCGTGCAACCTGACATAATATTTAAATGTCATCTTATACAATCTAATAAAGTAACCAGTTAATGAAAATGGCAAATTCTTATGGTATTATTTAATAAACTTTTCAGTCAACGCTAAAATTTTTCATACAGGAGGCATATGATTTTAAAGCTTGATTACCAATCACTAGTAGGGCAAAGCCCATTAGTAGTCTTAGAGACCTAAACAGAAATAAATATGACCTCTGAAAAGAGTGTTAATCTGCATTTTCTGTACATGGGACTGTGTCAACATGATAGATCCCACAGGTGCACAGGTTACCCTGTGTGCAGCTCCTCCGTTTCAATAGGGTCCTGGCTGCAGTGTCAGC
>JAVDPK010000712.1:458416-480780 GCA_034780415.1 Cichlasoma orientale
TGTGTGTGTGTGTGTGTGTGTGTGTGTGTGTGTGTGTGTGTGTGTGTGTGTGTGTGTGTGTGTGTGTGTGTATGTTAGAAAGGACTTAGATTGTGTGACTGGCTGAGAGACTTTGAGTGCTCAACTGGGTAGAAAAGCACTAATAAGTACCAGTCCATTTACTGTACCATTATCATTCACTGACCCTGGCAGTGTAGCTGTAGCAGTAAGAATATCTTTAAAAGAACAAGTTAGCATGTTGGAAAATACACTTCTTGTCTTTTTCATGAAAGCTGGATAAGAGGATCAGCACCTCTCTTATGAATCTGCTCAGTACGAAGCGATACTGAGAAGACTGTTCACTTAACATAAAGGTTATTCAAATGTGTTGAATTTCATCTTCTTCTGCAGACTAAAAAAGGAGAAAGTATGTCAGTTTATGAGTTTTAGAAGTGCTGGTAGTATTATGTTTGGTTTTTTTACATTTAGATCTAAACTAGCTGTTTCCCATCGTTATGCTAAGCTAAGCTCAGCAGCTGCTGGCTGTAGCTTCATACTTTGCATACAAACGTGAGAGTGGAATCAAACTTTTAATGCGATTCTCTACAAGAAAGCGAATAAACAAATCTCCAACTGCCAAAATATTCCTTAATATTACATGTGAAAATAAAATCGTGTGTTTAACTCATATTGTTTGACATCAGGACCATTTAGTGACAACTGAATAACTGCCACAATCTTCCCAGGAGTGGATATCCCAGCAAATTCACCCCAAGCTCAGAGAAGTTTCAAAAATCAACAAAACATCTGGTAACACATCAGCGCAAACACCTCATATCAGCTGTCGAGCACGGTGGTGGAGGGGTGACGATTTAGGCTTGTTTTGCAGCCACAGTACCTGAGCCGACAATGAACCCTCTGCATACCAAAGTATTCTAGAGCCAAATGTGAAGCTGCGAATGGCAGAAAAAGAAAAGATGATGTTGCAATGAACTACAGTCCAGACCTCAACCCACCTGAAAGAGAGCCGTTTCCTATCAAATTACTGTTTCAATTGTCCGTAACGAGCCTTCAAGCTGAATTCCACCTACAGTGTGATAAGTCATAACTTTGAAACCTCTTTTTACAAATCAAGTCATTAAAGGTTGAACTTTGTGAGGAGCAGAACAGAGCAGAGAAAAAGTGGGCAACATTTTTTAAAGACTAGGAGAGGAAGGTGTTTGTGGCCTCTTTGGTTTCACTTCTGTTGATGCGTGTGTGTGTGTGTGTGTTTGTGTGCAGTTACCCCTCAGAGAGCATCTTTTTAATGCGCTCCTTCTCGGAAGACAGGGTGATGTCTGCGCTCTGGCTGCGGAACAGCTTGTCCTCCGGTCCATTCACGCACATCACCGGTGGAGACTGGAGTTCATCCGAGAGGTCCTGCGAAACACATCAGTAAATGGACTCTCATAATGACTGATACAGATTTATTAACAAAAAAAGAGACTCAACACTTAATGGATTATTCAAGCAGAGGAGAGGCAGCCCGCTTTTTTATGTCAAAATCCCATTCAGGTCAAAGTCTGCATATAAAGTCAAGCAAAGCTATACAGCTCATGATAACAATAATAAATGACTTTCTCTGCGCTGTCTCGGCCTCGATGGACCGACTGCTGTAATACGACAGTTTGAGCTTCTTTTTTTGGTCTGATAAATGAGGAGCGTAGCCAATACGAATGCTGAGTTTCTAGGAATCCCGTCACAGCTGTCTGCCCATCAGAGAAGGCGTAAAATGATTCAGAATTCTTCCAAACACAGTTTTTCCTCGCGGAGACTCACCTGTGAGAACTGCAGAGGAAATCCATGAGGTGGAAAAACGGAAAAGAAAAACATGTCATCACGAAGCACACAATATGAAATGACCTTTTCAAAACATCACAGTCATGAGCATGCTTTGCAGACTGATCAGTTATGCAGTGCAGGGCCACTTAGCGAGTACAATGAACTGAAGCAGTTGGCAATTTTCTGGAGCTCTGGCTCTTCCAATGTGTTCATTAAATCGATCAGGAGTGAGAGGCGTCACTTGGAATTTGCTCAGCCGTGGAATTAAAAAGGAAATAGGCATGTTTCTCAAGATCAAGCAGATGTAACTGAATGCTGATTATTCTTTATTGATGAAAAGGGCCCTGGGCTGACTAGATTTTCATCATTACAAGAGTTTCAAGTCAGAGGCTTCTGGGTAGCTGTGAGGAGTAAATGTGAATGCGGTGCACTGCTGAGCAGCACGGGATAATTTTACCGTCGTCCTAGTTTTCCTCACTTTCACTTCCCTCTGAGACAACTGACCCAGCTCACATTTCTTCTGCTTTTCGTTCCCCTCACTCCCCATCCCCTCCTTCGATCCAATCACAGCGGCCCGGTCTAACAGCTGAACCGCAGCAAGTAATACAGGTGCATTTGTCTAATCTCGGCCTGTGCTCGGTCCTGAAATGCCAAAAATGTGTTACTGCGTGCATCTGTGGGTAATGACAGAGGTTTCACATTTACAGCTCCTGGCTGACACTCGCTCTTCTTTCACGTTGATGTTTTTTTTTTAAAGGACAGAGCTCACCTGAGGAGCAGCGATGGTGAGCGCAGTGTTGGCCAGTTCTTTGTCCTGCGACTTTTCTCGCGCCAGACGTGCCGCATCTTTCACCTCCTTAAACTTCTCTGCAAACTTTACAATAGAGGACAAGTCATGACCTAAACAATGCAGCACAAGCCTCCTATAAAAAAAAAAAATGGGCAGTACATTTTTATAATATTTTTCTTTGGCCTACCTGATGCAGCTGCTGCTCTGTGGCAAAACCCAGACCATAGACGGTGTTGGCTCGGTTGTCGGCCCACTGACCAAACTTCTGGGACGTCTTAGTAAATGTCATGCTGGGTGTAACAGTGCAGTTGATAATTGCCTGCAGGTAAAGAGATAAAAGTGGCCTTCCCCTTAGGTGCAGGTGAAGAGAGCAGATGGGGAGCAGACACATGAATCCAGACAAAACTAAATAATTCAACAGAATCAGTATTTTTCATCAGGCTTTGCCTCCATGTTCCTCCACACGCTATGGCAATAATATCAACTTATGTACATACTATATGTTCTTACTGAAGCACTGTCAGGTTATTATTTTCATTTCCCCCAGTGCGGTCATTTTGGTCAGTTTAGGGCAAATTTGTCCAATTCAATGACTCCGTAAAGAAAATAATGTCAGGAGACACGACACTTGTGGACGGACTCGGCGGGCTGCAGTGGTCCAGGCTGCCGTCAGCCAAGCCTTCAAAACCCCGGAGGCGATACAACTCTTTTCTGTGAAGCAGCCGGGACAGCTGAGAACCAGACAGGTAGAGATGGTGTGAAAACAAGTCACTGCAACTCTACAGGGATGGCTGCAGCTCAGGAGGTAGAGTAGGTCGCCTTACGACTAAAAGGTCAGCAGTTCAATTCCTGGCTCTTCTAGTCTGCATGTTGAAGTGTCCTTGGGCAAAATACGGAACCCCCCCCAGTTGCATCCATCAAAGAGTGACTGGTAGGTTCAAAGCACTTAGGCACAGAATAAAGGTGCTTGTTTGGAGTCAAAGCAGAGCAGAGCTTAATAACTGAAATGTACTGAGATCAAAATGAAGGATGAAGATGATGGCGGTCCAACGCGTGATGAGTAAAACGATGCCCCACCAAAACATACACGCTCTCTTTATGCCTCTATTGGACCTTCCTTTGAATTTTCATGTATCTGTAACTCCCCGTATGAAACATATTTACTGGTGTATAAACATAATGCTTTAAAAGATGGTCTCTAGAAGTAACAGCGTTCGCATTTTAGCTGTGTTAGGGATGTGGCGCTGAGCTTGGCATTTAACCCCGCGGTCCAGACTTAAGTATTTCAACGGCTATGAAATGGGTGGTCTTGGACTTTAGCGCAGACATTCATGGTCCCCACTGACACGGACATTGATTCCCTCAGTGGTGTCGAGAGGCTGAGAGTTTTTAATGCAACATGCTTCCACAAGCATTTGGAAATGTTGCCATTACATTTGGTTCAGATTCCACAGTAAATTTCTGCACACAAACAATACAAACTGATGCTGGACATAGTCTGGCTGCTGCAAGCCTTTAGCTCTAAGCTAGGCCTTAGCAGAGCCTCACATAGACTAATTTATACAGTAACCAGGCCAGAGACTATTCTGAGCATGCAGCTACTACATTTGTATTAGTTATCCTGTGTTATTCCTGAACAAACACCTACATATATCCTATGTAAACAGTGCAATAAAGGTCTCACATTATTGTTAAAATCAGTGCTTATTGTGAATATTAATGGGAGGTTAGCACTATGTCCTTTTCAAGCATGCTCTCCCTTTTTTTTTTCTTTAGGAAATACCTTAAAACTAAATTCAGACGAGAGGCAAATTAAAGTCACACTTCTGCCAAAGGGCAGGAGCTGCACAATCAAAGCACATCCACCAGGTTCATCACCTCATTCTCTGGGAAGCAGCAAAAGCTGGCTCTGGCCTCCTCATCACATGACCAAAAAAACCCAAAACTATTTATAAACCTTTTTATGTCATCTCCACTGTTAGAGTAAGAGAATTGATTTAAAATACCAGAACTGAAGGCCAGCTTAAGAAGAAGCCCCCCCCCCCACACACACACACACACACACAAATCCCCTTCCCCTCCAACAGATGATTACATGAACTCTACAGTCTGCATTTCTGTGCTGGCGTGTTTGACATAACATGTCGGATGCCAGCAGAAGCAGCAGTGAAGATTACTGTGGAGCCAGACACCAGCCCTGGCAGGATTGGGCAACTGAACGACCAACTGCTGCCCCGCGCTGCCTTCTGGGAGGCAGAAATGTGGGTCACACCGGAGGTGCTAAGATGAGATCAGATAGGTCCCCTCCCCACACTCTTAATCTAAATCCACATGCCCGGACCAAAGATGCTCTGGCTGCTGATTTGGTTTAGTTTGTTGTATAATTCTTCACCTCACAGGGCTTCTGTCAGGAGAGCGATTGGTGAAGAGTAAAATTCAATCCAAAGCTGGCGTTTGTCCTGTTTTGTGAGGCCAGTGGCATTATTACAAAGACTGAAAAGCCCCCTTTGATGCAAAGGCCATCAAGCATTTGCTTATTACTTCTAGACAGTCCATCTGTTTTGTTTTGTTGTTTTTTTTTGTTTATGTTGTTTTGTTTTTTGCAGCTCGGCTATCTTTAATTTGGCTTCTTTGTTGAGTCTAAAATTTTGTCTTTGCTAATTTCCCCACACACACTCACCTTTGTCCCACCCACACTAATGATCCGATACACGTTGCGGGTAGCATCGTAGAAGAAGGACACTGTGACAGCATGCTTGCTGGCAGGTATCCAATTCCTCTTGGTGGTGGGGTCGATTTGAAAAACGTGGGCCCGTGCGCTGAAGATCGGCTGCTCCCTGAAGGAGGAATCACAGAGGGATGATGATGAGATGATGTAAGAAAGGAATGTCAAAGTGAAAATCCTACAGACTTAAGGTGAGCTGGCAGTGAAGGAACTGAATGTAATGTTTAAATTTCAAAAATGAGCATCAGACCATTAAAACATCTTCCATTAAATCCCCCAAACCAAACAACAATTTATTTATTTTTGCCTAAAAACAAATCCAGCATTATTTTCATAACAGGACATGTCTGTCCCCCACTCTGCCATCCAGGAACAGATGTGGAATCATCCTTTGGCTTTCTCCCACTATTTTTCCTGCGTCATTCACCAACCAAACAGGGTTAGCTGGCAAAGCATGTTGACTAGAACTCTCTGAACCCTCTCCCGAGTCGTCACCCTCCACGCTCTGATCTGCTCCTGGCAGAATGCGCTGCGATGTAACCTGGATACAAAGTAAATGTCTCAAAGCAACAAACTCACTGGTGCTGGGAGGTGGTTCAGCCACTGCCCTGTGGTGTGAATGGAAACACAGCTAAAGGTCTTTCTATCTTTTTAACTCCTCCTTTCTCTTCAGCAGGGATGAAAGCGAGCATCACAAGAAGATGAAATGGTAAAAAAAAAATAATAATGAAAGACATTTATTTCTTTACTGCACTTGTATAAATTGCTATAACTCGATAGAACTGCATTATTTTTGGACACTCACTGTATATTCATTGTGCGCTCATTACTAACAAAAACCCAACAATGGTCTCTGTGTGTGTGTTTGTAACTAATAAATACACTCACTGGCCACTATATGCCTTTAGGCGTGTAGACATGGTCAGGATGACCTGCTGAAGCTCAAACTGAGCATCAGAATGGGGAAGAAAGGTGATTTAAGTGACTTTGAATGTGGTTGTTGGTGTCAGACGGGTTGGTCTGACTATTTCAAAAAACTGCTGATCTACTCATCAACGATCTCTGGAGTTTACAGAGAATGGCCCAAAAAGAAAATATCCAGTGAGCAGCAGCTCTCTGGGTGAAAAAGCCTTGTTGATGACAGCGGACAGAGGAGAATGGCCAGACTGCTTCGACCCTAACCCTGATAGATTCGACCCTAACCCTGATAGATTCGACCCTAACCCTGATAGATTCGACCCTAACCCTGATAGAAAGGAAACATTAACTCACTCATTGCAAACAACGTATGCAGAAAGGCATCTCTGAACACACAACACGTTGAACCTTGAAGCATGAGCTACAGCAGCAGAAGACCACACCGGATGCCACTCCTGTCAGCTAAGAACGGGAAACTGAGGCTTCAGTTCACACAAGCTCACCAAAATTTGGCAAAAGCAGATTGGGAGAACGTCTGGTCTGATGGGTCTCAATTTCTGCTGCAATATCTGGATGGTAGGGTCAAAATTTGGTGTAAACAACATGAAAGCATGGATCCATCCTGCCTTGTATCAACAGTTCAGGCTGCTGCTGGTGGTGTAATGGTGTGGTGGATATTTTCTTGGCACACTTGACAATGAGTTCTCTGTACTCAGATGGCCCTCACAGTCATCAGATCTCAGTCCAATAGAGCACCTTTGGGATGTGGTGGAACAGGAGATTCATATCATGGATGTGCAGCTCACAAATGTGCAGCAACTGTGTGATGCTATCATGGCAATATGGGCCAAAATCTCTGAGGAATTTTTTCAGCACCTTGTTGAACTTCTGCCACAAAGAATTAAGGCAGTTATGACAATAAAAGGGGGTCCAAACTAGTACTAGTAAAGTATGTAACAAGATGTTTACACTAACAAAGGTGTTTCAGCTACATTCCAATCTGATAATAACCCACGCTGTAATTCCCCTTTTCAGTCCACAGTAACCCTCTGATGCTTCCTCAGCCTCCAAGCTATGGTCTGACTGAGAGAGGACACAGCGATCAGTGCAGCCTGGAGCGACCTCTGAAGAAAATGGTAAGCACAGATGACTCTTTAAGCTCAAAGAAAGTACAGCAGAGGCAGCATAACCTAAAGACACCTGTGCTACTTTAAAAGAGCACAATGCCAGTAATCTGGTATTGGACTTCCATAAAGTTGAGGAAAAACTCTTTATTTTAAATATCTGTATTATTAGTATCAGTCCAGTATTTCCAAATGTATTCAGTTTAGCATGAAACCAGTTCACATCATCAATGCTACTTTTAAGAAAAATCAATCATCAAAAAATAACAACTATTTAATAATCCACCATATTTATGTTGATGGTTATGTGCCTTGAGGCCCACGAGTCAATGAGTGAGGTCACACAGAAAGTGCCACCCGCTTTAAAAATGACACTGGGGGGGGGGGGGGGGTTCCGGTTCTTAACTCTAATAGCATCCCATCACCGCCATGCTTTGACCTTGCCTGAGGTGACATGCTCTGCCACAGAATATCTGGCATCCAACTGAGCAACAGGGACCGCTCTGCAAACAGGATGGACAAATGGACAAACAAAGGCTGACAGGCTGCAAGCGTGTGCGTGTGTGTGTGCGCGCGCGTGTGTGTGTGTGTGTGTGTGTGCGTGTGTGTGTCAACATTTTTAGTTTCCTATATATTCTGTTCACTGAACAGCAGAACAATACCAGTTACTTGACCTTCATCCTCAGTAGAGGGGGGTGGCCTACTTAATGGAGGTCTCCTAGCATGATGATAAAGCCTGGCAGTGATCAGACAAGAATTAGTGTGTTCATCCTGAGGTGTAGATCTGACCCCTGTCACACGCTACACTATCTAAAATTGTTGTACTTGCTGTCTTTTAACACCATTTAATCTGATCTAAATCTTCTAAGACAAATGTTAAACACCAGACAGTCTGATTAATAATGTGAAAGCAAGCAGCCGCATGTAACTGCATGTATTGAAATAGCATCAATATGAAAATATTGCCGCCCTTTCAATCTTCTCATGCTGAAACCTGCTCCCCTGGGATGGCCCCACCTCCCTTTTAATTATAACTGCAATGAAAGCAACAAACAGTCCGTGCTGAAAACTATGTTTTAAATAAACCAAGCTGGGGCCACACAGGGAATACATTACAAAATGAGTGTCTCAATTTAACAGATTCATTAAATCTGAAATGAAACCAGAGCGCTGCTCCAGATGTGCTCCACAGCCAACATCAGCAGAGCAGTGATAAATGTTCATCTGCAGCCCTGCTACAGTTTCAAGCTGTCACTATAACTGATTGCTTTAAGCTTACTCCCCCTTGTTCTGATAACGAGAACTTGTTGTATTTGTTTTAGATTTATGTAAATTGTCTGCCATCCCAAGGTCACATACAAGTACAAGAAATCTAAATGTCTGGAGTGAAAAAAAACAAGCTGGTAAAGGGCCATACCTTTCTCTGTGGTGAGGAAACATCTTACAAGATCACCGAGACTTCTTTTCTACAAGAGAGTTGTTAATGTAAATATTTTTAATTAAAAAAAAAATTACAAGAGAAAAAAAAAGGAATTGTTAAAAGTTTGTCCCTCTACTTTAACATTTTTTCACTCTTAATTTTTTTTACTTAAATCGCAGTTAAATCTGTGTTACGAATAGGGAAGCACTTACCCCATTTCGGTGTAAAGCCTTGTTGAGTCTGTTATCTAACAATATTTTGCGCCCTGTAACTGCTGCTGCTGTCCCAGTTGGTCTCTTCCTTTCAGTCAGAGCTACCAGATGCTTTATTCTTGCTTTATTCTCCAGGGGGAGGTTCCACTGCAAGGCGCTGCACTCCGCCTGCTGCAGCCCGCCAAGTGGCACCGTCCTGTCCCGAGCAGCGGAGTCCACCGACCGGCCCTGCGGAGCCCGCAGACTCAAAAGCCCGGGAAAGCAGAGCTGCTGCTGCTGACCTCGATGACTGAAGTGACCGCGTGCTGCTCCGTGTCCATGTTCGTCCTGCCACAGAAGATGGGACCGATCTACATTTCCCTCTTTCAGTGCTTATCCTGGTGGCCAGACCTCTCTGCTCTCCCCTCCAGTTTTTGGCTCTTCATCCAGCCGGCAGTATAGTACCACCTGCTGGCTCTGCAGCCTCCAAACACCCGCTCCTGCTATATGTGACCGTGAGGTCTGGAAACTGTGTCAACCTGCCTGCACCCAATGAGCCTGCATGTGTGTACTGCAAACCGGAGCACCTTTGGAGGCGCCTCTTGACCTAAAAAAGTGAGGCATCACACTACAGCCCATTTAGGACCTATTGGTGTAATGAGTTAGATTTTGCAACATGAGAATCCTGTTGTTGTTGTGCCCTCTTGAGCAGATTAAAGAGAACATCAAATGCTAGTAATTCAGCTCACAAGAGAAATAAAAGACTCAAATCAAGCTGAATGAGCAAAAAGAAGCAAACTTTAATTTTCCAAGATTATTAACAGGAGATTTTTTTTTTTTTTGTGAGCACAGTTTCTAAGTATCAACATCAGTTAGGGGGCAGAAAAACAAAACAGTGCAGCCAACATAAAAAACATCTTTCAGTTCAGCCTTTAAACAGCAATAAGCCAAAACAAGGTCACAGCAAAAATACAGAAGGGGAAGAACTCAAAAGTTAGCCTCAGCTCATAAGACATGCAAAAACTATGTGTAGGTATGGGATGTTTCAGTCATCTATTGATTTTAATTTAAAAAGGTAGTGCGGAACATTTTTGAAAGTTTGACTTTAAATATGTGGAGTGTAAGAATAATTTAGTGAGCAAATCTACAGACTTAGAAAGGGGGTGTAAATATTAAGTTGATGTCTTGTGCAGAAGATGCACCTATTTAATAACTCATTAGTGTCGCATTAAAAACAGAAATAACTCATTACTATTCTATTTCATTCCTGTGGATGCTTTTTTTCCTCTCTGGCAGTCAGAGCACTTTTCACCACATGCTCTGCATTGAGCATCTATGACAGGATGTTAAAATGATTAAAGGAGGCTCTGGCTCAGAGTGGCCAAAGCCACTACTGCTCTGAAGATGACAGTTGTTCAGTTTTTCATGACTTTAACAACACAAAAAGGAAAGTTTTTAGGATCACACAGATAACGCGAAGCGGTGAAAGATACTGAAGTAAGCTTCACTAGTGTAAAACGAGAACTCACAACACTGAGCACTGAAACACACAAAGTTCATTAATGTTTACCAGAGTTATAGATCAAACTAACTGCTCTGTCCTCAGCATGATCGCACTACTGCTTCGACAGTTTCATACTCTTCTATACTTTGAAGACGTAAACAAAACAAAAAAAACAAAAAGAAAATCTAGAGGAAGGGGAGGGGACGTCTTATCTACATAAATGTTAAACTTGGGTTATATGGGTTTCTAATTTAAAGATAACTTCACCTACAATGTATAACCTCTAAATGCTTCAGCAGTCGACTTCTCAAATGCATCATCAAAACATCTTTCAATGTCCAACTTGGTGAAACTCATGACCGAGCTGTTTGTTCTACATTTGGGCCTTACATGTTTTCACCCTCCTTTTCAGTGAGTAGTCATGTGAAGTACCACAGGTACCATTTATACCTCGTCTCACTGGCTGCATGTTTAACGATGTCTGACTCCAGGGCAAGGTTCTTTTTGAAGTTCTGCCCTCTTGATTTGGCGCTTTCAGCAACATGTGCTCGGTGATTTCTATCTGCTAGCTTTAGCAGCTTCAGGGGTCAGCAGAAAAGAAGGACAGCTTTATTCAGTCACAAGCTGGTTACAGTGCCTTCACTCATCCTTTTGCACTACTAAAAAGATACAAAGAAGAACAAAAAAACAAAATTGTCTCACTATCCGCAGATCTTTGGAGCTCAGATCTGGAGACAAAGATGTTTTTCTTTTTTTACGTTTATACTTTTAAGAGCTTATTCCACCACTTGTTCTTTGCAGACCACCTAGGGAAAGACCTGCCATGAAAGACGGCCAACTACACTAGCTTACGTCACTGAAAACCCTCAATGAAAAACAGCCTTTATTTAGAAAACTTTCCAACTCAAAGCTGAGAAAGCAAAGCAAATGACCCATAACTGGTTAGTCCTCAAATGCCTTTTAAACCTCTGAGGCACAGCACCCACAAGCATTTCTGAGTTCTGTTGAGATGCCAAACGTTTCTCCTGGTTGCTTAAATGTGATCAAATGCAGAACCTCGATTCAAGCTTTGAGTTTAAAAAAGTTGCCATGTTAACTGCTTCAAGAGCTGTGTCTCCATTTATTTTCTCTCTCACTCCAAGTCACAGTGGACGTCCTGTTGTTAGCTTGGAGGACTTGTGTGAGAACACCTCTTCTCCATCTTTCTCATCTTTTGGAGCAAGAATCCCAACCACACCGCCTGGAGATCCGAGGGTTCGGGGGCACGCGAGGGACTAGATGACGCAGTCGGCCCCTTTCCCCCCTCCAGAATCCCTCAGATCTTTCACCCTCTTCGACCCGCTGAAGGTCTCACCTCTCCAACTGCGCTGCTCCGAGGACAACAGCTTTCTCCTTTGCCATGTCTTCACGTGTGAGCAGCAGTGCCTTCTCTCCTCCACCAGCCTCCCACTCTCTCTGTCTTGCTCGCTTCCTGTCCAGCTCTACTCCCAGTTTTGCTCTCACTCTTGTGATTGGTTGGTTTCTCACGGTCTCTCTCCTGTTACTTTCACACAGTGGTGCTTCGGTTGTAGCAGTGGAAAACGGGTATCCATGTTTGTTCTTTTTTGTTATTACCCAGATTAAAATACCAATGAACTAAGCTTCACACAGGCCTAGCTCCTTTCCAGTAACCTGCAAGACAGACATACTTGTTTCAGGGAATATTCATTAATCTTTTCACTGCACTATGACACACTCATAGTTTCACAGACTCTGAAATTAATCTAACTCCTAAATGTTAAATAAGAAGTTGGAAAAACCTGATAGTAACTTCAGCTTGAGATAAAGATGAGAAAACAGTTTGCCTGATGTGCAAGGGCAACAAAACCCACACGCCAGCACATCTAGCGCCAGCTCACAGTGGAACACATTATGTGTTCTTTGTCTAATCTGTGCAAAGTTGGTGCTAACCTACGTCTTAAAAACATCTCAAGAAAGTATATCAAAATAATGAACTAGTCCTTTCATTTTAGTGAGTCATCTTAGCCCACAGTGGAATTTCTTACAGTCTAGTACTGGGACAGTCCAGTCACACCACCATGGTAGGCCCGCTCCCCCTGGTAGGTGGAATCCTGGGACAAAGCCACATCAATCTGAGACTTGAACTCGTCTCCAAGGTAACTGTCCTATAATGGGACAAAATGATCAGTCAGCAGTTATTCCTTCATTTCTTTCCATGCAGTAAAGGAATAAATGCTTTTGGACAGCTCTTTACTTGAAGAGGAAATCTGGACAAATGTTTGGAATATACAGTGCGTGCAAAAGTTAAAATGGCTGGATTGTTGTTGATTATATTTTCAGGCCTTGGATAAATGATCTAAAAAATCCTCAAGTCAGTGGAAACCTCGAAGATCCTCAGAACAACCTACGTGCCAAAAACTAGAAATGCACCAAAGAGAATGAACGCCATTTAATAGACTACAGCTGGTCACATCTTATCGTGCGTAAAGTAGTCATGGCATAATTTTTAAAGCATTCTCACTTCATTTCTAATGCCTACAACCTTTGCACAGCACTGTATGGGCAAACATCTCTGACAATGAGTACTAATTGCAACAAAACAGCTTTCTAGATAAATAAACCAACCTGGGAGAGTTCAGGCTGGGAGAGCCCAGGCTGGCTCATCTGTGATGGCTGGCTCATGCTGATGTAGCCCTGCGTCAGCGGGCCCTGCGAGAATGGCTGGGAGCCCTGGTCCTGGCTAGCCTGGCTGGTAGTCATTTGGCCTCCATGCTGTCCGCGGTCTGTTCCACCGCTGTGGTTTCCACGGTTTCTTTGACGGCCACCTCGAGTTCCCCCACCTCCTCCACTGCCCGACTTGCCCTTCATACCTCCACCGCGACCTGCTCATAGATTAAGTCACGTAAGAAAATTCCATCAAACGATCCGTAGCTGCTTTAAGAGAAAACTGTGGCAGTAGCTCGACTCTTACAAATATATGACTTTCTCACCTGCAGTAGGTCCATTCACCTGTCCCAAGTACCCTGGTGGAGGTATCGGAGGCATCACAAGGTTGAAGGGGATGGGGATGTTCATGGAGGACATGGGATTAGGACCTGTGCCAATCATACCGATCTGGTCATGGGTCTGGAAATACATGTTGGACGAACGCCCTGCAGTAGAACATGTGTTAATTGTACTGTGTTAAATATACTTTTTCGGTGAGAAAAAAATGTGTCTATGGTGTGAGAGATTTCTCACCATTGCTGCTGCGATCATAAACAGATCCAGGAATGAGGGCCTCCCTGGCATCATACATAGCAGTGCTCATGAATCGGCCTCCCTACAAAAGAATAAGCAACGGTCTTTTTGTCTTTGTGCTGTCATATTATGCTGGTTTATTTTAACTCCTCACTCTGGGAGAATAGTGCTTCTCCAGTCTTTCATGCCCCACAGGAACAAATACTCACAACCCATTATTTAAATAAATAAATAAATAAATCATACTTCAGCATCCTACAAGCACTGTGTACGCAACACACACACTAAACTCACAGGGTTGATGGTGTTAACCAACTTGCGAGGCTTGCTGAATTGCATGAGGCTCTCCCTCAGGTTGTTTAGTGGGCCTTCAACCAGGACCTTCTGCTCCTTGTAGTAATTTAGCAGGTGGTTCCACAGAGGCTGCTTGGACAGGGCTTTGGGATTTCCCACGATGATCACGCCATACCTGTGTGAGAGGAAGAGATGATTATAAATTACTTAACAGTTAAAAATTATAAAAGTAGGGTAACTTATCCTCGCAGTGATGGTATTAAATATTCGAGTCAAAAAGCCGGTGATGTCTTTTGCACATTGAGCTGCTCGTGTATTACCTGGCCCTGGTGAGTGCCACGTTAAGACGTCTGGGATCATTGAGGAAGCCGATGCCCTGGTGCTCGTTGGCCCTCACGCAGGACAGGATGATGAAGTCTTTCTCTCTCCCTTGGAAAGCATCAACACTGGCTATTTCCACCTCCTGTAGAGCATGAAGACATTTTTAGGTGAATTCAATATTTTAGGCCAATACTAAATACAAGTGCCTGAAATGATTTGGTCCTGTGTGCTACCCAAGTGCTGCTACAAGTGTTTGCCTTCTTTCAATCTCCTCTAAGTTCAAACACTGGCTATAACAGGGTTTCAGGGGTTTGATTAGTTAAGACTGAATTAATTTATGATTCACTTGAAGATTGAATTAAACATTTCTCAGTGTACCTGGTAGAGCTTTGTATGGAGGGAGCCGCTGAACTGCATGTACTGGACCAGGTAGGACCTCTGCCCCTCGTAGGGGGTGATGATGCCAATCTGATCAGGTTTTGCTCCAGCCTTCAGCAACCTTGTGGTTATTTTCTCCACATTGGCTGCCTCAGTCCTGCATAAACAAGCAGGGTGAGTAAAATGAAAGATTGTTTAATGTAGAAAATTTGAAGTAACACAGGAATCTATTAACCTTGACTACAAAACGGGGCAGAAATTGATGAGACATCTCTTAAAGCATCGTTTCTAACTAATGTACTTTATATGAGGCCTGTTAGAAGTGATTCAGAAAAATTGTGCCTGTCAAATATTTGCTATTTTCAGACACTGTCAACATAATGTCCAAGAAAGCTGGCACCTGTTCAAATAAGATGTCCCAGAGCTTGCAATTTCCTCTTGGCCTTGGGTGACATAAAAGAACATCGGCTTGTCTGGTTGCGGCCACTGGAAGTCAAAGCCTTTTTTCACACGGTCCGCTGCAGAAAGAACAAACGCATGATGATGATGTATGGTCTGGTAAATTAATAATAATAATAAGCTTAGATTTTCTTCCTCATTTTTCTCAATAGACTAATTGCCATTTCCAGTACATGCAGTAGCAGTATGGACAGTGAAGGCCTTTTTTGGAAAGGTTTACTGTACTCATAGGCAGTTGTAGAAACGTAAGGTAATACGAATAGTAAGAGCTAAAAAATTTCAGTGTTTCTTTTCATCTCACCGGCAGTAACTCCGTTCTGCAGAGAGCCCTCATAAAAGATGTTGGAGGGGAAGGCACTGAGGGCCGGGTGCATGCGGTACTGAACCTGCAGACGGATTGGTCGGATCCCCAAAACTACGAGACGCTCAAACAGAGACTGGGAGAGACCTGCTTTAGCCGCCTTCTTACACATCACCACAGGTCCCAACTGGCAGTGATCACCCACAAGAATCAACTATGGTAAAAAAAAAAAAATACAAAGTGTACAAATCAAAATGAGAAAATAATTTATGGACACCACAGGCTTCACAGCTACAGTGTTTACGCTGGTGGTTAATACTGCTGATCCAGTTACCTGCTTGGCCCCGAGGACTACAGGTACCATGCACTCTGGTTCAGTGGCCTGGGTGCTCTCATCAATCAGGATCGATCTGAACTGCATCTTGGCCAGACGAGGATCTCCTGCCCCAACGCAGGTACAGCAGATCACATCAGCATTCTGGCAAAGAGAGAAGCGATAAAGTTGAGATTCTTTATGATGAAGTATCACTTACTACATTATTTTACCAAACAAACCATCCCAATGATAAATAATATTTTTGAATGAAGTTAACAAAAGTCTTATCATGCGAACTTAATCATGACAAAAAAAAAAAAAAAAAATCCTGATGAGTACACATTACTGTGCAAAGCACTGTCACAAACAGCAAGTCCACTTGACACACCATAAGCAGCTCTCTCTCAGCAGTGCGTCTCAGAGCTCTGTAGCGCTTCTCATCTGAGGATGACAGCTCTCCAGTCTCATCCTTCAGCTGTTGGAGTTTCTGAAGCTCCGGCATGCTGCAGGTATCAACACATTTATCACAGTGTAAAAATCAGTGTTGTGTTTGCATGCAAAAATTTTGTGCTGCTCTCACAGAAACTGCTGTTAAGCAACATCATCATCATAAAGTGATTTTTAAGCGGGAATAACAAATAAATAATAATAAAGTATAGACAGACGTGTGTTACCTGTCCATATTACGGGTCTGGTTGTGCAGAGCCAGGAATGACACTGGTGAGTCTATGGCCTCCCTGCTCTTGGCACAGAGTCTCACCACCTTGAGCCCTGTTTGGTGAATCTTCTCAGTGAGCTGATCAACAGCAATGTTACTGGGAGCACAAACCAGCACAGGCCTGGGGAGACAAAAGTTATTATACTGTATTAACAGTATTTTTGAATCATTTCAGCCAGGATAAAGGTCATAAAAGCCTCATGGAATATTTTAAAGAATTAATATTAAGTTAAATCTAGCGTGAAGGAAGAACAAAGAGAATCAGAATCAAAGCAGCAAAGTCAAAAAAAAAAAAAAAAATACTACAGCAAAGTTTGTTACCCATTTCCCTGTCTAGCCAGGTGGTACACAATAGTGGCAGAGGTGACAGTTTTCCCTGTGCCAGGGGGACCCTGGATCAGACTGAGGGGGCGCTGCAGCACTGTTTTCACAGCATACACCTGCATCACAAACAAAAAACATTTCCACGTGAGCTCTGACAGGGGAAAATCCAGGAGGCCAGGTAGTACGCGAAACTCCTTTCAGTCATCTGACATGTCTTCTCTCCAGCTCACCTGGGAGTGGTTAAGGTCAGGCAGGCCTTGAGCGGTGAAGCGTTTGGGCAACTGGCACTTGATGACCACATCCTCTACCTCATGTCCCAGCAGTTTGTGGTAGATGTAACCAGACACTGAAGTCTCATCCACAGCAAAAGTCTTCAGGGCACTCTGCATCCTGGGGGTGAAAAAAAAGAGGCATTTTTCATTTTAATAAAACATACTCTTGTAACCGATACAGAACTTTAGGTCTCAGTTTTTTATTGTACTTATCACAACAAAGATAAGGGTGTATGGCCTTTCCCACAATACCTATCAAATGAAGTGGACTTCCACACAAAGTCCACTTGAAAGATGTGAGGGATCTCCACCGGAGCCCCGGCACTGCTCCTTAGTTCAATGGCAATCTCATCACCATAATCTGAGACAGAAGGTCAAGGAAACAGCTAACGATTTAACCTGTACCTGTAGTAACTCAAACATCTCATTTCTGTCACTCTAAAATATGTCATGTGCAAAATTTACAAGTGAGGTCTCACAAGTACTGACAGACAATCACAGTCGTCTTCTGCTGTCTTAGTGGATGGTGAAATTTTAAGCAGCAGCCACTCTGTACTTTGCTTAATGAACTGAAAACCCAGCTGCACAACAGCGCATGACTGAAAATGTGGAATGTTTTGGATTTGGAAGAGCAGACACTGGTCTGCTCTAAGGTTTTGTACAGCTGTTGCCAATCCTCACTTAATTTGTGAATGTGAGGCATGTAAACGCTGCCTTTTATTACTGGCTAAAACACCTAGAAACGACCCAGGCTCTACTTCGTGTTAGTTTCATTAGCACTAAATTTTAAGACTGTGGAGCAGAGTCACTAAAAAGGCTATGAGACACAGCCTCAGGCTGTACTGGTGGTGTAGTGTCAACTAGAAATTAAGAGATGATCCTGTATAAGCAACATCTAAATATAGAAACTGCATCCAAAACACACTGGAGACAAGTTTGTTCATTTTGTTGTAGTTTTACACAGCTGCCACTAGGTGCTACTAAAGATCCATACATCATATTACCTGCAGTATTAAGATAATATGGTTAAACAGTAGTGTCTAGTTTGCTTATTCAAAGTCATAAGGATACTGTCAGGAACTTTGATGACATGTCCAATGCCTTTCCACGGAGGGGCCAGGTCTCCTTTGTATCTGAGGCAAATTTCATCTCCCTGCATAAGGCGCATATCTAAAAGACAGGTGGGTGAGACAAAATCTTTTTTTAAACACTCATTTAAAAAAGGAACTCAAAAGGGGTGTAAAACATTAGTAAATCATACAACTGAATAAGTTAAAAACCCAAACACAGAAAAATTACAAAGCTGCACTGTATAAAGTGATGGTGGTAACTACTACTAAATACCTGAGTCAGTCTTGGGAAGGGTGAAATAAGCAATCCTCTTCTTATTCAGGCCCAAGTCCCATCTTACTGTGATGTTGTCTTGTGTCTGTTGAAAAAAAATAACAAAAAGAAATGTAAACTAAATAAATAGTGGCATTCATGTGAACCTCAAAATTAAACCTATGAGTATGCAGTTTTGGATCAAAAATCATAAGTGGAAAATACTGAATACTCATGGCTATAAAGCTACGCTTCTGTGTACAATAAAACAATCTCTATTATCTCAAGGTTTATAAAAAAAAAAAAAAAAACTAAATCAAACTACAAACATTATCTTACTATACAAACTGTACAAACTTGTATCCCAATAATCAAGTTGCTTGTTACCTGTGACTCTTTGAGTTTCTTATCATAGTCAGCCTCCAGCTTCACAAGAGGCCCAAAGATGTTTTGGTACTGGTAGGCATCCTCATAGCGAAGCAGGACATGCTGGGGCTCCTCATCTACTCCAGGCTTTTCCAGGTCCTCCAAGGTTGCCGTGGGATTTTCCTACCAAGGAATTAAAATAAATAAATAAATAAAAACTAAGAGACCTGTTGGCCTATAGAGCTCCGTTGTCAATTTTTTTTATAATATGTGATATATTGAAGCGGAAACTCATTTGGCCATAGGTCAACCATCACTGAGCTGATACTTTTGTTTTTTACAAATGTTGTAAAATTTGTAAATTATTATTAGTAAAAAATTAAAAAGTCAAAAATTGAAGATCTGTCTGCAACATTCTGTAGACCTTTGCCTGATGAAGACACTAAGTTTCAGAAGAATTGGCCAACAAATTTGGGAGGAGTAGCGATTGGAGTGAAAGATGCAATGCACAGTATTTCACGTTAATAATAAAACTTGATAGATCACTAATGGCTGCTTCAGTTTTAGGGTCCTGCATTGCGTGTGCTGGCTCACTACCTTAATGTCACAGTTTATTTGGACACATGAATACAACAAAGCCATTGTAATCCGTAACGCTTATATTTTTACAGCTATGACAAGTCAAAATATCTGCAGGGAAAAAGATCAATGTCCTAACAGGCACCTGAAATAGGCAGTTCCAACATTTCCGTTACGTTATTTGCCTAACAGCCAGCTGTATGAATTCATCTAGTTAAGCATACAGATAAGTCTGATCCACACTCAAATTCAATCTGTGGGTTTGGAATATTTACATAGTACAGGTGGTGGGACATTACCTTCCAGAGCTCCTCCAGCTTGTTGATCTGCTGGGCCGTGATCTGGCGTGCCCGGAGCTGCTCCTGTTCTGAGGGAATTTTGACCAACCAGGAAAGAAAGCAGCGGTCCTGGATTAGAGGCTGCCACTGTGAGCTGTCCCAGTTGATGTCCTTCAGGCTACTCTGGCTAGCACATGGCTGCCTGTGTTAAAATCAAAACAAAAAAAGTCAAACACAATGGTGAACCTCTGCATTTTCTTTGAATGACCCCTATGAGTGAACAGTAAGCTACACAGGCGGGGCTACACTTACCTGCACAGCAACACCACAACCGAGTCAGCCTTGGCGGGAATGAAGCCTAGTAGGAAGACGTTGCGACAGCCACAGTTGTAGCACTCCAAAACAGTTTCTCCCAGGGGGCCATCTTTATGCAGGGTCACCTCCTTGGACTTTGCCCTCACCAGGTGGTTAACAATGTGGCTACAAGTGAGCAGAATAACAATTAAGGTACTAACTGGAAGAAATACATTTAGTACGCTACTAAGTCTCACTCCTAACATCGCATGTCAATATGTCCTAACCATCTCATTTTAGACTCAAAACATCACTGCATGATTAAATGAGAGAAATTATGAAACCTGACTTCTCTACACTGGCAAAGCAAATACGGTGTGTGTTTTATGAATAGGAACAGCTATGTATGACAGCTGATTTATAGTAGTCTGGTTTCAACTGTAGCTGTTACGGAAATAATACAGGACTAAGGTAAATATCTCTTTGCTTTGGATTTCAAAACTAAACATTAGCCTAAGCTGCCTTTGACAGTCAAGAAATCTTCTTTGGATTCTGTTTTAAGTTAGCAACCAAACAATAGCCATCCATTTTAAACAGCTGTTTTGCAAAAAAAACCCTCCTTATTATAGTCACTGTACTCCTTTAACTAAAGGCTAGCACACCTGTCCCAGGCAATTTAGTTAAGAACAAACATAAGAAGGGGCAAAAATAGGCTGGTAAGTCAGTGCATCTTACCTGCCAGAAGTGTTTCCCCGGCCATTACAAAACCACTTCTTGCTGGTGTTGCAGTAGACCACACAGGCTGGATCGTGAATCCCGCAATAACTGAAGGAAAGTCAAAATTAAACAAGAAATGCACAGCATTTTTGTCAGAGACCGCCTAAAATCTAACGCACTGGTAAACAGTGAAAACAGGATAATTACTTATAATCACACTTCACTAACTTCATTCAAAATTGTAACCTAATTATACTCCTGCAAGACCTGTTGCAAACCCATATATTAAGACCAAAATCAAATGGATGTAGCCGTGCAGCTCATGGCAGTTTTATAGCTGTGTAAAGCAATAGTACATGAACAACAATTCAAAACTGCAAACAGAAAACAAAAAGCAATGAAATACAAGAAACACAAGTGACCGATGACAGGGAATTCACCAGTCACATTAGACTGATCCTTTACCTGCAGGCATGCACAGGAAGGTCCTTGGTATAGTAGGTGTCCTCTTCATCCTCCTCAAAGTTCAACTCTGCCAGTAACTGGCTGGCTTTCACCACAGGGTCGTCTCCATTCTGTAGCACACCGTCAGGGCCATTGACCTGAGGAGGCAGGAGTCATGTATAGAAACGAAACTTATTGCAGACATTATGTATTACTAACACGCTCGCACATCGTCAGATGATTTTGGAAAAGATGGGCAGTCAATTAGACCGATAAAGCCTCATGAGGTGTTATTTTTCCACAGCTGCAGCCTTGATACTGTCCATAATTAGACGGTTAGTTGACAGTATCAGAATTATTGGCTCTACTGACCAGTGTGATTGTTATTTTCATTGACAATATATTCAGTGCATATAACTGCTAGTAAGATCGGGGAAAAAACTGCTGATAAATAGATGTATGGACTTTTTTTTTTTTGGGGGGGGGGGGGGTCTATCACACAGAGAATTCACTCTTGGGGCATACAGCAATAAAGTCCTGAGTCTTGACATGCTAGCTACATCGGCATGCTAGACCTGTTAGCAGTTAGCCGGCGTGCTAGCTCATTAGCGGAATAAAAGCATGGTAACGGACGCAAGGCGTCAGATGCTAACGATGTTGTTAGCCAACGTTAGCTGATTCACGTTTTGTCAACACAGCAGGACCCTCATTCACGCACAGAAACAGCACGAATAACCACACGAACCTGGCTGTCTAGCTGGCTCTGGGTTTGGCCTTGAGTCTGGGTCTGGCTCGGCAGGGTAAAATCGGTGAAGTCGTACTCGGAGCCCTGAGTGTCCGCTCCCAGCAGCTCGGCTTCCTCGGTGTCCAGGAACGTTAGAGTCTGCGAGCTCGGCCCGTACGCCTCGACACTCATGTTTTTCACCTTTTTGTCAGCGGTATTGTGGCCGTTACTACAATATTCCACAAACTGTTGCTGCTTCAGATCAAAGCCAGCGATCAAAGCCAACGATCAAAGCCAACAACGGAGACAAGCTAATAATGAGAAAATGACAAACAGTGGTGCTAAGAGAGAAAGCCAGGGGGAGCCTCGACCGCGGCGGCGTTCCGTTCGGCTTCTCCACCCCCGCTCCTTTCCTCTCATCCCTCAGTACCGCTGGTCTCCTATAGGAAGTCACCTGTAGGAAGCGAGGGAAGGGAAGGAGCCAAGAAGACGTGTCAACAGAATAGGGACTTATATCTATATGTATATCTATATCTATCTACCT